>JARHVA010000634.1:2692500-3292500 GCA_037957365.1 Torreya grandis | reverse complement strand
AGCTTGGGATGGTCTAAATGTTGAAGTATTTAAAGGCTTCAGTTAGATCCCATATACAGTGGTAGTAATATCTCATGCACATGTTCTTTATAGTTGTTACCCCCATTACCTACCTTACTACTAGTTTCGAATCACCAAATACCTTTAATTTTTTTACACCCATCTGCTCATAAGGCTAAGGCTATAAACTAAAAACTCATATTTAGCCTCATTATTTATACAAGCAAAATAAAATCAGAAGGCTCAAAGGGTCTCTTTTTTGGAAGGAAATGTTAGTCAATTGTTGGTTCTAGAGTTGATCTTGCATTTTGCACCATCAAAGTGTAGAGTATAGAATACATATTCACCTTTAATCCCTTTGCTCTAATATCCCTTCTTATTTATGACATCAGGAATGCCTTGGTATTCATCATTGATCACGTAAGTTTTAAGGCTAGTGACATCAAAGTTTTTGAATGGGTTATTCTCAATGAATTCATTGATAAAGGATTTTTCCTCTGGACTTATGATATCCATAACCTTTTCTCTTTTGTGAATCTCCATTCTTAAGAATGAGGTGTACATTGTTTCAAAGTTCATCATAACTTCATCCACTATGTGTTCTAAGTGAAGTGGTTCAGATAAAACTTTCAACTTTGAACCATACTTGGTCCTCAAGATTAGATGGGACCACTCTAATGATAAGTACCCACCTATTTTGGTGGTGAAGTCTCTTGAAAAACATAGCCTAAAGATAGGTAGGATGTCTATGACTATAATGTTTTGTAATACAATAATTCTAGGACAAGAATATAATGTGAGGGGAAGAACCCTGATGATACCTAATATTTTAACCTTCTTCCCATCTAGTTGCATCACTTTTTTATTCAATGGCTCATACCTTAATTGTAGTACATATACTACTTGTTTAGGCATCACCATCATGCTTGCACCTAAATCGATCATAGATTTGTGCAATAAATTCTTCCCCATAATTAGTGTCAAATAGAATGGGGTAGGTTTTATTTTACTTACCCCTTCTTTAGTATTGATGAATGTAGAGAGAATTTATGGTTATGTTCTCAAATTATCTTATTTTCCCTTTATCCTTGTAGGTTCTATAGTCAGTTTTCATTGCATGGGCTTTTCTTGATTCTCCAAGGCTTCTTTTAGTGGATACTTTTGCTCGATAATTGATAGGACATATCAAAGGGAGACATTGGCAAGAACCCTCTTAAACTATTCCACCATGTTGTATAACACTTGAGGTGAGACCATGGGATCCTTTACTTTGTTTTATTCTGCCTCACTCTACTTTGGATATGTCAAAGGTGAGAGCTAAGGTGTTGGGCCTTTCTCAAAGATTGCTTTGGGCCTTATAGCAACTTTAGGGTTTTTAGCCAATCTTTTATTTGAATGAGTGTAGTAGTCTAAATGAACCTATGGGGATCTATACATGGGAACTTTTCTCATGTAAACTGTGTCTTCACTTTAAAGCCAAGATAATAGTGCATCCTATATGGATATTTTTTCTTCTTATTTTAGGGACATCCCCTACTTTTGCACCATCAAGATTGCATTCTCAATCCCTAAATACTGGTATGTGTAGGCCAAAATAGGGGAATTCCCTTGTCATCATTATTTGGCAACCTTATATTATAGGTTACCCCTTAGATAGTTTCAAGTTCCATGAGCATCGTTGTAAGGAAATAACCATGAATTAGAGTCATCTACCTAGTTATTTTTTCCATCAAGTAGTTCTCTATTTGCATTAGGTGATACTGTATGCAAGAGGTTAGGTACTAAACTATTTGGTTCATAGAACATGTCTAGTGATTTGACACTTGATGTTTTGACCTTTATCTCTCCTAGTATTGGTTTTATTGGTATGGTGCTCTCCTTTATTGGTAGTTATTGAAAGGGGGATTCATAGGCATATCCTATTGCCTTTTAAGATTGATTATCTCATTGAAAAAGTTCTATAAGATATTCTTCATATCATTCATCTCTATGGCCAGGGAGGATTGAGTAGATGTGCTTGCCTGAGTGGGTGGATATACATACATATAAGGTAGGGTTCTTGAGGTACTCAAGGCTTCTTCTTGTAGAGGATTTGATATCTCTGAGAACATCATCATTAGTGAGCATAGAGGTAGCTTTCCTACATCTTTCAAATTATTTTTGGCCCTTACTACCAAATCATAAGCATTTGGTAGTGTCTAGCCTCCAAGGGATTAAATCATAACCATAATATCTAAATTGAAGGCCTTGAGGTAGAAAACAATATCCATGCCTATGGGTAATCAAGATACTATTGGGATCCTTTGTTAGGTCTTTTCAAACCTAGTGTTAAAATCGATAATGGATTCTTGTGGGCCTCTCTTAATGGTTATTAGTTACTATAGTAGGGATGATTGGTCCACTTTATCATTTAATCACTCAAAGAATTTTTCATCTAGGTCATCCTAGGTGTTAATGAAGTTGGCTTAAAAATATCAGTACCAATCAAGATCCCATCCTTTGAAAGATGCCACTAGTAGCCTTAAGGATACGTTTTACACATTAACATAGTGTATAGTGCACATGTTTACAACATCTTAAAGATGTTCTACTATGGTCTTGAAATCCTCTCTTAATAACTTGGGAAGTGCCTTCAAGGCATTCATAATAATTGGGTCCTACGTAACTAGGGGTGTCAGAGGGATAAGTGGGCTACCACTATCCCATGATACGAAGTTTCTTGGTGGGCCTTGAATATCCATTTGTTATCATTGAGCAATGTTAGACCCTATGGTCCTTTGGAAATTTATACATCCTAGAGGAAGTGTTAGCAAGCTTATATTCTTCATTATTTGTGACTTTGTTATAGGCCTTTGGATCATAAACTTGGGCTCATAGTTTAGAAGACTAGTAGATCTAATCCCACTAGGCATGCCAAAAAAGAAAAAATTATTGACACCTAAAACTCTTGATTTAGGTTTAACAACCTCCTATGGGAAGCTTTATAAGTGTGGGACCAAATTATGTTCTATAAAGCAACATTTGGGGTTTTAGAATTTGGCTCTTCATTCCAATTTGAGGGTGAAAAGGGAGAAGGAAATAAATGTAAATAATACTAAAATAACACTGAGGTAATACACTGAGAAATTTAAAACATTAACCTATTATTACATAAAGTAGATTGAATCCTTGAACACTACAGACCATAAAGGAGTATGAAGTATGAATTAAGATCTATAAGGAAATCAAAGATCAATACTGTAGAAGCAGAGGAAAAAAAATGAAAAATAGAAATGAATTCCCACTCAAATTGACATAGAACATCACTTTATCTTCATTACTAGATGGATAATAGAATATATAAAAGCTTAGAGGGCATAATACAAAATGTCTAATTACACCTGTGAGGGGCACCTATTAAGGTCAAATAATTAGAAAATACTAACTACTATATTTTTATTCTATTATAAATGGTTGTTTACAAAAGTAGCAAATACCAGTAAAATCATAACCCCTTCCAAAAGGGATGAGCCTAGAATATATAGGCAAGATGGACTCCCATGGGAATGACACCTAGAAATCTTGGCACTCGCAACCACGGTGATACCATTGCAACTGAATGAGGGACTCATGATTGTGAGTTTAGTTAGCCTCCAAATCTTGTATATTGTGTAACCACCTTGTCTTGTTAAATCCATTATGCTTAGGAGGGGTGTATTGATGCCACATGTATATCTCCAAAGCTATTTTTTTGTCACTAAGGATGGGGATCCACTTACCTTAGCCAATGACACAACTCCTTTGTCTGATAGGAAAGTCTTGGTCTTTGAAGAAGCATCATCACACCACATGGAAAATTTTATCTCCTTGTTAAAACCTCGTGGTGTGTCCCTTTATTTTTTTGACTAACCAATGATGTAACTCCAAGGTCTAATAGAGTAAATCCACTCATGGATAATCATGGGGATGACACATTTCAAGCTAATGATTCTCTAGGGGAAATGGTATCTTATTTGGTAAGGCTGAGTGTGAGGGCACCGCATGTAAAGAAAATGTTCCTTCTAGGGGAAGTTAGACATTTATTTGTAAAATTGAGAATGAGGGTGCCATATGTTAGAACTGCATTCACTAATAAATGGTTTGGTGGGTCCCATTAATCTAGTTTCTATCTAATGGTGTTTTCTAATAGTCTAACCAAAATGAATTAGCCTTAGATGAGCATTAGGATGCCACATGTTGAGATTTCACTACACCGGAGGAAAATGAGAGATCTTTTGGGATAAAAAAGTGCCGAACTGACACATGAAAGGAAGTGGAAGGAGGTTGATACTTAGACAATTTTGCAAAAAATATATTAGGAAGGAAGAGGCCAAAGGAAGAACTATGGAAGGTACTAAACAATATTAAGGTAAAAGGGTTGACTACTCCAAAATGAAAAAAAATGTGGATTTTGATCCACAAGGCTAATTTTAGTGTTTAGATTATTTTGTGAGATTTTTAGAGCTGCACATGCTTGCATGTAGAACTTACTATAAATAGCAACTGTTAAAAATAGATTTTTTTTAGTTTTATTCAAATTTTTGCATGGTAACTCTAATTTTAGGTTGAGGCTTATTTTAAGTATGGTTTAGGTTTGTAATTATTTCAAGTCATTCAATATGAATCAATTATGAGTATTATTTCAAATCTTAGCTTATTGGTAATTTTATTATCCTAATATTTTTTGGGTTCATTATCCAATATCAGATCAATTTCAAATCTTGGAGGAGTAAGACATGGTGAGAGGATGACTATGTATTACAGAGATGAACTAGACTATGCAAGAGTTGTAGAGGTAAGTGGATTAATTAACTGAGGTTATCACCAATTAGAGAATAATATAAGGTGGTGATAAGGAGGACACAAATCATGATAAAGAAGTTTGTCAATAAGATGAACAATAAAAACAACCACCATCAATGGAAGAGAGGATGGTTTAGGCTTTATAAGGAAGAAATGAAGGAATCAAGGTTGATGTTCCAAATTATAAAGGTATTTTAAAACTAGATGAGTTGATATATTGGATGAATAGCATGGAGAAATTCTTCAAGTGGAAGACTATGAGAGAAGACAAGAAGGTAAAGTTTGCATGCACAAAATTGAAAGGTCATGCAATGATTTGATGGGATCACCTACAGAAAAGGAGATAGATAGAAGGTAAAGAGAAGATTAATTTGTAGAAAAATATGGAGAAAAAGTTGAGGGAGAAAATTCTTCTTATGGATTATGCACAAACCCTATATAGAAGATTTCAAAATTAAAGGTAAAAATATCATAGTATACAAGAGTATACATGTGATTTTTATAAGTTTTCCATACAAGTGGAGCATGACAAAATAGAAGAGCATATGGTTACAATGTATGTAAATGGTTTGAAATATAATATTCAAGATGAATTAAGCATGCATAGAATACTTTGCATAGAGGAGTCTTATCAATTAGCTTTGAAGTCAGGAGAAAAACAAAATAGATAGAATTTTGGAAGAACATCTATTGGTCCAAGAAGAGGTGAATCCCCTCTAGTAAGGGGACAAGGTGGGTTTAATACCACTAGAGGTGGGAATTTATGCTTATAATTAATTGCACCATAGGTTCCCTTAGTGTTCAAATAACACTTCTCATTTTAGAATTTAGAAAATTCAGAACATGAGTTACAAGTTTTGACAATCTGGTTGTCTGTGGTGAAATAGCAATAGAGAAAAATAACTATTCCATAATATTTATGTAATTTTGGCAGTTGGGAGCCACCTTAGCCTATTATTCATAAACCCTTGTTGATACTTAGTGAATTACATTCCTACTTTAAGCTATAGACTAATCTAAATGGATATTTATAATGTGGCTTAAACTAAAGTGATCATAGTGTAAAAAAAAGAGGAAAGAGAAGGGTAGGGCAGAAAATAAATAAGTGATTGCCAATTTTGGTCTTGAACATTATGACAAAGTATTAATGGTAACTAAATATGTATTTAACAAATATATAGTGCAATATAGCTTAAACTCAAATCTCACTATATATTAGGAAAACTTCAAAGCAAAATGTTTAAGAATCACAAGTAAGAACCAAGTCTACTTTAGGGATTTACTACTATATTAAAATAGCTATTGCACACCTAAATATAGATCAAAATGAAATGAAGCACAACCTAAGATATTTCATTTAATTTAGCATAAACACAAATCAAAAACCTTATGATTAAAGAGTGTTATTTAGAAATCAAAGATACTATTCAAATTCAAGACTTCTACTAAAAATTGAGAGAAAATCTATATTAATAATTAACACATCAAAAATGGATAATCCTTGTGGAATTCCTTGATTCTATTAACTACTTCAAGTATACAAAGTTACTCAAAATATCTCCCTTCTTACAATGGTGATACATGACTTTATAGAAGAAAAGGTAGTATACCGGTTAGCTTATACATATAGGTGTACTTAATATGAAGATAGTTGTCCTTACAAGTTATAAAATACAAGTTATTTTCCAAATCATACTGACCTAGAGGAAAATATGCTAATAGACTATCATATGCCTTTATAATGGAACATTATGTTCTAAAATGTTATAAAATTCAATGGAATAGAATACTACTTAATTCACTAGTGGGGCCCCTATTTATTATTGGAGGTTGTTCAAGGCCCTTTCATGTTGTTCATTAACTAATTACGAATCCATAGTAGGCTTCATGATGCATTCTTCATCCTGGACTACCAGATCATCAAATTCTTTATCATTATGGCCAAGGCCTCCTTGATGATTATAGCTTTGTTAAACCTGTCACCTACATTTAATATCATATCCAAGATCTTGTTATTTTCATGTCAAGATTGGCCTTTGATTTTCCCTTGGATTTATTGAGTCACCAAAGTGGCTCTATGCTTGAACTCTTCATCACTAATGAGGTCAAGGGTATTAGGTTGTGAAATATTGACAAGCATGGTCCCAAAAAGTCTCTCAATCCTACTAATGAGCCCTTTATCATATTTTAGAAGCCTAATTACCTTGGTATGTTAGGTACTCAAGATTTGAACTTTATCAATAACAATCCCCAAGATTGCACCCAGGTATCCCATACTTATGGTTCTAAAGTTTGGAATTTGCTTCTTTGCTTGGATGTTGAAGAGCTAAACAATCCTATCCTTTGAGGCTTACCATTGGGTGACCAAGTATTTATCTAATGTATATTGGTCCTCTAGTTTACTTTGCCTCATCTTCATTGACTTTGATTCCTCAAACATGTCATAGAATGACTCATCTAGCATCTTCATCATGGCATCTAGGACTGACAGGATTGCTCAAGTCTACAGTTTCTCCTTCTCTCTTTCCAAATTTTAGATACTCTATTTTAGAATATATAATTTATCCTTGACTTGTTATGAATGTGCTTTCATCAATGTTTCTTTCTACATCTTCTTTATGTATTGTAGCTTCACCAAGCTATTCTCTTGCAACAAGGGTCAAACCTACAAAAGGTTCCACCTTTGGAAAGGTGAAATATCCTATCCCAACCATGTATGTCTTGGTTGTTATTCTTTCTAAAACTATTTTCTTAGGATTGAAATGAACTATGGTGATTGGCTCCTTAAACTTGGGAGGATTTGTGGCCTTCACGTTTGAACTACTAGATGCTCCAAGAGCATCCACATTCTTATCTCTTGAGCCTTGGGCAACCATAATTCTTCTCACTTCCTATTCCTTCATGATATCTTTTATCTATGGCTTCACATCATCATGTACATCCATACCAACCATTTTTATGGACCATGAGTGGGAGAGATATGGGATATTTTGCAGCTTACCATAAATGAACTAGTCAAGAATGATTGGTCCATGGATTGGAAATTCGTCACTAAAGAGATTGATTTCACCAGTGGGATCAGTGAAGGTCAATTTGGGATTATTTTTTGGTCTCACAAGGACCAATCCAATTCTACCTACCTATTCTATTGAGAGTCTACTGGGATAAGTTCATTCCCTACTACTTTCTCTAAAGGGTCTTCTTCTCCACCTAAGCCATAAGATTCTACAAGTTCCTTGAGGTCACCCTCAATTGTCTCCTTAATTTTCAAGGAAATCATGCTAATGTAATAGATTGGATAAGGTGGTCTCTATTGTATGGTTGAAGGTAAGGATCCTTCTCTAAGTCTTTCCTCTAATCTTACTTTTCTAACCTTCTCTTTTCCTTTGGATTGATCATCCTAAATTAGCTAAACCTATTATTGGGACTACTATGGTTTCTCTATATAGGGTTGTATATGGGTTGTTCCAGATGGCCTTGGTAACAAATGGTATTACAAAGGGTTTATTTACCATGTTTCCCTAGAAAGCTTATTATGTATGACTAATCTATGCTCTAACTTAATGTTATGGCCTTAGATCCTGGCCAACATTTCCTCATAATTCTAGGATTTGATGTATATGGTGTCATGGACACTGAGTTGATGTGCATAATCAAGTTTGAGCTTTTTATCCTTCAAATGTTCTCCCACCTTACTCCTTATATCCCACATTTTGAGTTCATCTAGCTAAAATACAAATGAATTCCTATGTGTGACCATAACTTTTACCTAATTTCAGTATTTAATTATGATTTTCCCAATATCCAAGGGAAAAGGGTGAAGCAGACCTTTCCTTTTTTATTTTCACACCTTGTCAATACCCAAGATAAGCTAGGAGGAAATTTCCTACTTAGCAAGTTTATTTAGGACATACACTAGTAGTCTATAAGGTTAGGACATGATGCCTTCTATCCTAATGATTATGCAATCAAGATATTACCATATGTCCCATATCATTTAAACATATTTATTGATGAGGGGGTGGAGTCTAGGCATGGGGACATATGTGATGGCCTCCACCATAGCAAGGTAGATGTATTCATAAATAAACTACATTTGATTCTTGTATTTGAAGATGTGCAGCTTAGATTAGTAGTGGAAAATGGTTGTTCTACCTTTTGTGGACCAATTCCTAATGTTAGGGAAGGTAGTTAAAGCAAGAAGGGTGTCAATTAGGTATGAAATCATGTAGAATTGCTTGGAATTATTTCTCTTGATGGATATGAATTTATTGGCTAAAAAGGTGCTGATCAAATCTCCTATCAAAAGGGTAAGTTTCTCCTCTACTAGGAAGTGTACATATGAGACCCAAACCTTATTCACATAAGTAGTAGAAGGGGGACCAAAAGCTATGTTCAACAAGGTCATAATCACCCTAATGCCCTCTCTAAACTAGATGATAGGGATTTTTCCATCAAGGGTTCTAAAGATATGAGGTCCTTGATGAAGCCAAGGTCTTAAGACGGAGTCTAAGTCATGGCTATTTCTCCATTCTCTCATTTTAGGAAGGTCCACATGGGGAAGAGGGAGCTTATAATACTTTTCAAAATCAATAGGGGAAATGTAGGCTATCCTTTTAGAATTCCCTTCCCCAATGATCCATTCACCATCAATTCTTACAATCAACAAAAATGGGGGAAAGGATATCATTATAGTGAAATATCTCTAGTTTTATTGTGGCATGATGGAGGTTAGCCATTTGGGTTGCAACCAAGTCACTGTGTCATCTATTGGTGGTGGCATTTATCTACTTTTCCTTTGATATGGGATATAATTCCTTTATCATAAAGAAAAGCTTGGACCAATTCTTGATTCCATGGATGTTTAATATAGTCAAGTCTAGTTTTGTATCCTTGAACACCCGACCCTCACTATGTATCATCAAATAAAGCTTAGCTTCATCCTTCAATTATTGTTTTCTAGTTTTCATGGTCTCTATTTCTTGCTAATCACTCACACCATGTCATAGGTAGTCTCTATGAAATCTCTCTTGCACCTAAAAACACAATTGAGTTCTCTTTGATTAATTTGTAGTAAATTGAGCTTATTGAAGTAGCTTTTATATAAGACTTAGGGTTTGAAGATTTAGTGGTGGAAGATATCCAAGCTTTATTTTATATGTGTTTTAGATTTTAATTAGACCTTTGCCTTTATACCTTTTGAGCCCAAAATATCTTTAGTTTTGTCTTTTTTTTATTGCAAGGAGCTTATGTGGCATTGGTATGGATCTTTCATGGCATTTTTCATAAATGTCATTTGAACAATAATCATTGGTATTTAAAAATACCTCCTTCCTTTCACTCTATCAGATCAAAATCTTGGATTAGTGTGATCCATGGATCATGATATGGGTCCTTATCTTTTAATTGGTTCCTGGGCCTTAAGCCTTATGGTCCTGACACTTGTCACGATCACACCTCCTCCCCATGTTCCAAATATCATGTCAATGCTTTCTTTAATAATCATTGGCCACATGACAAATCCATGGGTTCTCAGGGTTTTGTTGAAAATTCTCTAGGGACCTTCATACTATTGGATCAAATCTAGTGATAAAGCATAGACCATTGATCTACAAACATGCCTGAACATTAAGTTAGTGCACTATTAAAAGTTTATTTTGTGTTATTGAGCACGGGACCAACTTTAAGCTAATGAATTTAAATCTAAGTCATTATTCAAAAGGAGGTCAAGACATAAGCACTCTAGGCTAATGTATGCATTGTGTTTAGCAAATATGATGAAATACATTAGGGTAAAATATTTATGCCATGTGTTATAAACCACACTCAAAATACATTCAATATGAAATGGATTTTACATAGGATAAGTGTATTATTTAAGGTCCATTATGAAAAATTCCATGTGGATCTTTAAAGCATAAACTTAGGCTAAGTATATTTCTTGCATATATTTATGTTCTACAGAGGCCTTCTATTTTGGGCATATTTTGAGCATTTCTCTTAGTTTGGCAACCCATTTTAGAGTAAAAAGGTTTAGGGGAATTATTTGAACACTTCAGAAAGATATTTTCATTGGGTTAAATTTGACAGTCTTGTGAACATCAAATACATCCTCGCAGGTGTCAATTGATGGCCACTTGGGCATCAAGTTTAATCTAGTGAAGTTTTGCTTTTAATAAACCTAAATTTGATAATCATGTGGGTGTCAAGTTAGTCTTTTTGAACATTTAAATGATGTTCATGTGAATGTAAATTTTAAGTTCATCAAAATCTTCAAGTTCAAATGCGAGGACGCCACTTGGCATTTTTATAGGGACTTCTAGGGTTTACATGTTAATTCACTTCATTAGGTCAAGTGCCATGATAAATCGACAACCATTGATCATAATTTGGGTCCTTATTTTTCATTAGTTATAGTGTCAAGTGGATACCTTCTCTTTTGTTCCTTGAATCCAATAGTGTCGTATGTCCATCCTTCAAGATTCTTACATCCTTTTGAATTTTCAATTATGTTTCACTTTGTCTGAATAAATCTTATGATAAAGAATGGATCATCAGATCATCAAAGATACATAATATTTAAGATAAATTTTGGGTTATCCTCATGCCATTGGAGTAAAACCAATGATAAATCAATAGCTATAAGATCCTACAAAATGTGAGGAAGTTAACGTTAGGATCATGGGAACATAAAAAACTTAGGCTTAAGATGTTAAGACTAAGGTTGTGATCGTATTAATAAATACAACATGACCTTAGTATTAAAGTCTTAGGCTTAAGTTGAGAAATATTGAAAGGGACCCTGTAGATGAACATTAGTTAGGCTATTAGGAACTTTTTAGGGAGATGCTCAAGTTTCTTGGTTGAGTTGTGTTAAAAAACATGACTAAACCAGGAACATGTATTTCATAATTTAAGTCCCTAAATTGATTTTTTATTTTTTTTTCCCACTAATTTGGGTTTTTAACTCTATTGAAATTTAAATCAAGGGTTTGATAGGGTTTTTAAAACATAAACTTCTTAGGGATGCATGCCATGGAACTTGCAACTTAACATCCAAGCAAAGCTCATTAGTAATGTTATTCTAGATAAAGCAAATCAAAACCATATATGCTTATTTTTTAATAAAGTGAATGATATTCAAATTATATAAAAGACCTTGACATGCTAAAATTTTCATTTTTATTTGGAGGGTTTCTCAAGGGTCCTAATTCAAAAAATGGGGTATGTTGGTCCTAACAAATGGTGACTCATGGGGGGAAATATAGAAATATGTTAGAAACTATAGACTATGGGTTTATACAAATGATTAGGTCATCCCCTCCACTTGATCAAAATCACCATCTAGATCAGATTATGTTTGAAACAAACCTTGCACTTGTAGACTTAAGGTCAATTACCATGACATACTCAAATTGTGTGTGTACTTTGATTCCACTTACTATTTGACATGGGATTTAAGAAATAGGTTCTAGTTTCATGCCCTCAATCACTTATATTGACTTATAGTACACTAAAATGTTTATTTTGAACCATATTTTATCTTAGGGAATGCTTGGGCATTACTCTAGTACTAGCTAGGCATCCATAGCCCTGATAGAGATGCCTTTGGCTCTACTCATGGCCTTGCTCCACTACCAATAAAGCATCCATAACCCTGATGGAGATTGTCAGAATCACATTTACTTGAAAACTTTAGATTTTGCATTATATTCTATTTTTGTATTTGATTAGACCTTTATGCCTTCAACAAGGCTGGGAACCAAGATAGCCAAGTTTTAGGATTTGGTCAAGTATTTGATGATTGGAAAATCATCTATGGTCATAAATCTTACCCCAAGAAAGGATGTTAATTAAGTGTTAGTTAGGGTATGCCAGGATATTTGAGTCTCCATTCCCTACGTGTAAGTCTTCTTAAAACTAGTTTGAGGTCGAGGTAATGATTAAGGTCCAATGAAATGATTGGCCTTTCCATTGGTCTTTATCATTTTCTCTAAGATATAACATCATGTTCTATATTTCAAAGTCATGGTTACTCCATGTATGGGGTTCATACCTTCAATCCTAAATTAGGGGGCATATTTTAAGAAAACTTCATAACTTTTGAGCTCAATATTGTTCCTAGGGATTTATTGGGATCAAGTAACCAAGCAATATGAAAGAAACACACCATAGGAAGAAAGGCAACAACAAAGGAAACAAACAAATATGTGCATGATTATGTACAAACAAGGGACATGAAAGAAAGAATTGAAAGGAAACTAACTAGCCTATCTACACTAATCTAAACATCTTACATTTTACTCCATAAAGACTCTAAGAGGAGTAGTAGAGAAATAGTGCTTGAGATACTGCCAATTAGTGGGCAGTTTAAACTCTACTCCTTGTAAGTTCTTGAGTTTAAAATTGTTGTTGCCTAATGTCTCCACAATCTGATATGGGCCAATCCACAAGGGTGTGAATTTGCCATGTTTACCCTTCGGCTTAGATGCTTTGTCCTAAATAAGAACCAAGTCTCCTTATCTGAACACTTTTATTTTGGATCTTTTATCAAACCATCTCTTGATTTTGTTTTGGTGTTTTCTAAAATCAACAAGGCTTTCTCCCTTGTATCTTCCATCTAAATTATGTCTAGAAATCTTGAGCTAGATAGCTCTTGGATTTCTTCCATATATTCTTGCATAAATATGTATGTGGGAAACTTGAGGGTGATGGGAAAGATAGGCTCCTTCCCATATACTAATAGAAATGGTGAAGCTTTCAAGGCTTGCTTGATTCTTATCCTATCAGTCGATAGTGCAAATTTAAGGAGCTTGTGCCAATTCCTAGGTTTGTCTTCAACAAACTTCTTTATTACCTTCATTAGGTTCTTATTTGTTGACTCAAAGACTCCATTCCCTTAGGGATAATAGTTGGATGCAAACTTGAGTTTGATTCCATTATCATAATCCCATTCAATCATCTATACGATATGAAGGTAGATCCATTATCACATATTAGAGATATTGGGGTCTCAAACTTGGTATAGTTATTTTCTTCTAAGAAGTTGATCACTTCCTTATTTCTACATTTCTTGGTGGCTAAAACTTTATTCCACCTTATACAATGGTCTGTATTAGTAAGGACATATTTTTGACCCTCAGATGAGTTGGGGTTGATTATGCCAACAAAGTCCAACCCCCATTAAGTAAAGGGTTTGTTAATCATGATTGGTTATAGAGGCATTGTTGCCTTTGGCTCTTTTATGCTAAAAATTTGGCATGAATGACATTCCATCACGTGTTTGTGAGCATCTTTAAAAATAGTTGGCCAATAATAACTAGCCTTAATAATTTTGTGGGTTGTGGTTTTCCTATATGGATGTCCACTACCTAGTTTTTTATGAAAGGTGCTCATGATTTGGGTGGCTTCTTCTTGTGAGACATATCTCAAGTAAATTCCTTCAAAATTACTTCTATACAAGATTCCATTATTGATTAATTAGTGGGTTGACTTTAGCCTTAAGGCCCTCTTTTACTCTATGGATAAACTTACAAGACATGTAACATTGATTAACAAATGTATGATTAGGTCATACCACTCACTAGAATGAAAGTTTTTTTAATCCACCTGCATAATACTTAGTCTAGGGTTAGTATTAGTAATCCTCTGAATCAAACCTTGGCACCTTACCAAGTTTGTAGTTTTTATCTCTAGGTCATATTCCTATAACATTGACATCCATTTACCTCTACATTCCCCCAATTCATTCTAACTTAACATAAGTTGGGTGGCAGGGTCTAGTAAGATGGCATGCACCTTATTTCTAAGGATGTAATGCCTAAATTTCTTAACTAACTTGACTAATGCATATGAATATTATCAATCAATGAATAATTTAACTTAGCATTCTTAAAATTGGTACTCATAAAATCAATTGGTTGGTCACATCCTTCAATTTTCTAAGTTAACACTACAACCATAGTGTGGTCAGATGCAAAGGAATAGAGGTAGAAGTCCCTTGAAAAATCAAGACTTATAAGGACTGGAGCTTGACTGATGGCCTCCTTGATCTCATTGAATGATTTTCTATAATCTTCATTCCATGTGACCTTGGCATACTTATTTAGCATGGCATTAAGTCCATTGACTATTTCTACAAAACCAAAAATGAACTTTCTTACAAAATTAATCTTACCAAAGAAAGAGTTTAACTCTTTTCTACTATTTGGAGGTTATATTTTAGATATGGCCTCCACACTTTCTATATATATATATATATATATATATCTTATTTGGTTATAACGTGACCCAATAATTTCCCTTCAGTCACACAAAAGATACTCTTATTAGGGTTCAAAGAAATGTCATACCTTCTACATCTTACAAAAAAATTTTGTAAATACAAGAAATGATCTTCCTTATTTTTGGAAAAAACCATTAGATCACCATATAAATAATGATGCACTTACCTATTAGGCCTTGGAAGGCATGATACATAGCTATTTAGAAGGTGGTTCTTTCATTGATTAGTCTTAAAGGCATCCTCTTGTAAGCAAAGGTCCCCCACTTTGTGGTGAATGTTGTCTTCATCTTTTCCTCTCTATCAACCAATACTTGGTTGTAACTTGAAAATCCATCAAGAAAGGACATCATAGTTGATCCTAAAATAACTTGAATTACTTGGTCTAGGGAAGGAAGGGGGTAATTATCCCTCTTTGATGTTTTGTTCAAATTTTTGAAGTCTATACAAATCCTAATCTCACCATTCTTCTTCCTAACTAGTACTAAATTGGGCACCCAAATAGAGTTCCTAATGGGAAAGACTATCCTAGCATCTAGAAGTCTCTTGACCTCCTTGAACATCATGGGTTCTAAGACTGGGTTCATAGGCCTTTGTTTATATCTAAAGCATTTTCAACTCTCTTTCAAGGGTATAGTATACATGATGACCCTTGGATCAAATATTTTTACATCATCATAAGACCATGCTATGGCATCCTTGTATTAAGAAAGAAGTTCCTTAGCTTTCTTATTTTCAACATTTGTGCAGGCCTTGTCAAAATTTACTAGGTAGGGTTGATCATGAAGGCCTACATCAAGAGTATCATAATCTTTCCCATTTACTTTGGGGACCTTGGAAGCCTTATCAAGTTTGTCCTTATCAAATAATCTCTCTAAAGTAATCACTCCCTTTGGGATCTTTTTATCACTTAGTTGAATGACTTTACCATTAAATTCATCTTCCCTAGATGTACCTCCATTAGCTTCATCAATGATATGAGCATCAAATGATCTTGAATTAGTCATGAAATCCAATATCTATTTATCATCATTGAAGACTTAGAAGTAGTTGATATTGTTTGATACTAAAGGATAAGGGATCAATTCAATGTTGAAATTAGGGGAATCATGATTGGGCATGAGGTCAGCTATAGTAGAGGCCAATTGATCAACTACTTGATTTTCTTCCCTTGGGATGGAATTAATGCCAAAGGCATCAAAGGATTCAATTAGATCCCAAAATTTGAATTTATACCTTCTTAAATATGAAGGTTGACATTGGTATTTATTTCTAACCTGGTTAACCACTTGTTCTGAATCTCAATAAACTAGCAGTTCTTTGACCTTGTTTTTAATTTATAGAAAATTGTAAACCAAGGATAAGGGCCTCTTATTCAATGGTATTGTTAGTAAAAGGGAATTTGAGTCTATAAGAAGCATGGTACCTTTTGTTAGTGGGGTTAGTTAAGATAATACCAACACTTGATCCATCATTACACCTAGTATTATCACATTACAATTTCCACAATCTAGGAACAACATAAGCATCCTTGGTATCAAATACCTTGTTAGCCTCTAGGGTGAATATTCCCAAGTTTGAGTCTATTATGTTGAACCTCTCATTCATTTTCTTCTTGACAGGGGAAATCAAAGGTGTCCACTATGAAGGCTTGTTTAGATGGCTTAGATCCAAAGGTGCCTACACCACTTTCTTTGTTAAGGACCATTTCAAATGTGTCTAACTCTTCCTAGAAGGCCTCAAAGGCTTTGCATAATTATATATAGTCAATTTCCCCATGTTTGGTGATATAATGTATCCTATAATAGTCTAGTAATGCAATGCTAGTAAGATTAATGTCCATATTCTTGTTATTAGAAGATGGTTCATTATCCTTATTATTATGAAAACTATCATTATAAAATCTATTATTTAGCCTATTAAACCTTTGAAATGAGAAATGACTACTAGAGTGTTCTCCAGTATTGCCCACTTATTTTTTCATCTAAAGGAAATTAGTGCTTAATTTTTGAACCATTTTCAAGATGGATTCATTCTCATTTTTGGGAGTTTCAAAATTATGTACCTAGTTATTATTAGTAGATGGTACCAAATCCCTTTGATCACTAATGGGATGAGTTGAGAATATTATACTTTGATTTGGATCTGCATGATTTAATGTCAACTAGGTCAGATTTGGGAGTTAGTTTAAGGTTGGGAGATTCTAGTTATTATTGGGGAAGAAGTTCATCACAAGCAGGTGTGGGTTTACATTTAGGACTAAATAAGCCATTTGCCCTAGGAATGCATTTGATCATTAATGATTACTAATTTAGAATAGGTTTTGGATAATGAAGCTATAACTAGGATAGACCTCTTTAGTAATATAGAGGTCATAAGATCAATTACATCTTTATAGATTTCTAGGGCTAGGACATCATTGGGCTTGTAGGGTTCCATGGTCCTACTGTACATATTTGGAAATCTAGAATCATAGTACTTGATAGGCTCATTGGCATCCCTTTTAATGGTAGTGAACTGGTGGTAAATAACATAAAGACTAATAATTTTACTAAATTAATCAATGAAGACTTTGTTTAAATCATTCCAATTTGTGATATAGTTTTTAGGCAAGTTTAAGAACCATTTATAAGTGGCATCCTTAAAATTAAACATAAATAGCCTACATGCCACATATTCATTCACAACATTAAGCAATCTTAAATCAACCTTAAAGGATTTTAAATGTTCCTCAGTAGTCACTACACTTATTAGACTAAATGTAGGTAGATATTTCTCAAGGTTTCTTAAAAGATCATGAACCACCCCTAGTATATTAATTGAGGAATACCCTAACCATGCCATACTTAGGTGATGGTTGAAGGCATAGGTACCTTGAATTTGTGAATTTAGAAGAGATGTAGATCTCTTGTGTGTACTTTTATCATGTCTGGCCTTCCTATGAACCTTAATTTCAAGTAGAGGTTCTCTAGTTTTCAAGCTAGAAGTGGGAAATTCTAGCTTGAAATTTGAAAATCCTACCTAAAATATGACATGTCAAGTTAAATTTTATAAATAATGAGAGTTAGACCTACACATTGATCTCATTTTGTAAAAGTGGCACAAAGAATTTGCAAGGACATTGATCTTTGAATGAATTAGCTCAAAGATGCATTTAACTAGGTAAATATGGTCTATATTTGCAATTTTAAGACTAAAGTAACTTAGATCTATGAAATATATGCCTAAATTTGATCAAAACAAACCATTCTAACCTCATATACTATGGATTTTCAAAGTTAAAGCTAAATTTACCAAAAACAAGCACCAATTCAAATAATGTCAAAGCATAAAGATGCATTTCAAATAACAAATATCAATGATATTTACATATTATAATCAAAGAACTTACTCAAAACACAAAGATATAGTGATCTTTAGGTAAAACAAACTAAGATCATTGAAGGTTCAAAGAATTTAACTCCATTTAACATCAGCGGGAGCTTTCTTGTTGATGCTTCTAAATGCACCACAGGTGCCCTTAGTGTTCAAAGAACACTTATCATTTTATAATTTAGGAAATTTAGAGCATGAGTTGAAATTTTTGATAATTTGGTTATCTATGGTGAAATAGTAGTAGAGCAAGATAACTATTCTATAATATTTATGTAATTTTGGTGGTTGGGAGCCACCTTAGCTTGTTATTCATGAATCCTTGTTGATACTTAGTGAATTAAATTTCTACTTGAAGCTACAGACTAATATAAATGGATATTTATAATGTGGCTTAAATTAAAGTAATCATGGTGTAAAAAAAAAAGAGCAAAGAGAAGGGTAGGGTAGAAAAGAAATAAGTGATTGTCAATTTTGGTCCTGAACATTATGACAAAGTATTAATGGTAATTGAATACACATTTAACAATATATATAGTATAACATAGAATAAACTCAAATTTCATTATATATTAGTAAAACTTTAGATTAAAATGTTTAAGAATCACAAGTAAGAACCAGGGCTACTTTAGGGATTTACTACTATAATTAAATAGCTATTGCACATGTAAATACAGAGCAAAATGAAATGAAGCAGAACCTAAGATCTTTTAGTTAATTTAGCATAATCACAAATTAAAAACCTTATGATTAAATAATGGTATTCATAATTCAAAGATACTATTCAATTTAAAGACTTCTACTAATAATTGAGATAAAAGATATATTAGTAATTAACACATCAAAAAAGGGCAATCTTTGTAGAATTCCTTGATTCTATTAATTACTTCAAGTATATAAAGTTGCTCAAAAATCCTTCCCTTTTTACAATGGTGATGCATGCCTTTATAGGAATGAAAGGTAGTATATCGATCAACTTATACATACAAGTGTACTTAAGATGAGGATAATTGTCCTTACAAATTCTAAAATACAAGTTCTTTTCCAAATCATACTGACCTAGAGGCAAATATGCTAATAGACTAGCATATGCCTTTATAATAAAATATTCTATTTCAAAATGTTATAAAATTTAATGGAATAGAATACTACTTAATTTACTGATGGGGCCCCTATTTTTTATTAGAGGATGCTCATGGCCCTTTTAGGTTGTTCATCAACCAATTTGAGATCCATAGTAGGATTCATGATGCATTCCTCCTCCTGGTCTGCCAGCTCATCGAATTATTTGTCATTTCTATGCAAGGCCTCCTTGATTTTTAGATCTTCATTGATCCTCTCACCTATATTGAATATCACATCCAAGATCTTGCTATTATCTTATCCAGACTAGCCTTTGATTTTCCCTTGGATTTCTTAAGTCACCAAAGTGGCTCTATGCTTGAAATATTCACTAATGAGGCCAAGGGTAGTAGGTTATGTAGGATTGAAAATCATGGTCCCAAGAAGTTGCTCAATTTTGATAGTGATACCTTTCTCATCTTTTATAAGCCTCAATACCTTGGTATGTCAGGTAATCAAGCTTTGAAATTTATCAATAACAATCCCCAAGATTGTGCCTAGGTATCCCATACTTATGGTTCTAAAGTTTGGGATCTGATTCTTTGCTTGTATGTTGAGGATATGAGAAATCTTGTCCTCTAAGGCCTACCATTGGGTGACCAGGTCTTTGGCTAATTTATCTTGGTCCTATAGTGCACTTTTCCTCATCTTAATTGACTTTAATACCTCAAACATGTCATATAATGACTCATCTAGCATCTTGATCATATCATCTAGGATTAACAAGATTACCTGAGTTTGTAAGTTCTCCTTCTCTCTTTCCAAATTCTATATTATCTATTTTAGACCCTAGACTCTAGCCTTGTCTTGTTGTGAATGTGCTTCCATCAAGTTTTCTACATCTTCTTCATGTATTTTAGCTTCACCAAGTTATTTTCCTACAACAGTGGTCAAACCAATAAAAGGTTTCACCTTTTGAAATTTGAATTTTTTTGTCCCAACCATGGCTATCCTAGTTGTTATTCTGTCTAAGCCTATTTTCTTAGGATTGAAATGAACTATGGTAACTAGATTTTTGAACTTGGGAGGCTCTGGGGCTCCATGCTTAAGCTACTAGATGCTCTAAGAGCATCCATTTTCTTATCTCTTAAGCCTTGGGAAACCATAATTCTTCTCTCTTCCTATTCCTTCATGATATATTTTATCCAAGGCTTCACATCATCATGTACATCCATACCAACCTTTGTTATGGCTCATGAGTGGGAGAGAGATGGGATCTTTTGTAACTTACCATAGATGAACTAGTCAAGAATGACTAGTCCATGGATTGGAAATTCATCACTAAAGAGATTAATTTCACTAGTGGGATGAGTGAAGGTCAATCTGGGATTCTTTCTTGGTTTCACAAGGACTAATGCCAATTCCACCTACCTCTTCTCTTGAGAGTTTATTGGGAAAATTTCCTTCCCTATTACTTTCTCTGAAGGGTCTTCTTCTCCACCTGAGCCATAAGATTTTACAAGTTTCTTGAGGGTACCCTCAAGTGTTTCCTCAAGCTCCAAGGCAATCATGTCAATGTAATAGATTAGAGAAGGTGGTCTCTATTACATGGTTAAAGGCAAGGGTCCATCTCTAGGTCTTTCTTATAATCTTACTTCTCTAACCTTATCTTTTCCTTTGGATTGATCATCCTAAATTAGCTTAACTTATTGTTAGGACTATTGCAGTTGTTTTATTTAGTGTTTTACATGGGTTGTTCTAAATGGCCCTAGTAACAAATGGTATTAAAAAAGGTGCATTTACCATGTTTAATTAGAAGTATTATTGTCTATGACTAATATATGATCTAAATTTACATTGTGGCCTTAGATCTTGGCTAACACTTCCTCATAATTCTTGGATCTGATGTATATGGTTTCATGGACATTGAGTTGATGTGCATAATCAAGTTTGAGTTTTCTATCCTTCAAATGTTCTCCCACATTGCTCTTTGGATCCCACATTTGGAGTTCATCTAATTTAAATCCAAATGAATTCATATGTGTGACCATAACTTCTACCTGCTTCCAGTCTTTAATTATGATTTTCCCAATATCTAGGGGAAAGGGTAAAGCAAACCTTTCATTTTATTTTTTTTGTATCCCTTGTCAACACCCAAGATAAACTAAGAATCAATTTCCTACTTAGCAAGATTATTTGGAACATACACTTTTAGTATGTAGGGTTGGTACATGATGCCTTTTATCTTGAAGACTATGCAATCAAGATAGTACCCTACATCCCCTATCATTTCAATATATTTATTGATGAGGGGGTGGATTCTAGGCATGGGGACACGATGTGATGGCCTCCACCATAGTAGGGTAGATGCAATCACAAATAAACTACATGTGATTCTTGTATTTAAAGATGTGTAGCTTAGAGTAGTAGTGGGAAGTGGTTATTCTACCTTATATGGACCAATTCTTAATGCCAGGGAAGGTAGTTTAAAAATGAAGGGCATCAAATAGTTATGACATCATGTAGAATTATTTGGAATTCTTTCTCTTGATTGATATGAATTGCTTGGCCAAAAAGGTATTGATCAAATCTCCTATTAGAGGGGTAAGTTTCTCCTCTCCCAAGAAGTGTACATATGAGACCCAATCCTTATTCACGTAAGTGGTCAAAGGGGCACCACAAGCTCTATTCAACAAAATCATAATCACCCTAATGTCATCTTTAAACTAGATAATAGGGATTTTCCATCAAGGGTTTTAAATATATGAGGCCTTGACAGAGCTAAAGTCTTAGGATAGAGTCTAGGTCATGGCTATTGGTCTATTCTCTCATTTTGGGAAGGTCCACATGGGGAAGAGGGAGCTTATAATAATTTTCAAAAGAAACAATGGAAATGTAGGCTACCCTTTTAGAATTCCCTTCCCTAATGATCCATTCACCACTAATTCTGCAATCAATAAAAATAAGGGCAAGGAAATCAATACAGTGTAATACCTCTAGTTTTATCATGGCATGATGGAGGCTAGCCATCTAAGTTGTAACCAGGTGATTGTGTCATCTATTGGTGGTGGTATTTATTTTTTATTCCTTTAAGATGGGATATAATTCCTATATCATAAATTAAAGCTTAGACTAATTCCTGATGTCATAGATGTTTAATGTAGTGAGGTCTAGTTCTATATCCTTGAACACCCAATACTCAGTATCTATCATCATATAAAGCTTAGCTTCTTCCTTTAATTGATGTCTGATAGCTACCATGGTCTCTATTTCTTGTTAATCTCTCACACCAAATCATAGGTAGTCTCTATGAAATCTCTCTTGCACCTAAAAACATAATTGAGTTCTCTATGATTGATTTGTAGTAAATTAAGCTTGTTGAAGTAGCTTTTATATAGGACTTAGGGTTTGGAGATTTAATGGTAGAAGATATCTAGGATTTGGCTTATATGTATTATATATTTAATTTGTACATTTTCCTTTATACCTTTGTGTTTTTGATCCCATAATATCTTTAGTTTTGTACTTTTATGGTTGCGTGGAGCTTATGTGGCACTAGTCTAGATCTTTCACAACTTTTTTCATAAATTCAATTTGAACACTAGCCATTGGTATTTAAAAACACCTCCTTCCTTTCACTCCATCAGATCAAAATATTTTATTATCATGATTCATTGATCATAATCCATTTCCTTGTCTTTCAATTGGTTCTTGGGCCTTAATCCTTGCGATTGTGACACTTGGCATGCTCACACCTCCTCCTCATGTTCCAAATCTCATGTCAGTCCTTTGTCAAATAATCATTGGCCACATGATGGGTTCTTAGGTTCTTGATGTTTTGTTAAAAATTATTTGGGGACCTTATAACCATTGAATCAAATCTATCAATAAAGCACAGACCATTGATCTATAAAAATTTTTGAACATTAAGCTAGTACACTCTTAAAAGTCAAGACTTAGACTTATGCCCCTTAGGATAAAGTTTATTTTTTGTTTATTGAGCATGGGACTAAATTTAAGATAAAAAATTTAAATCTAAGTCATGATTAAAAAGGGGGTCAAGGCATAAGCACTCTAGGCTAATGTATGCATTATATTTAGTAAATACGATGAAATGCATTAGGTTAAAATATTTATGCCATGTGTCAAAAACCATGCTCAAAATAGGTTCAACATGAAATGGATTTTACTTAGGATAAATCTATGATTTAAGGTCCATTATGTAAAATTCCATGTGGATCCTTAAAGCATAGACTTAGGCTACGTATATTTCTTGCATATATTTATGTTCTATAGACTGAAGCCTTCCATTTTGGGCATATTTTGACCATTTATCTCAGCTTGGTGAGCCATTTTAAAGTAAAAAGTTTTAGGGGTGTTATTTGAACACTTAATAAATATATTTTCATTGGGTTAAATTTGATGGTCTTGTGGATGTCAAATACATCGTCATGAGTGTCAATTGATGGTCACATGGACATCAAGTTTAAGCTAGTGAAGTTTTGATTTTATTGGACCTAAATTTGTCTATCACATGGGCATCAAGTTCATCTTTTTGGATGTTTAAATTATGGTCACATGAACATAAATTTTAAGTTTTTTAAAATTTTCAAGGCCAAATGCGAGGACACCACTTGGAATTTTCGTAGGGCTTCCCAAGGTTATGGTGTTAATTCACTTTATTGGATCAAATGCCATGATAAAGTGATAACCATTGATCATAATTTAGGTCCTTACTTTTGATTGTTTGTTGTGTCAAGTGGGTCCCTTCTCTTTTATTCCTTGAATGAAATGGTTTCGTATGTCCATCCTTTAGGCTTCTTGCATCCCTTTAAATTTTCAACTATGTTTCACTTCATTCGATCAAATCCCATGATAAAGCATGGATCATTAGATCACCAAAGGTGCGCATTTTTTATTCCAAATATTGGGTCATCCTCACACTATTAGATCAAAACCTATGATGAAGTGATGGCCATAAGATCCTAAAAAATGTGAAGAAGTTAATGTTAGGATTGTGAGAACATTAAAAACTTAGCCTTAAGATGGTAAGACTAAGGTCACGATCATATTAATAAATATGTCATGGCCTTAGTATTAAATTCTTAGGCTTAAGTCAAGAAATATTAAAAGGGACCCTATAGATAGACATTAGTTAGTCTATTAGGAACTTTTTAGGGAGACAAAGTAATTATCAAAGGGATCAATTTTCTTGGTTGACTTGTGTTGAAAAACATGACTAAACTAGGAACATGTGTTTCATACTTTAAGTCCCTGAATTGATTTTTAAAATGTTTTCCCACCAATTTGGGTTCTCATCTCTATTCAAATTTGAATCAAGTGTTTACTAGAGTTTTGGAACATAGGCTTCTCTAGGATGCACACCATGTAACCTACAACTTAAAAACCAAACAAAGCTCATTAGCAATGTTAGTCCAGATAAAGCAAATCAAGACCATATATGTTTATTTCTTAACAAAAGTGGATGATCTTTAAATTCTATAGAATACCTTGACATAATAAAATTTTCATGTTTTATTATGAGGGTTTCTCAAGATCCCCAATTCAAAAAATGGGGTATGTTGATTCCAACAGTGGGTTTAATACCAATAAAGGTGAATCATCACGTGGTACAAAAAGGCAAGATGAGAATAGGCAAGGGTTTCAATACCAACAAAGAAGAAGAAGGTTTCAGAAAGGATGAGGTTATGATGGTGCTAGAGGATTGTTTTTGAATCAGCATAGATCTTATGTTTGTTATAGATGTGGAGAAGGACATAGAGAATTTGAGTGTCCACACTATCAAGATCAAGAAAGGAGGCAAGAATATCGCCCAAGAGTGAATCTAGTTGAGGCGGAGATAGAAGAGAAAAATATTGAAGTTGCACCAACAGATGTTGGAGAGAATTTCATGATGAGAATAAAAATGGTCACTCCAAAAAGGGAACAAGTGTAGAATAAAGAAGGTGGTGATACATGTCTATGATCAAATATTTTTTAACAAGATGTACTTTGGGTGGAAAGGTATGCAAAGTAATTATAGATGGTGGTAATTGTGAAAATATGGTTTCAAAAGAAATGATAGATAAACTAAATTTACAATGTGAAAAGCATCCTAATCCTTATCAAATTTCATGGTTTAATAAATGGAATGAAGTTACAGTAGATAAAAGGTGCTTAATCAAGTTTTCTATAGGAAAAACTTATAATGATGAAATATGGTGTGATGTTATTTTGATGGATGCATGCCATTGTTTATTGGGGAGACCATGATAATTAGATAGGAAAGTAATTCATGATGGAGTAAAGAACACATACACTTTTTGGAAAGGTGGTACAAAGGTAGTTTTATTACCTCTTAAAGAGGAAGAGAAGACAAAAAGCATTCTCTCTACTAAAGAATTTATCTGAGATATGAAGGTAGCAGGTTGTTGTTATGTATTAGTACAAAGAATGAAGACATAGAAATGGTGCCAATACCAATAGAAGTAGTAAGAGTGTTGAAAGAATATGAAAATGTTATGCCTAATGAGTTACCAAATATTTTACCACCTAAAAGATATATTTAGCATCACATTGATTTAATTCCAAGATCAGCTCTACCCAATCAAGTAACTTATAGGATGAGTCCAATAGAACATGCAAAATTAAATAAATAGGTTACTAAATAATTAATAAAGAAGATAATAAGGAGTATGAGTCTATGTACAACACCAGAATTGCTAACTCCAAATAAACATGGAGTATGGAGAATGTGTGTGGATAGTAGAGCAATTAATAAAATTACTATCAAGTATAGACTTTCTATACCTCATTTAGATGATATGATAGATGTGTTTTTAGGGGAAAAATATTTTATAAAGATATATCTAAGGAGTGGTTATTATCAAATCCAAATTCATGAAGGAGATGAGTGGAAAACTGTATTCAAGACTATGGATGGCTTATATGAGTGGATGGTGATGCCATTCGGGTTATCTAATGCACCTAGCACATTTATGAGAGTGATAAATACAGTGCTACAAGAATATATTGGTAAGTTTATGGTTGTTTATTTTGATGATATTTTAATATTCAATAAGACTAAATAAGAACATGTAAAACATTTGAGAATGGTACTAGATTTGTTAAGAAAAGATAAATTGTATGCAAATTTGAAGAAGTGTAGGTTTATGGAGAACAATTTGGTATTTTTGGGATTTTTAGTTTCAGTAGATGGTGTGAGAATGGATGAAGAAAATATAAATGTAATTTTTTGAGTGGCCTATTCCAAAAATCATTACAAAGGTAAGAATTTTCCATGCTTTAGAAACTTTTTATAGAAAATTCATCAAAAAATTTAGTAGAATTTGTGCACCAATAACAAATTGCATGAGAGGGAAGGAATTTGTATAGACTAGATCAGCCACAAAAGCTTTGAATTTTTGGAAAAGAAGATTACAAAAAGACCAATTTTAGCATTAATGGATTTTAACAAAGTGTTTGAGGTTGATTGTGATGCTTTATTTGTGGGAATTGGTGTTGTGTTGAGTCAAGAAGGAAAGGCAATAACATATTTTAATGAGAAATTGAATGAGGTAAGAATAAAGTATTCTACTTATGATGTTGAACTTTATGTAATTGTACAAGCATTAAGACATTGAAGGCATTACCTAGAGCCTAAGGAGTTTATCCTATTTACAGATCATGAGGCTTTGAAGTATGTGAATTTGAATAGTAGGCATGCAAAGTGGGTATATTTCTTGCAGGGGTATACTTTTGTTTTGAAACATAAATTAGGAAAACAAATTTAGGTAGGTGATGCATTAAGTAAGAGAGTGGAATTATTAACTACTATGGTGAGTGAAGTAGTTAGCTTTGAAGTTATCAAATAATTATATTGTTGGAATAATGCATATTTAAGCTTACCTATGGTTAATAGGGTAAGTTATTTATTACCAAGGGTAAAATTTATTTACCTTGGTTAATTTATTTTATTGTTGAGAATTTCTCAACAATATATTTGTTCATAGTATGAGAAAACAAATAGTTTGTTTTCTCTATTTTGTAATCATTACAAATAGTTTGTTAACATGAAACAAACTATTTGTATTATAAATACTTTGCATTATATGAGAAATTAATGAGAGATTATTGAGAATATACAGAGAAATTTGTGGATTACCACCTATTTTTTAGGTGTGACAAATTTATTTATTCTCTGGAAATATTTGCAGGTTATTTGTTGTGGGTTCTCTCTCCTGGATTGATCCTGTGGATCCTGTGTATCTCCTGCTCATTCTTTCATGGTATCAGAGCTTGGAGTTCCAGTTGAAGATCCTCTTCCCTGAAATTTTCATCTTTTAACACATTCAAAAATATTATTTTATTGATGTGTTACAGATTTTTTTAATTCTCTCAAATTCTGGTTCTTATTTACTAGTTTTTTTTTGGAAAATTCTGTAATTTATGCTCATTACATGACCGTACAGATTCAAAAAATCATATTTTTTTCATGAGAACGTAGGAAATCAAGTCAGGAATCCATTTCAATTTGAATTTTCGCATTTGGATCAGGACGTACAGCTCTTTCATTCAAAAATTTGCAGACTGGTCCCTGTTGGCAGACTGTTGGCAGACTGCAGTAACTGTCCATTTTTCTGATGTGGCAGATCGTACAGTGGACTTTTTTCAAATCTGAGACCTGTTAATGAAAGCTGAATCTTATAGCTTTCTATCCATATAAATTTTGACGAATTTGGATCATGCCGTACAACGTTTTGGAAGCCAACAACAGGAAATTAAAAACTGTTTTTTTGCCAGCTGTATAGCCGTACAGATTTCTTATTTTTGAACGCCTTATGCTGCATAAAATCCAAATATGAAAATTTAATGTGATATCAGACTTAAAAATATTTCATTTCATGCTGAGAAGGATGGATTTGGAGCAGTCCGTATAGTTCTTTTGGCAGATCCAGTGGAGCCATTCTGCATTGCTGAAAGGTGTTTTTTTCTTGGCTATTTTTCTCAAATATTTCCCTGACCACCACGCCTTGCTAGAAAAAGAGTTTATTTTTTATAAAGCCAAAGATTATTCAGCTGATATCTCACATGTGTGAGTCATTTTTGGCTTTTTTTAATTAATTATTTTAATTTTTTAGTGGTTTAAATGCAAGTCTCTAGCTTTGAAAGTTCAAATTTGACTTTGCTAAAGTGGCTAGAGATATTTTGTTAAAAATTTGTAGGGAGGAGGTCTTGGGGTCAAATCCCCCTACATTTTTTGCATAAAAGCCATTTTTTAATTTTTTATAAGCCAAGGCTAAAGTTTTTTTCGTCGGGAGACGTTAAATTGTAACGGGAGGGGTGCTTTTTTTGAGGAAAAACAAATGTCTAGATTGTTCTTGTCAACTTCATCATCTTCCTCGGGAATGGAATCTCGATTGTTTGAACCTTTAAATTCTAAAAATTACCATGTTTGGAAACCAAAAATGCAACAACTCCTTCAATCAAAGGGCTTATGGAGAATTTTTTCTGAAACGACACTTGCAGCATTCACCACTGAAAAAGACAAATATGCATATGGATGTAAGCAGGATGAGGCTCTTGGATTGATTTGCCTCAACGTATCAGATAATCTTTAATTTCACATTGCAGATGCTACTACGCCAAAAGAGGTATGGGAAAAATTTAAAAACCTATTTGGCAAAGTTAATGAGTTTAAAATTTTGCAATTAGATGCAGAATTGAGTACTCTCTCTCCATCAGATTTCCCTTCAATAGATGAATTCTTGGCAAAATTCAAATTTATAAGGTCACAGTTGAAAGCTGGTGACAAGGATAAAAGTGATCAGGAGTGCATTTTCATTATTTTTTCAAAGTTGAAAGGACCATATAGTGTTTTTTCCTCTGCTTTTTATACTATGATGGATACATTAGGTGATGAATTCAAATGGCCTTCCTTTGAAGTTTTTTGTGAAAGATTGACTAGGGAGCAAACAAAATTAATGGCCTTAGATGCTCTACCTGGTCCTAGTCATGCTCTAGTTGCTAATTCTTCTAAAGGAAAACCTTCACCTAAGTCTAAAAAGCAAGCACCTTCAAATAACCCTCCAGAGTCCACCACCCAATCACCTCATCATTCTAAATCTACTAAGACCAAAAAGTCCTTTAAGCAAAAGAAGAAAACATTTGGTCCATGTAATTTTTGTGGTGGTCCTAATCATGATGAAAGTAGATGTTTTAAGAAGATGGAAGCATTAGAGGCAGCGGTTAGACAACACAAAATTTCCATTCCGTCTCCATCTCCTTCTACTTCTGCAGGAAAAGGGAAAGCACTTTCAGCCAGGGCTATATCTTCATGTCAGGATCAGTGGATTTTTGACTCAGGTGCTTCTCACCATCTCACACATTCTAAAGATCTATTGTCTTCTCTTACAGATTGCAGTACATCACATATTGTTATGGGTAACTCCTCACAGATTGAAGTTTTGGGATCAGGTACTGTTGATAAACAAGATGGATGTTTTAACAATGTATTACTTGTACCCCAAATCTCTTCTAATCTTCTCTCTGTATATCAAATATGTAATTCTGGTACTGGTAAAACTGTGGAGTTTACTTCACATGATGTTGTAATAAGAGAATGTAATGATCCTAGTGAGATAGTTGCTACAGGTACAGCAGACCATACTGCAAGACTCTATACTTTTGATAAGTTTGAGTCTTTTATGTCTTCTGGTTCTTCACTTATAGCACATGGTAATAATCTCAGCAAATTGTGGCATGAGAGATTAGGACATTTGATTTATGGATATATGCAACAAATGAGTACAAAACATCTTGTAAAAGGCCTTCCTAAGGTCTCTTGTATTGATGGGGTGTGTCCTGGTTGTCTAGTTGGTAAACAGCACCAAGATCCATTTCCAGTTGGTAAGGCCACACGTGCAAATGCACCCTTAGAGTTGGTTCATAGTGATTTGATGACTTTTCCAACTCATTCTTTTTTGGGGGCTAAATATGCACTCACATTCATTGATGATTTCACTCGTAAAACTTGGGTATATTTTCTCAAGTTGAAAAGTGAAGTTTTTGAGACTTTTAAGGCCTTCAAAGCCTTTGTTGAAAAACAATCATCTCTTCCTCTTAAGAAGATACGCACTGACAATGGGGGGGAATATGAAAGTAATGCTTTCTATGATTTTTGTATTGAGCATGGGATACAACATCAGTTCACTGTACCACACACTCCTCAACAAAATGGTGTAGCAGAGAGGAAGAATCAAACATTGAAAGAGATGGCTAATTGTATGATTCACTCTAAAAATTTGGGTCCACAATATTGGGCTGAAGCTATAAATTGTGCAAACTACATTCAAAACCGTATGCCTCACAAAGCTGTGCAAAATATGACACCAGAAGAAGCTTGGTCTGGGATCAAGCCTGATATTTCAGATTTTTGCATCTTTGGGAGTCAAGCATGGGCATTCATTCCTGATGACAAATGTAAAGCATTGGAGAAGAAAAACCAACCACTCATTTTTGTTGGTTATTGTGAAGATGTAAAAGCCTACCATCTTTTTGATCCTATCACACATGATGTGTTTTTTTGACGAGATGTTCAGGTTGATGAGTTACCCACTCCACAGGAGTGTACATCTAGTTCTTCTTCTCCCCCTCCTTCTACTGAGGATAGTGAGGATTTGCTTTCTATTGTTGATGATGATGATGTTGCACTTATTCAGCCACCACAGCCATTCTCTTCACCACCTTTGCCTAAATGGGCAAAGAGCACTCTACATGCAGCTGGTTCTTTTGTTGGTGATCCATCAGATTCTCGTCGCACTCGCTCACAGACATCTAGTGTTGCTCTTTTGGGACAAGCTTGTACAAATGATCCAGTGTTGTTTTCTGAGGCTATTGGTATACCCGAGTGGGATGTTGCTATGTATGATGAGTATTCTTCATTAATGAAGAATGATACTTGGGATCTTGTCCCTCTTCCTAAGGGAAGAAAACTTGTAAAATGTAAATGGGTCTATAGGACAAAATATGCTGCAGATGGATCAGTAGATAAGTACAAAGCTAGATTAGTAGCTAAGGGTTTTTCATAGGTTGAAGGGGTTAATTACTCTGAGACCTTTGCCCCTGTAGCTAAGATGGATTCTATTCGGCTTGTACTCTCTCTTGCTGCTTCACATTCTTGGTCTATTTTTCAGATGGATGTGAAGAGTGCTTTCTTGCATGGTGATCTCCATGAGGAGATCTATATGGAGCAGCCTCCAGGATTTGTGCAGGACTCATCATTGGTTTGTAGACTCCGTCGTTCTCTTTATGGTCTCAAACAAGCTCCTAGAGCTTGGTATGACAAGATGGATATTTTTCTTTTGAGTTTTGGTTTTATTCGTTGTGAGTCGGATCACAATGTATACATCCTGAAGCAAGGTGAGGAGCTTGTCATTTTGGTTTTGTATGTTGATGATCTCATCCTCACTGGCAGTTTAGATTCCTTGATACATGACATCAAGGACAAGTTGGCAGATAGGTTTGATATGACAGATCTGGGACTTCTACATTATTTTCTTGGTCTTCAAGTTTTTCAATCTTCTGAGGGCATTTCTATTGGATAGCAGAAGTATGCGACAGATCTTCTTCATCGATTTGGCATGGTTGATTGTAAGCCTGCACCCACTCCATATCAGTCAGGTATTGTGTTGTCTGCCACTTGTATGACTCCTCTTGTTGATTCCACTTTGTATCGGCAACTTGTAGGTAGTCTTTTATACCTGACTCATACCCGTCCCGACATCACATTTGTTGTGAACCTTGTCTCTCGGTTCTCACATGAGCCTCATGAGAGTCATTGGCAAGCAGTCAAGCATATTTTGTGCTACATTCGGGGCACCACTCACTGTGGTATACATTACACACCACATAGTTCTACACAGCTTGTTGGATACACTAACTCTGATTGGGCTGGTGATGTTGACACTCGCAAGTCCACTTGTGGATTTGTTTTCACACTTGGTTCAGGTCCAGTTGCTTGGGCATGTAAAAAGCAGACTGCTATTTCATTGTCCTCTACTGAGGCTGAGTATCGAGGTGCTGTCAAAGCTAGTCAGGAGATACTTTGGCTTCAACAGTTACTTGGAGAGTTTGGCTTCACACAGCAGGGTCCTACTACTCTTTGGTGTGATAACCAAAGTGCGATTGCTATTTCACGCAATCCTATTGAGCATCAGTGGACAAAACACATTGAGATTCACATGCACTTCATTCGACATCTTATTCAGGATGGAGTTCTTTCTTTGGAGTTTGTGCCTACAGCTGAGCAGATTGCAGACATCTTCACTAAACCTTTGGCTTCTCCTCGTTATCTTCAGTTGCGAGCGATGCTTGGGGTGAAGGAAGTTGTCCTTGGGGGGGATTTCCCATGAAGTCCTTCCTTCCTTTATTTTTCATATATTTTTATTGGTTTGTACATGGGTACCTTATCAGGCCTAGTAGCCGGGACCCATCCTTGTTTGTCATTCTCCCTATGTTTCGCTTAAGGGAGGGTGTTGGAATAATGCATATTTAAGCTTACCTATGGTTAATAGGGTAAGTTATTTATTACCAAGGGTAAAATTTATTTACCTTGGTTAATTTATTTTATTGTTGAGAATTTCTCAACAATATATTTGTTCGTAGTATGAGAAAACAAATAGTTTGTTTTCTCTATTTTGTAATCATTACAAATAGTTTGTTAACATGAAACAAACTATTTGTATTATAAATACTTTGCATTATATGAGAAATTAACGAGAGATTATTGAGAATATACAGAGAAATTTGTGGATTACCACCTATTTTTTAGGTGTGACAAATTTATTTATTCTCTGGAAATATTTGCAGGTTATTTGTTGTGGGTTCTCTCTCCTGGATTGATCTTGTGGATCCTGTGTATCTCCTGCTCATTCTTTCATATATGATATTGATCCATATTTTGGCAAGATAGTTGAATATTGCATGAATCCATTAATAGGTGGGACATATACTATTCATGATGAGTATCTTATACAGGAAGGTTATCAATTCAAATGAAAACAATTTTGCATTCCAGTTGGGTCTCTATGAGACAATATTATAAAAGAATTACATAGTGGAGATTTAGCTGGACATTTGGTGAGACAAAGATAATAGCTTTGGTAGAGGAAAAGTATTTTTGTCCAAATATGAAGAGATATGTGACAGGTTATGTTTTAAGGTGTAGGATATGTTAGGTTGCTAAAGGACATGCACAAAATACTGGACTATACATGCCATTACCAATTTTAAGAGGACCATGGATAGATTTGAGTATGAATTTTGTGTTGGGATTACCAAAAACATAGAGAGGTATTGTTTTAATTTTTGTTATTGTAGATATATTTTATAAAATGGTTCATTTCATTACATGTAAGAAAATGAATGATGCCACTAGAGTTGTAAAATTATTTTTTAATGATATTATGAGGTTACATGGTGTTCCAAAAACTATTACTTTAGATATGGACACAAAAAAATTAAGTCATATTTGGAGTACTTCATGGAATAATATGGGTACTAAGATACAATTAAGTAGTGCATATCACCCAAAAATAGATGGACAAACATAAGTTGTGAATAGGAGCTTGGGAAATTTGTTGAGATGTATAGTGGGAGAGAATCCCAAGCAATGGGACTTGGCTTTACCACAAGATGAGTTTTCATATAATAGTTTAGTGAATATATCAATTAGAAAATCATCATTTCAAATTATTTATAGTATAAATCCTATGGGTATTTTATATTTGGTACAATTTCCAATTAAAGATCGAGTTAGTGATGATGTAGAAGAATTTGTAGAGCATATGTAGTAGTTTCAAGGAGTAAGAATATAGTTACATGAAAGTAATGAGAAATACAAAGAATCAGTAGATGTCAGAATAATATCAAAGGTATTTGAAAAAGGAGAGTTGGTAATGGTTTATTTGAGGATAGAAATATTTCTAAAATGCACATACAACAAGTTGAAATACAAGAAAATTGGACCATGCAAAATTGTGAAGAAAATCAATGACAATGCTTATGAGGTGATTTTAACATAGAATTTTGATATATCTCCAATATTTAATGTTTAAAATTAATATTAATTCCATGTATAATATGGTTAAGGTGATGAATATAAATAAGTAAATTAGTAGCATCAGGTTCAAAAAGAACGAAAAGATAGTGCAGGTTTTAGATATGAAGACAGTGAGCACAAGGCAAGGGAATTAGAATAGGTATTTGGTGTAGTGGAAAGGATTGAATAAAGAAGACAACACTTGGATTATATAATGAGAGATGAATAAGATTGAGAAATAAAAATGGTATAAGTATAATCAAGGTAACTCATAGGAGTGGAGTTGTTTTCAACCAGAGGAGAATGATGCAGAAAAAATATGCCAATCTTTTGGAGGCCATAATTTTATACCTATAGCTCTATTTGAGCTCTTCCACATCACAAAATGATCATCTCCAAAAATTTATTTCTTTCCTAAGGTTCCCTATCCACTTATTTTTATTTTATATATTTTTTGAAGGCCATATGTAATCATCCGAGGGTCCAAAATTAACATTTAATAATTTTTTGGGGAATTTTCTATTTTTAAAATTTGTATATTTTTAGGACCAGATGTCAACTTTAGTTAAATTTCATCTCATATGATAATTTTAGTGTTTATATTTTTTTAGGATATTTTTAGAGTTACGCATGCTTGCATGTATAACTTATTATAAATAACAACTGCTAAAAATAGATGTTTTTCCTTTAGATTTTAGTTTTTTTTTAATTTTTGCAAGGAAACTCTAATTCTGAGTTGAGGTTTATTTAAGCATGGTTTGGTTTTATAATTATTTTAATTCATTTAATATGAATCAATTCTTAGTATTGTTTCAGATGTTGGCCTATTGATAATTTTATTGCCTTCATAGTTTTTGGGTTCATTAGATAAACATTGCTTATGGATTTAAAGTCTTGATTAAATAATTCTATAAGATCTTTATATCACTTCACAAACCCTATCCTTATAATTAGCATGTTCTAGTGAAACCTAAGAACCTATACTAATAATGGTGTGGTGAGTGTGGACATGTTACAATGGTTACTGACCCAAAAAGAGGTAGAAAGTTGGTTAGACCAAAAAATTATTGAACTCATAGAGAAAGAAGGCCAAATAATTGGATGTATTTCAAGGGGGATTATACAAGAACACATCTATGATAAAATTTATGATATTTTATCATGTGAATAACCAATCCTACTAGTTGATTAGTTGTCTTGAATTGAATATCATTGTTTCTAACCATTAGTAAGTGACAATATTGTATGAACTAAGGGTAAGATATAATAGTTATATAATCTAGAGATAAATTGGTATAGACACCTGAAAACATCCCCTTAAACATTTTCAGTATTGCATCACGTTGGACCTATTCTTGATCAATATTTAACTATCTAGCTAGTTAGCTCAACCTTAAACACCCTTTACACCTAGCCACCAAACATTTTAATGTGCTCTCCTTGACTCTTTTTAACCCTTTTTGCACCAAGGGATCGACCATCAATGATCACCCTAACCATCAACAGTTACCCTAACTATCAATGGTTAGGTCTCTAGCCATGCAACAAAAAAATCATCTAGATGTGGATGAGCTTACATGGGAAAAATAGAAACTTTACCATGCACATCGCAAAGCTTTCTTTCTTTCAAAATGGGCATCTTTATCCTCCCAACTTAGCAACTTTCCCTCAAAACTTCCCTCCTCACTTAGAAAGTTTTAGCTATAAATGTAGGGCTCTTGGGAGAGTTATGGATCTCAAATTTGCACATCTAGGCTCTCTTTTTTATTTTTGTAGGCATCTGACATCTCAAAGCCCTATACATGTGATTATCTAAGGTTAAAGTAGCATTATGCTACTCAAATATCTTCAACACTTAGCTATCAAATCTTCAACATATCAAAGGTCATTCTTCACTAGCCAAAGGAGTTATCACTTCATCTAGATATCAACATGTGAAATTATACCATGTACCCATCCACACACCCTTAATACTCACTTTATTTTATCTACTTTCAAAACTAAGAAATGAAGGAAATAAATTGAAATATTTTGGCACGTCTAGTGGGACCTAGTTCCCTTTCTTCTTTAATTGTTTGATCATCAAAAGATATTATTTCTTTTGGGATTAAAAATTAACCATTTGCATTCATTTATTGCTTGATAATTTTAGTTCATCTAGTAACTTAAGAGGTAAATTAATCTTATCATAACATTCACACTTGTTATCACACACAAAACTAAACCACAAAATAAATCACACATCAAAACATACCTGAGACAAGGCTTATTGAGATTTCATCACCCTTTAGATCACCTTAACCTACCCAATGATATCACTTGTATTTCACCACCAAGGGGATTATCCACTCCATTCTCTATCATAATATAAAATCTAGATAAATGGTATCTATTAGCTATGTGGCCCAGCTCAGCTTTGGGTTTGTGAAGTGTGGGGAGCAAGCCCCCTCCACTAGGCCACGTACCCATTCTAGTACAGATTCTTTGAGCACCAAAACTTAACTTCAAACCATCCTTAAATGGCTTTTTTTAGTACCTAAATCATAATCCAATTTTCACTTTCACACTCTTTAAGGCATAAGACAAGAGTGATTTAAAATAAATCTTAGGATTAATTTCACTTTTAGTGTGTGCTTTGTTTGCTTTGGTATTTTCTTTGATTGCTCATTGTTTGAGGTGAAAGGTTCATTATCCACTCTAGATTTTTCATATGGTTTTAACCAGACAACAAGTGAAAAATCAAAATAACCAACCACCACCATCATCTTCATCCATAGATTATACTTTGGATGTGGATAAATCTCCCCATGGTTCACCTCATAATTATCCTTCACCACCATCTCCTTCTAGAATCCCAATTGTATCTGAAAGAGATCCAAACTTCACCACCTTTCTCGATAACAATCTAGTTTCCTTACAACATTATCTCAACACTTTACCTCATCATACCCCCTTGCTTCAGTTCTTTCTTTTAAACCTTCTCTTGATATGCCATCCCACCTCATGATAAGAACCACTTCAACCCAACCATTAACTTAGACCTTGTCCAACATCCCATCCACCCAAACCCAAACCAACCTTCCACTACCCAAGTAAACAACACTAGTTATACCTCATGGGGGTTCAACCTTACCATTAGTTACCTATTCCCTATAAACTATGGCATTATCTTCCACTTTGGCTTCTATCTTCCCTTTAGTTGCAACCAATCCCTTGACCACAGTTCTTCTTCAAATCTTAGTTCTCTCCATACCCCAAAACCTTCCTCCAATTATCACTATGGTAACCACCCAACCCCAACCTTCCAAAATTCTTCCTACCTTAAGCATACGAACCACATATTTTCCTCAATAATTACATATGACAACTTACCAGTATGTCCCTAACCGACAAGGGTACATACCAACCACCACGCAACCTTTTATGCCAAGTAGTTCTTGTGTGTTGCCATCTCAACATCTTGGAACCACCTATTAGTATGTGGATTCGTCAGTGCCATCTACTTCTTATTCATACATTTCCATAAATCAACCTCAACAAAATGTATCTCTTAATTATGTAGTTTCTCAACCCTAACTTGACCTAATCAAAATGCTCATGGATAAAATGACTAGTTTGGAGTCATTCATCTCTATCTCAAACAATCTTTTGTGTTACAACCAAATTTGTAATGAGCCTATCCACCCCTCCGTATCTATTCATGCTTACCCTTCTCAATGGGAATTGCCCAAATTTTCTAAATTCTAAGATAAAGAGGACCCTCAACAACACTTAAGAGAATTTTGACATGTGTGCTACTTGATCATTTATGATGACACTCTTCTCCTCTAAACCTTTCACATGTCATTATCTGGGGCCACCCTTGACTAGTATAGTGATCTTCCCACTAATTCTATCTTTTCTTTCTCTCAATTGGTACAAACATTTTTGGAACACTTTTTGGTAAGCATATGTAAAAAATTTCCATTACATACCTATACTCCATCAAATAGTTTGAAGATGAGTCCCTTGTTGATTTTATTTATAGATAGAGAGGTCTCATTAATCAACTAACTTTCCCATTACCCCAACCTAAATTATCAAATTATTTTCCAAGGTTGTGCTAAACACATTGCTCCAAATCTCTGAGTATAAACATTTAGGACCATTAACGAAGCTTTTACTATGGCTCATAAACTAGAAAACTGTGCTATTGATGAAGGGAAATTGAAGCTTCAAAATAAAAATTCTAGTTTCAATTCCAGTGAGTCATCCTACACCAAAACCATGAACCCAACCAATTCTAAAGTGAAAGAATCAGCACATTTAGTCATTCTTAAAATTGTACCTCCTCCACCTATCAGCCAAACACCTCGAACCAACAACCCTTTCAATAGATAAAACTATACTCAAAATTGGGTTCCTTCAAAACCACTTACCTCGATTAGGGAATCTTATGCATTGATGTTGGAAAAAATACTCAAATCTAATCTAATCTAACTTCCACCCATTAAGCCTCTTCAAAAAATTTATACTTATCACCCCCTTCTCAAGTGGTACAATTATAATGATCATTGTGACTATCATCGGGTTATTGGACATGATACTAATAAATGCAATACTTTTAAAAGCATTATCCAGGACCTAATTGATAAAGGGAAGCTTGTGTTTGACAACCCAAATGCTCCTTCAAACTAATCCCTTGATATTTTTTGAAAACCATTTCCAAACCATCCACCTTCAACCCAACACCATGAAAACCAACCCAAATCCTCCAATTCACATTAGGCACATGTAATCAATGTCATCAGTAATGTGCCCACCATCAAATAAATTATTATCTCTATCACCTAAATCAAGGAGAACCACCTACCACCAATCCCTTCAAATGCCCAAATAAAGGAAGTAAATACCCCTTCCACTTCCTTAGATGAAACCATGGTTTCACCTACCCCTCCTATGGTGGAAACACCCAAGGAGATGGTCACTCCATTAACCATTTCATTCACTCCTCTAATCCAACTTGAAAACCCACTTATTTCTTTGGACAACCAAATCAAGGAGGAAGATAAACCAACCCTTCCACATAAAACTATTACCCTTAATGCACCAATTGTAGAATCATATATATCTTCTTTGAAATCCATTTCTCAAGAGACAATACCCCTATCTACCCAACCATTACCTTTGGAACCTTCCACCAAGGATAAAAATATTGAAACTATTCCTTCATCCCCAAAGGGTTTACACTTTGAAGCTAATGATTAGGTAACAATTCCTATTTATAAACTCTTCTCTCAAATAGTTTAAAGTTTGGATTTCACCTCCCAACATAACTTTGATAGAGCCACCTTTTGGCATTGGCTTGGACTCCCATATTAAAATAAAATAGAACCTTCTACTTCACTATAATCCACTCTCAAAACTATTATTACAAATCCACTAACTACTCTTCCTAAAGTTACCAAGGAACCACCTCAATTATCCCTATCTAAAATTTCTAAATCACCTTATGCTTCTTTTACCAAGCTAATCAAGACCTTGGTGATCCCTCCCATGCCAAATCCTACTCACCCTCCTTTGAGACTAGATCTAACCACACCAATCTAACCAAAACCTAATCCAATTAAGGAGGGATTACCTAGACCTCAACTTTAAGGAAGAACCATACCAACTCCTTCTTCTTTACCTTTTATTTTAGGGCCACATCCTTTCACTTTTCATGTAACCTACTCTTCCTCCAAAAAACCATCTCCCCTTTCCCTACCTATAACAAGCCCATCTCCTAGTTCATATTCATTCCTCACCAACCTTGCCCCATTCAGCTTCTCATCTATTAAATCCTAATCATCTAGACCCCTAATTCTTAAACCAATTATAACTAATCCAATTCGTTTGAAACCTCTAGCTAGGTTTACCCCACCAGCCATACATCTTGTTATAAATCCCTTACCCAACAAGAAATTTAAACCAAAAACCAAAACTCCAAAATCCTTATCAAAGTCTTATACAACTATATTAAAAAGGCTCCTATAAGCTTCTACCATTAACTTACCTCCCATCAAGACTTTTGACCCCACTCACCAAAAGCCAACCTGATTCTATGACAATCTAATTTGTCTTTACCATAGAACCCCTAGGCATGATATGGAGAACTATAAAGCTCTCCAAACTATCATTCATGTCCTTTTGGATTAAGATGATCTATTGGATGAACCTTATTTAATCCCTTTTCCTCTTTTACCACCTATCTAATCCTCCTACCAATCATCTCCTTCTCTACTCCCACTAAGGAGTGAAATAAAGGAACTGAAGCAAGTAACTAATCCTCTTATCCATATTATTCATATGGTAACTTAGATTAGAGCCCAACACAAGGATAAGGGTAAATTAGTCCAACAAAATGAAAAGTGTAAAACTAAGGCCACCATTCCATGGGCTTACCCTTTAACTCCTCAACTAACCAACCAAACCCAAAAGACTACCCCTTCACCTTCACAACCATACAAGCCTAAGGTCTCCATTTTGGGAGCCCTTCCTCTTCCAATGCACCTTTATTTTTCCAATGCCTAATGATAAAATAACTTCACCAAATGCCCATCAAAATGAGTCTTTATAACTTAATTAGCACCTCACTTCAACATTATCAAGATTTAATCAAAGTAATGCATTCCATATAGGTTCAACCAGATGATCCCTAACCTATTGCATCTTTGATTAGATCTATCTAAGAGTTTGAAATCCCACCATATCATAACGAGGATCTTGATCCACCTCTTTTTATCACAACATCCATCAATCATACACATGTCAAAAGGGTCATGATTGATGGGGGAGTGAGTATCAATATCATCTCGTCTCATGCCTATGATCATCTTCAACTACCTAAAAACATCATTTTTTAAAGCTCAATGATTCTCTGATCATTCAATGATACCTTGGCCACTACTTTGGGGATAGTTATTCTCCACATCCATATGGGGCCTTGAACCATTCCTAAACTATTTTAAATTTTAGAGGGTGAATTTCAATATAATGTGTTACTTGGTCACCCCTGGATCTGCACCATGACATGCATCCCTTCTACCCTTCACCAATGCATCAAGTTTGAACATGAGGGATAAGTCATTACAATTAAAGCCAATCTAAGTCCATTTGCTTCTTATAATATGCAATATCAACCTAATGATGTTCTTATTCCACTTTCACCCTCTTCACAACTAACCACTAGCCAAACTACCATGTCAAACCAACACATCAACACTTGTATTTTCAACAATGGTGAATCATCCACTAGTTCAACTATTCCTTCATCAAAAATCCCAATCGAGTACCTCTTGCAATCTACGTTTCAATGATTTACACTTGGGGAATATTGACTTTTAACTTTGGATGCTTTTCCCTCTCCACATGAATTTGGGAACCTTAAAAATGATCCATCTTATGATCCCAATATTTTTACCCATGTCCCCTTTAGTCTTCCCAACAATAGCACATATTTTGTCTATGGGGGACTTGATAAACTACTTCTTACACCCACTACCATGCCTTGTATTTAGCCATTTAGTTCCAAATTTTCTTATCTTAACAACTCAACCTTGAACCAAACATACCTTCATTGATGTGCTTGGAAAGTGTTGGGTTTGGCCTCTATGAACAAGGACCCCATGAACTTCCTACTGTCAAAACTCAAAAAACTTGTTAGTTCTTTGGCCTAGGGTATGTTTCCCTAGAAGAGCCCAGACCAACCTCACCAATCCCTCCTCTCTCATTTGGAGAACCACCAATTTCACCTCTCCCATTTGGGGAACCACCAACCTCACCTCTCCCATTCAAGGAACTTCTACCCTTATCAACCTCACATTTCTAATTTGAAGAACGCTACCCTCAGTAACTCCATTTGATACAATGACATCATCCCACCTAACTTTTTTTTATTGACACCATCAGTTTAGGTCCTCTGACTTATCAATAGGAAGGTCAAACTAGAACCATTCCTCTCATCCACCTTGAAATGATCATTCATGATTCTCCCACCATTAACACCATCTAATGTCAATATGACAAATCTATTCTTACCTATCTGGGTATAGAGGATTCTTCTCTTCAAAAATCCCTCCCTCCTAAAAACCAAACAATGCTAAATGAATTGACCACAGATGTTAATTTGGGTACTTGGGAGAACCCTCATATCATCAAGATTAGCCAATCCTTAACTCCTGAAGAATAAATAAACTATATAGCCTTCTTATGTGACCGTAGCATAGAATTTTCCTTATCTTATCAGCATATGCTTGGTATTGACCCATCCATTTCCCTTCATAACATCATCACCCATCTCAAGGTTAAGCTAGTCTAGAAAATTTATCATCGAATCCATCCCTCTCTATCTCTTCTTTTTAAATAATAACATCAACACTTTCTATCTATTAATTTCATTCAACCCATTGACTATCCATAATGGGTCTCTAACATTTTTCTTATCACCAAAGCCACTGGTGGACTCTGCCTTTGTGTAGATTTCTGGGATCTTAACCTTGCATGCCCCAAAGATGGCTTTCCCCTACCTAACTTCAACCAACTTGTTAATCTTACCACTAGCCATGAAATTATATCCCTCATGGATAGATTTTTAGGATAAAACCAAATCTTGATTTCCCCTCAAGACCAACATAAGACATATTTTATCACCCCATCACATCATGCCTTTTAGCTTAAAGAATGCAGGAGCCACATATTAGTGAGCCATGACTTATATTTTTCATGACGTAATTCATATAATATTCAAATATTATGTTGATTATTTTCTCATAAAATCCAAACATCACCAGGATCACCTTGTTATTTTATCCATCATCTTTGAAAGGCTTATCCATTATCATGTCAGGTTCAACCCAAAGAAATGTGTCTTTAAGGTCTTATCAGGAAAATTTATATGCTTTATTGTTTCTCTTCATGAAATAGAAATATACCCCACAAAATTCCAAGTTATTTTAGAAATGCCTCCACCTACCAACCTAAATAAACTTCATAGCTTACAAGGCAAACTTTAGTCAATCTGTCACTTTATCTCTCAGCTATCCAATCATTATCATCCTTTTCATCATCTCCTCAAGAAAGAACCACCTTTAGATGGACTAAGGAATGTCAACAAGACTTTGATGTAATCAAAATGTATCTTCTCTCTCCACCCATCCTTATTCCTCTAAAATAGGATCAACCCTTTTACCTATACATAGCTACCACTGATCATTCCTTGGGTGCCATGTTTGCTCATCGTGATGACCAAAATAAGGAGTAGGTTGTTTATTATATCAATCATACTTTCATTGACTATGAAACTTGATATATATACCCTAAAAAACTTTACCTTACTTTGGTTTTTGTAGCCTCTAAACTTTTCCACTATGTTCTTAACCACAAAACTTATGTCATTAGTAATATTGACCCCCTCAATATGCATTCTAAACCATATCATTACCAACATATGGCTAAGTGGATCATGATTTTAGCTGAGTTTGATCTTAGATTTATTATATGAAATCCCATTAAAGGGCAGGTCATTGTGTACCAATTAGCTAAATCCCCTCTCCTTGATAATCAAACTCCTCTTTTTTCTTTCTAGATGAGTCTATAGCTACTCTTTCTTTAAAAGAACCCACCTATCAAATTACTATGTATTTGATGGTTTCAAGTGTCAAAATGGTGGGGGTACTGGCATAGTCCTCATTCCCATTAATGGAGAACCTCTCCCTCTTTCTTTCAAACTTGATTTCAAATGCACCAATAATAAAGCCAAATACGAGGCCTTAATCATAGGTCTCCAAACCATCCTTACTTTAGGAATAAAAACTATATGCATCTTTGGATATTCTCAAATTATTATCAACCAAGTCATAGGAGCCTATCAATGCAAAAATTATGTTCTTTTTAAGTATAAATAACTTGTTGATAAACTATTAGCATCATTTAACCATTATACCATCCAATCAGTCCCTCATTCTACAAATAAATTTGTAGACATAATGGCTTCCCTTGCATCCCAAATTCCATTCCAACCTACTGACTCTAAACTATGTATCACCATACACTGCTTTGTCACTGCATCTTACCTCAGTCTTGATCTTCCTACCATTTTCTAGCTAGAAACATCACATTTAGACATTTGGTATGACCAAATCTTTGACTACCTTAATATTAGTGTCCTTCACCCTGATCTTTCAAGAAATGCTCATAGAGATTTCATTCAAAGAACCTCTCACTACTTAATACTAGGGGACATTCTTTAAAAATGAGGCTTTGACATCCTCCTCCTTAAATGCCTTCATAGCTATGAGGTTTCTCGTGCCATTAAGGAAGCACATGATAGTATTTATGGGGGACACTTTAGCAGTCTAATTGTTACCAAGCGTATCCTTCATCTAGGTTATTATTGGCCCACAATCAATATTTTTTTTACTATGTCAATAAATGCATCAATTGTCAATAACATGCTAACCTTCATCATGCACCTCCTCATGGTCTTTAGGTATCAACTGACTATTAGCCCTTTTCACAATGGGGTCTTGATCTTATTAGAGAAATCAATCCACATTCCTCACAATGACATCAATATATCATTACCACCATAGAATATTTTACCAAATAGGTTAAAGATATTCCACTAATCTTGACCAAAGCTAAAAAAATCATTGATTTTATCAACCACCATATTATTTTCCACTTCAATGTTTTTCACAAAATCATCACTGATAATGGTAAATCCTTTAAGAATAAAAAGGTCCAAGTGCTTTGTGATTCTTTTTGTATTAACCTAAGTTTTTTTCCACCTTATCATTTTCAAGATAATGGATAGGTCAAAGCTTCCAACAAAACCCTCATCAAAATGCTCACTAAGGTGATCAATGCTTCAAGTAAGGATTGGCACCTCCATATCCCATTTGCTTTATGGGCCTACCACACTACTATCTAAACTTATATGGGTACTACACCTTTTTCTTTGGTCTTTGGAGTTGAGGTTGTACTACCTCTTAAAGTCCTAATCCCATCTCTTCACATATCCTTGCATGAGATTCTTTTTGAAAGTGACTATCATCAAGAATGTTTAACACACTTAGAACTTCTTGATGAACATCACCTTTCTACCCTCAATCATCTTCACATTTATCAAGAGTGTATCAAGTGAGCTTAAAATAAACATTTGAAAATATGAGAATTTAACATTGGAGACCTTGTCCTTAAAGAAAACCAACATGTCACTAACATGTAAAAGGGTAAAAAGGGAAATTTTGTTTTTAATTGATTAGGACCGTACATTATAACCCATAAATATAGATTAGGTGCTTATCATTTGTCCTCTCTCAAGGTTAGGCCAAAACCTAAACCCATCAATGTATCACATTTGTATCTCATACATTGTTGAAATAAGGTTCACCATACTTTTGTGTCTCACTTAATCTCATCCCTGGGTGCATTAACCTTCCCTTCCATCATTTTAAGATCAATTGAGTATATATAACCATGTGATTTATCCATCATTATAAAAACCTAATCTTAAATATGGGTACCTTAGTCCTACCCATAGCATTGGTTCTCATGGATACTTTCCATCTTTTAATAAATAGAATCCTATGATCATTTGTTTCTCAAAACCCCTTCCCTTATAACTAATGTGTCTAGATCCTACTTCTACATGGGTAGACCCTTTAAACCTGAATAGACTTATGCATGCTTAAATTACATAATACATCCATACTTCAATATACATAGCAAAATTCTCCATCAAAGGATAACTACCACATTAAATCAAAATTTGCTTAAAATAGACCACTCCATCAAAGGATGGCTATGTTAAAACAAACCCTAGACCACTCCCTTGAAGGATGGCTACAATAAATATTCATTCAAAGCTTTCCACATTGATCAGCTTTAACAAATGACAAATCAATAAAGCAAAATTGAAAACTATTAGGTAGCAATCACCTCTTTTATATATATATATATATATATATATATATATATCAATAAAGCAAAATTGAAAACTATAAGGTATCAATCACCTCTTATATATATATATATATATATATATATAAGAGGTGATTGATACCTAATAGTTTTCAATTTTGCTTTATTGATTTATATATATATATATATATATGTTCATTGTAGACTTCCCACATCAATCATTCTACCTATTATTCAATTAAGCTGCAATTGACTTTTACAGCACAAGTAGACTTCCTACATTGATTAATCTGCACATCGTTATATAGTATACTACTACCATGGACTTATCTATTAGGGTTCTTTGATCAGCTATGGAAAACTCAATCATCTTACATCCTACAAAATCCATTTCCCTTTACCCACAAATTCAAATCCCTACATGTTACCTAATGATGAATCTAAGGGATTATGAGCTTACTTGGCATGACGTAGTCGATATACTAGTTTTCTTAATGAAACATGATCTTGTGACACATTTTATGGGTTTTATATTCACTAAGTTGATCCATCTATAGATTCTTATTGTTTGAAACTCACTATCAAAAGACATTATGCTTCTTGTCTTATCCAAGCATATGGGCATCAATACTACCCTTATACATGCCACAATCATAACCTCATATCATTAACCAAACATCACATCTTTATTATACATTTTTAACATCATGTGTTAATCATTCACAATAAATCTATGAGCCATACTGTCAAAAACAAAAAATAAAAAATTCTCATCAAAATAATAAACATCATAAGAGAATCACATCATGCCTAATATAATCCATAAAATAATGTCATATTCAAGGTTTCACATCACAATATAAGCATCATCTAAATTATCTAAAATAATCATCAACATTATATATCTCCTATCATAAGCATGAATAGCATCAACTCATCTCAAAACATGTCTATATCCATAATGTGTGTGTGTGTGTGTGTGGGTCTACATGTATCAAAAAATGTATATATCTATCACTCATAAATACATCTCATGTCTCAACATGTAGGCTAGTGTCAAAATATCAAAAACATACATCATATAAGATTTTTGCTTATGATCTTGGAGCACATGAACCAAAACCACTAGCACCTACCCCTATACCTCTACCTATCTTAGGTGGTGTCCCTATCGGCTAACCTAATCCAAATCCCACTAACTAGGTGATGCAAGTGTCACCCCACTACTTAAGCTAGCCTAATACTCCACCCATCTTTACTCATTAAGACACTATGCTAGCACAATGCCCTCATAATAGCGTAACTCTTAAATGGTCACTAGGTATCTAGCCTATGTCATAAATATTGGGGGTGTCACAAATAATCCCTTAGGTATCCATAGAGAGTCCCTCTCCTAGGTCACCAAACCAAGTGAGGTGCTCACCTAATCATGCTCTCCTATAACCAACATAATCTAATCCTATAAATTGGCCACTTGACCCTACAAAGTGGCCACCTAACCCTATACAATAGTAACTTGTGCTTGTGTTTGGTCTCTCTATACAATAAATACACCTAACTATCCTTAAAGCATGGCAACCTATCCCTAGAGTGTGTAAATCTACCCTTGTAGAGTAGTGATTTGGGCCTAAGCTATTGTTATCTATGGGTCTCCCTATCCTGTATCAACATCCATCGATTGTTGCTCCCCATCTCCCAAACCAAAATCCATGGATATGTACCTCCCTTAAAAATAAGTGGGGTAATCACCTATATAAACTACATCATTTCCATCCCTTAGTGGAAAATATTCATGATCAAACTCCTCCTCTTGTGGCTATGGCTCTTTCAAATAAAACTCTAAATCATCCCTCCGATATCACAATGAATCAGGAGGGATACCCTATACCAATCTAAAATACCATCATACACACTCAAAAGGGATGTGCTCTATCTTTCCATCATGCCTACCATAGGCCCATCTCCAGCTCTATAATGATAGAATGTGGAACCTATATCCAACCCACATTAGCCATGTCTGATATGGCCTCCACACTACATCACCAGGTACTAAGATCTCTAAGACTCCTCAAATCAATCAATATCCCACAAACCACCACTAACACCTATCATGGCCCCATCTCTTCTCCATCGATAGAAGAAACCATATAATTTATCAATTGAAATCCCTCTATAGGAAGTACTAAGGGTCTCAACACCCGTATATGCTTATAAGCCCAATAGTGTAATATAAATCCCATAATAATGCCATAACATCTATGTACCCTAAACCCCCACAATTCTTTGTATATTTTCACCAATAATACATGTGCCCATTTAAACATAACTATACCCAAAAATAACTCAACCAATACCCCCAATAACACACCAAGGTATCTCCCTTCGATCAAATTTAGAAATACATAATAGGTAACCACTAACTACAACATAGTCAACAAATGTCTATCCCCTAGGGCTCTCTGGTATAGCAGCGTAATACTAAACCCTCTAAAATGGAACTATGTGTCACCTATATCATCTCAACACAACATCTCCATACACTCATCAATCTCATCCCCCTCAATATGGTATAGGGATCACCCTAAATAGGTAGATGTAATCCAGTGCACATCCTTTAATAGGATGCTCATCTCCCTTGTCGATAACTAGAAGGTGTTAGTCACTAGATACCATCTCTTAACAAGGGAAACTATCATCCTAGCATCTCTTACGAGGTGATGGTAATACCACATCAATTTAAAACCCACTATCTCCATGTGTTTCTAGTCATCCATTGACATGGCATCCCTCACCTCTACAAAGATCTCAGGCACTTGATCTCATAGTTGGATCTACTCTCATGTCTATAAAATAATTATATCAAGAAGTAGGTGATAACTTATCCCTATGAACATGAGGATTATCAAACACTAGCATCTCTACTAACACTATCAACCCTTCCTAGGCTACCTACACCTCTCACCCACTTATTCTTGCTCACTCTTCTCACCTCCATCCTATACATCATCTCTTTCTACTTAGATATTTAAAAACCTACCAACCTTTCATCAACATAATAAATATTAACAATCTAAATTTACTAACCATGCTACACATTAATAAAACATGTTATTTAAAACCCCTAAAATAACACTACCAAATCAAACACCAAAATCTTAAAACATAAAAACAAAACCTAAACTGACTTGCTCAATCATCAATGAATATCCCAACTATCAATAGTCTCTTTCAAGTATTTTTTCCCCTGGGGTCGACCATCACCATTCAGGTCAGCCATCATTGGTGAGCCTCAACTCCTAACCTCCTCTCCACTCTTAGATTAGCTACTCTATAGCTCCTACCCACCATTTTTATACTCCCTCTACACTTAAACACTCTCAGCTCTTACCCACATCCATATACCTTATTATACATCCTTTGAAACCTTAGTATAAACTAAACCTTAAGGTGACCTTAATTAGAACTTTCTAAACATTAGCATGAGTTTACACCCACTTTATCAATTGTATTTTTCCATTTTTACCATTTTTATCAATTCAAGAACAAGACCTACCTCATTATGTGACCTGTGATGCCATCACAATTTAGGCCCAACCATCTATCCATGAGCACCTCCTACATCCATTTTGACCCACTTAATCACACATGTCATGCACTTTTCAGTGCCCACCAACACTTTCACACACCAACACTTAGATGGGACAAAAAACAAATCAACAAACTCATGAATAAGGATAAATGGTTGGCCTTTTTCCTTTTTAACATGTTTTTAGGGTTTTTTCCCCAACCACTGATGGTTACCTAACTATTGATAGCTAGCCTTAACCACTGATGATTGCCTAACCATCACCAATTATCCCTAACTATCAATAGTTGCCTAACTATCGACAATTGACCCTCAGTGTTGCTAGCTAGATACCCAACCCTAACCATTGATGGTTGGAGTTTTAGTTACTCACTATCAACCAAACCTAAGCCATGAAACACACCCACATTAGGGAAACCCATTTATTACTATACCTTAACTTACTCAAGATTCACCTTCTCCCCATACCAAGAACTACATTCGGCTTGAAGTCCATGTTGGATCCATTTATCTATGGGATGATGTAGGTTGTGTCTTCCTACCTTGTGCATTAGGAGTCATCTCGACCACCCCCCACCCCTTACCCAACCACCAAACATATTTTCCTACATCCACCTTAATGTCAACACCTTTAACAACCAACTTATTCATACACCTTGCAATGACCTTACCTAGGTCATTATTGATCGCTTTGACATATGTGGCCATGATGAAATTTTTAAGCATCACCTTGTGCATGACCCAAATACTCATGTTTTTATCAAGATAACTCTTTACCTTAGATACCTAAGTTAACATTGACCTTTTCTAAGACATTTTATATGTGTAACCTGATTAGTTATGACCAATGCTAGGGATTGGTTACCTTGTCACTTCTTCTAGAACCCAAACTTATTGTTATCACCATTGGCCATTTTTGTCATTTCATGATTTCTGACTTTAGCATCTAGTCACTCTTTATGTGTATAGTTACATTTAGAATACCCATACCTTTTTTTTTTATCAAACCATGACTTGATTTCCCTATTACCTCATCGACTCCTAATTTGAGGGGGAATACCCTCCTACCATACTTGGGGAAACTAAACCTGGACCATCAACCTTCCATTTTTATTTTATGGCTTACTAACCTAAAGCTACACAATAAAAGGGGGCAAAATGTAGACACCGAAAAACATCCCCTTAAACATTTTTAGTATCACATCACCTTAGACCTATTCTTGACTATTAGTTAACTATCTAGCTACTTAGCTCACCCTTAAACGCCCTTTACACCTAGCCACAAAACATTTTAATATGCTCTCCTTGACTCTTTTTAATGATTTTTGCACCAAGGGATTTATCGTCAATGGTCATCCTAACCATTGATGGTCACCCTAACCATTGATGGTCACCCTAACCATTGATGGTTACCCTAACTATCGATGGTTAGGTCTCCACCCCTACTACACAAAAATCATCTAGTTGTGGATGAGCTTACATGAGAAAAATAAAAACTTTCCCATGCACATCTCACATCTTTCTTTCTTCTAAAATAGGCATCTTTATCCTCTCAACTTAGGAACTATCCCTCAAATCTTCCCTCCTCACTTAGCAAGTTTTTTCTATAAATTTAGGGCTCTTGGAGAGTTATGGATCTCAAATTCACACATTTAATCTCTCTTGTTTTCTTTTTGTAGGCATCCAACATCCTGAAACCCTATCTATGTGATTCTCAAAGGTTAAAGTACTATTCCACTACTCAAATCTCTTCAACACTCAGCTATCAAATCCTCAACATAACAAATGTCATTCTTCCCTAGCCAAAGAAGGAGTTCTCACTTTGTCTGGATATCATCACGTCTAATTATACTAGTTACCCATCCACACACCCTTAATACTCACTCTTTTTATCTACTTTCAAAACTAAGAAATGAAGGAAATAAATTGAAATAATTGGACTCATGTGATTAATCATTAAATAGATTGCACTATTGACAAGTATATCATTAAGTTTGTAGTGCAAGGATATTTGTCCTTTAACACAGTAAAGGATCTATTTCTAAGATGAATAAGAGGAAAAGTTTTGTAGCAACTCCTAATATTGATCAAAATATTGGCTATAGAAAAGGACATGGTTTCCACTCCTATTAATATGGATTAATTTATTCAAGTGTATGGGGTGTGTGAAAGATATGGGAGAATGAATCAAAGATGAAAATATAGAGCTTGAACCTGAGTCCAACATGGAGAATATATAGGATAAGTTTTAGAAAAAGACTTTAGAGTTAGAAAGAGACTTGTGACAATAGATGATATAGAATAGACAAAGTGCATTTTAGGAAACTATGTATAAAAATAAGATTAGTAGTAGCATTGATTATTTGGATGAGAGGATATGATAAGGAGAAGGGTATGATGAAGATAAATAGATTGAGGAAACTAGGCCAAGTAGAGATAGAGTGACAGGTAGTGATAAGGATTTAGCATGGATAAAAGAAGGTAATAGTATAGAAGTAGAATAGATGAGTAAAAGTTTATAATTTATAGAAAGGCTAGTCTATAAAAAACATCAAGGATTACCTTATAGTTTTAGACATAGTACAGGTTCAAGTTTTGAGAGATACATCTTTGGAGTTAAATATCATCTCCTAAGGAAACACACATCCCTTATTCCATATTTTCTTTAAATAATAGTAATTCCCATATGACTTTAGATGATGACACTTGTAAAGGACAAATTATAGAGAAATTTCATAGAAAAACTCTAGAAGTACAAAAGGATGCATATCATGAAGTTGCACAAAGTTTCTCAGACCAATAAAAGAAGAGCATAACAACATTGCTTTCTATAGAGATAGATTCTCTAATCCTTGTGCAAGCTAAGGATTTCATTACACAAATTTAGATCTTAGAATAAAAATAAGGAAACAACAAAGATATATTTATAACTACCACATCCATAGAATTAGAGGAGACATCATAATTTCTTACAAATCAGGAGCCATCTCCAAGTACACATAAGTCTCTAAAATCATAAACATGCCTAACACAATTCTAACACAATCAAATGTGATATCTTTAGGAAACCCTATTATTGTATCTCAATTGGGTGGTTTTCTACACCTAGATCCCTATGATGGATCTGTAGACCATAAATAATATTTATCTATGACATGAAATGGCAAGCAAAAGTAATCACAAATGATAATATAAAGAAGTTTAAATTGATCAAAGCTTTGGGTGGATGTGCATTGGAGTTCATCTTTAATAAAAATACATCTAAAGCATCCTTAGATGATGTTAAAAATTGGCTCATCGCATGATTTAAGGTTAATAAGAGTTCAATCTAGATAATCCAAGATGTGAAGGAGATCTGATAAGGATGTTGGGAGACTATTGGTGACTATGATCATAGATTCTCTAATGTCATGAATAAATCAGAATTTGTTTTGGAAGATAGAGATAAAGCCACATAAATTATATAAGGTTTACAACTAATTATCATATTTATTATGGCCTAAACTTAGTTTGGAGATAACATAGATGTCAGATCTACTATGATTTGAGTGAAGCAAATTGAAGAGTATGGGGATACAATTGAACCATCATCTAAGGTAGAAATCACCTTACAAACTATTTTGAGTATATTGGATTAGTTCAAGGAAGGGATGAGAGACCCAAGTTAGATATATGGTACATAGAGTGTGGAAAACAAAGGCACCATATAAATGAATTTCCTAAGATTAAGATAGAGTTCTATGAGATATACATAGTGGTAGGGCATGCAGCCTCGCAATGTCATCTTTTATAGTAGTATGTCAAAACTCCACATAACATGTATTTTAAGTTCTATAAGTCATCTACACATGATGACAAGGATTATCACACACTCTAAGAATTTAAGGAGGATATAACTAAGAACTTATTCATGGTTTCTATGTAGAAAGTTACAAATATGCCAGGATAATCCTAACTTGGGGAGCACCATACCAAGTATTAATATTTAAATTATGCCTTGGGTCCTTGAAGCATAGAAACAAACTTCGACACTAGTGGGTCCCCTACCTTTTGTGTAAAACTAAAATATTTCCTTATAGAACTTTACAAAACCAACTATGACCTAACCATATCAAGCTCCATGGAATCCTATGATTCTTCAATCATGATAATTAGGATGGGACCTAAACCCATCACAATCACAAGGGGATGGATTTAATGAATATCCACAATAGCAAGGATGGAATGAGTGCTAGAATATGGTAATTTTGGGCAACAATAACACCAAGGTGGATGGGAATTTTAGGGGAATAGAAGAGGATATCAAGGTGTTTCATAGGAAGGCCAAGGAAATAATGGGCTCAAGCCACCCATTCATTGTTACCTCTATGGAAAAATAAACCATGTGGAGATAAATTGTCCTATAAATCCTCAAAGGTAACCTTACTGTGACATACTATAGGGTGACAAAGAAACACACTACAAAAGACTATCTAGTTTTATAAAGATAATGGAGGGAGAGACCAATTATAAATATTAACATGATCCATGCACCACTAAGGGAGGATGCTACATTACATGAAATAACTAGACAATACTATGCAGAATATGGGTTACCTCCATTAGAAATGCCTAAAGACTTGGGTATAAAAAAGGCATGGCCAAACAATATCCTGAACCTACTAATGAAAAAGTTATGATGTATGAAGATTCATAGATTTTGAAGATAATATAATAACAAGGTATGAATGAAGGGGATGATGCCACTCTTGATGTACAAATATATGGGTAGATAATGCGTATAATGGGTTATCACTATGCTAACAAATTTGATGAACTCCTCAGTACACTACATAATGAGGATATATCCTAAAACATCATGAAGCTATTCCATAACCTATTGGAATGTGTGTAAAAAGGCCAATAGAAAATGGATAAGTCAGTTTGGTTTATAAAGATAAAGAAACCTTAAGACATTGATATAAGGATGGATAGAGAATTAGCTAGGTATGACAGACCTAATGCTATATTTGAATTTTGAATCACTATAAATATGATCCATAAATCCACTTGAGAAGCCCTTAGAAGACATATGTTGAGCTATAGTCTTGTCACGCTTAGCCTTGCAGACTATAGAAGGGTTGAACCTATTGGTAGCTAGAGGATATATAAATCAAAGTCACAGAACTAAACCAACAAAGTGATTTCAAAGTGATTTATATGAATATAGATGAGACTCACTACCTTTCTCTTATAGGAAGAAGTGGACCTATGATGGATGTGTGACTCTTAACACAATCATGAATTAATTAAAGTCTCATCAAGATAATAAGATCAATTTCATTCCTCTGAATAAGATTGAGTCTAGGCTTTATATCATCCCAAAATATCAAGACTCACCTTATGTTGGTGTCAATACTAGCTGGATGAAGGTCACAGTTAAAGATAAGAAGAAGGCTCTACAATAAATCAAGTATAGTCTTATCTACAAGAATATTACTCCATAAATTTATCTTCTCAACACATAACAACTCTTGGATAAGATGGGGAAGAATACCCTAGAGATCCCTCACAAGGTTGAGAAGTATGTGCAATCAATCATGGTAAGATATCCAAATCAATTTGATATAGATTTTATATATTAAATGGGTTATACTGAGAAGGAATACATAAAACCTAATCTAGAGGGTGTTCTCCCATGGGATAGAGATTTCTCAATTAGTGGAGACTCAGACACCCATTTACTCAATTGGGCAAAAGGATATCATGAGCTTCAATCATTGTGGATGGTCTTTGTGATTGAGTGACAAATACTCTAGTATTTTGTTATAGAGGATGTTGGCAAATTCATCACATGATTTTCACAACATGTACCAAATAATAACCATAGGGTTGGTGCTCTCAACTATGTGATGAAGGAGATCACTACAAAATGGTGGGTCATCCATAGGGATGCATAGTTAACATGAGATGAAGCATGTGGGATATTAGGTTGATTTTAGTATCTAAAATTTGTCAAAAGATACTAGTCTATCTATTAAGAGGGAGAATGCCCAAAATTACATGTGTATCAATGTATTAAGGTATGGAGATGTCAGAGGGTATCACTCCTAAATTTTGGTCACATAGTTTCATCTATACCCTTATTGTTTTCCTTACAACAAGGTACATCCATAAAGAGAAAATAAGAGAAATAAATCATGGGCCCAAATCCAAGATAATTTCATCTAAACATTCATTTTTTGAAAGTGACAATCCTTAGGTACAAGTTGCTTTACACAAGATGAAATATTTTTTATCCCATGAAAGAGTTTAAGATTTCCCAATGCCATGGGAACCTAGTTCACATGAAGTGATAGTGAAAAACCTGACTCACTTCCTAAAGATTCAATAAATTGGCCTAGGTGAGTCTTAACCATGGATTTATCCCTACCATAAGATAAAAGAGGAGGAAGAATAATATTATGGGATAGATAGTGAGGATTACATGGATTTTGTGATCATAGAGATCCAAGAAGGGAGGTTAGTATTGTGTTAAAATAAGTAAATAAAAACACACTAACACTTACAAGCCTAGATCTTAGGGGAAGCTTAATGAACAAAACCAAATGAAAAACACAACTAAAATGCAAAATATACATAATCATTTACCTTCCTTGGGATCTCTAAATTCATTATTGAGTGGCTTGCTCAATTTGTGGTCAAAGAGTCTTTGACAATGAAGTGTGTATAGTTCCCTCTCTCCTTGGCATAATGGATTTATGTTGGATTGATGTGGCTTATACTTACTTGGCTCAATATTTTGGCATTATATCATTGTTGATATGGATCTCATGTAATAAAACTTGTACTATAACTCTACAATATATAAGTTTTTTTTAAAATGAAGAGGCATAGGCTTGTATTTATAGGATTAGGAACTAACCCCAATGCAAGGTGAATTAAGGTGTAGTTTAAACATAGAATGGGTTCAAACCTAACCTAAGTGAGTCAAGACTAACCCTAGTATATTTAATAGGTGTCAAATACTCATGATTTGAAATTAATAGGGATGTTTCTCCAAAAGAAGATATTTTGAGATATTTCCAAAAGGCTTGACAACTCACGAAAGATAATCATGAAAGGCTAGGATATTTCATGTTTTTAAATTTCCTTTTTAGTAATTCATTAATGGCACATGGATAATTCAACAAGGAATTTAATTTGGTTTAAATTATTAATTAATTATGATTATCCATTTAGCTCTTTCAATATTTTATTTTATGTGTGTAAATACCCCACTTAATAGGTCCATAGGCCAAATTGACTATTATGATGCCACATAATGATTAGGGATGATTTTTTGAGTGGTTATTATTGCATATGATAGGATACCCCAATTAGGAATGTCTTAATGATATTATGAGCTTTGAAAAATGATGTACAAGTAAATTTGGGATATTTAGTGATTCATAGGCTTAATTTGCAATGGTTAGTAGGAATTAGTTTGAAGTCTAGTTGGAAGCTAGTGGTGGCTAGTTTTAGAAGTCTACATTTTTCCCCTATTTGGGAAGGCATTTTAAGTTATAGGCATAGTAACATATTCTCAAATAATGAAAAGGTTACGTATGCCTACAAATTCAATGACAATGGATGAATTACAATTGCCTCCTCAAGGGAGAGGTTGACAAAGGGGTTGTTAATTGGTATCTCAAAAAGAAGAAAAAATTGGACCAAAAAGATGAAATAGGATGGAATAAAATGATTTTCCTAGAGATGGTTATAATCAATGGCATATGGAGCTACCCAATTAGGGCAGACAAATAGGATGATTTTCCCATAGATGGTTATAATCATTGACATATGTGGGATAAAAAAGGTAATGATTTTCCTAAAGGTGGTTATAATCATTGAAAAGGTCTTATGATAAAAAGAGACTAATTTCCTCAAGGGTTTTTATAAGCATTATCACAATGAAAATGTGCCCCAATTGGGTAGAAGAAAGAGAATGATTTACCTAAAGGCAATTATAATCATTGGTAATGCAAGTGGGATAATATATAATGATTGGCCCAAAGGTGGTTATAATCATTAGTATCTCAATATTGTCAAACATGATATGGAATATGATGGTAATGGGTACATAAGAGAAAGATGAATTTGGGCACCCTATGAGTAGGGAGATGCTCATGAAAACTAGCAAGGTTAAAATTATTTTATGATTTGATTAATCTAAATGTGGGAATGATTTGGATTAGATTGGGAATGATTTTGGTGCTAAGGATATGTATCATTATCTCATTATCATGTAGACTCTTAGAGATGAGTTTTGTTGTAGCACATAATGGTAGGCATCATGATAGAACACAATAACTTGGCCAAAATATTCATAAGGATTGATACATGATCCAATAAATAATTTAAAATAATTTACCAATGATAAAAATAATTATGATAATTTTGATGCATGAATATGGATGGATTCAAGAATAGTGTGCAAGGAATCACACAATGAATACACATAGATTGAATCAAGGCATAACAAGAAAGAAAAAACAAACAAACAAACAAACACCAAGAAAATAAAAAACACAACAAACCAAACAAATAAAAATGAAACAAAAACAAACAATGGGTAATCACAATATCAATAAAAATAACATGACATAAAAAAGATAATGAATAGTGTCCCTAGAATATAGGAGACAATGTAAAAAAAAACAAAATGGGGGAATAAAGTAAAAGCAAATTGATGGCTGAGTTATCTCTAGATGCACTAGGCAAGTGGATGTTACCTACATAGTTCTATAGATGTACGATGTAACAAAAAAATTAGGCCAAATGTAGTTCTCCCAAGAAATGGGATAGAATAAAATGATGATAAGAAGAACATCTGATTGTGTTATAAAACAATATGGGGATTAGCTTGCAAAATGATGAGAGTGTGGGATATCAAGCCAATAAGGATAGGGAAACTAAATGACAAGTGGTTGCTTGTGATTTAGTGAGGCCTTTTAGAATCTTTAAGGTAAAGAAGTGGTCAATGTTTAGGATTTTCTAAATCAGTTTTAAAAATGTTTTTGGAATTTTTAGAGCATCTCAACTCAATAGAGAATGAAAAGATAATAAATGGTATAAGCTCATAAAATGGTGAGAGCATTTAAAATTAGAATTACTCACAAAATAGCGAGAGTGCTCAAACTTAGAATTACTCTCAAAATGGAAAGAACATGGCTTAGGTTGCTCATAAAATGGTAAGAGAATGGCTTAGGGTGATTGAGTTGACTTCAACATGAATCGAGCATTGCCTACATAGTCCTAGTATGGGACTTCAAGTCACTATAGTTCTACCTTATAGTGGAGGAATCTAACTAGTATAGTATATAATTCAAACAAAATAGGTAAAGTTGGGAAATGGCACAATACAACATAGGCATGGTAAGGTGGTACTTCAAGGCATGATAAATAATTATTTCCCCTAATTTACCCATTGGTAGTTATAATTATGAAACATCAACATAGGTCAATGATACTAATTTACCCAAAGGTGGTTATAATTATTAGCATGATATTGTGACACTAATTATCCCAAAGGCACTTATAATTAGACACACTTTGTATAGAATGAAACAATAAATGAAGGATATAACTACCAAAACACTGTCATACTACTCCAAAAACATGGCTTTTATTTAGAATGTTGAAATAATTGCTACAACATGATCTAAATATTTGTGTTGAAACTAGTTGTGGAATCAATAGAATAGAACCAAGGTCAAAGGGTTGGGTAGGGTGCTTAAAAACAATTTGGTTGATATAAAAGGTATGGTAGAATAGTAAAATACAAATAAGAAAGTTGATATTACAGTACAACTAAAATGTGCCTCATAGATAATGCACCAGCTCTCTCAATCAAAATAGCACTTTAGGTGTATAATATTCATCAACTCGTCAAGTTCATCCCCATCTATTATAGCAAGCTTGTATTCTCCAATGCCATAGTTTGCAATAATGATGAAAGGACCTATCTAATTAGGTTTTAATTTGCAATTATGTTTCTTCTCAACTATGGTATTCTATTGGTTTTATTTTAGAATAAGATCACCAAGCTCAAATTCTATGTATTTGATGTGCCAATTGTAATGGCCACAAAGTTGACTCTAGTATGTTTAGAGGTTATTAACTATGGGCATACATTTATCATTAGGTAAATTCAACTCTTTCAAGTGATCTACTTGATAGTCTTCATCATCTAGGACATGAGTCAAAGACATTTACAAAGAAGGTAACTCAACCTCAATGGGAAAAATGACCTCATTACCATAAATAATTGAATATGGAGTAGCTCCTATTAGAGTACGGTGATTGGTATGGTAGGCATAGAGGGCAAAAAATATTTGGAGGTGTCAATCATGGCCAACATCATTGACAATATTTTTTAGGATGTTGATAATGGTTTTATTAGATGTTTCTACCTAACCATTATCTTGTGGGTAATATGTTATGGAAAAATGTTGAGTAATTTTATACTTGGCCCATATCAATTTGACATCCTTGTTCTTGAATGATCTACCATTATTAGATAAATTGTTAGAGGGGATACCATAATGACAAATTAGATGGTTAAAGATGAATTTGGATTTTTTTTTCTAGTCATGTAAGTGAGGGGTATAGCTTCACCCCACTTAGTGAAATATTTAGTGGTGGTAAGGATATGTTTATGTCCATCTAATGAGGTGGGGTTTATCTTCCCAATGAGATTGATGCCCCATGTAGAAAATGGCCATGGTCTAAGAATTAGTTTTAGAGTCTTGGTCAGGCCATGAATCAGATTAGCATTCCATTTACATTTATCACACTTTTTCACATACACAGCTACATCTACATTCATAATTGTACAATAGTACCCAATATGTATATTATTTTTAGATAATATGGCCCCACTTGTGTGGGTTCCACATACTCCCTCATGAACTTCCTATAATGCTAATGCATATTCTTATGAAGTTAAATAATGAAGTAGAGTTCCATGAAAATTATAGGGGTAAAGGGTGGGTTTGAGTAAGGTATATCATATAGATTGGTGGACAAAGTCCTTGGATTGATTATATGATAGGTCAAGTGGAATTATTTGGTCATGGAGATAGGCATATAGGTCTAAATACTATATAGATATGGTAACAAAAATATCATAGATCATTACAATGGTTGAAGTTTTATGAGTTGATGCTAGCAAATTTTCAATGAGGAATTCGTATTCTTTTTTTGTATTTGTATGATGAATCAAAGATCCAATGGTGTCCATGGCATTTTTTGTTCTATTACTAGCTCTTAGTATATTTTTAAACTATACTTTAGTAATATTCTATTTGAAAGTGTTGACCATGGCCTTATATGGCACTAACTTATCATAATTGGTCTAAAAATGGTTTTTAACCTAATTGATGATTAATTGAGAATCACCATAAAACTTTAGATGATGTATGTTCCATTGCACTTCCTATCTAAGCCCTGCAATGAGTGATTCATATTCAACCATTTTATTGGTACAAGGAAAGATAATCTAGAATGATTTAAGGATTATATCCCCTTATGGTGTAATGAATAAAATTCCTAACCCTAATCCATGTGATGTTAATGATCCATAAAAATATAGCTTCCAATGCTACTCCTCAAGAGGTGTTTCAATGATGGTCATAATGGACTCATATAGGAATTAAAATGTTAGTGGTTCTATATCTATAAGGGGTGCTTCAGTAAATTGATCTACAAAAACTTTCCACTTAATAGCTTTCTGGTTGATGTATTCTATTTTGAAATCACTAAGGAACATGATCCATTTGGCCATGCAGCCTTATAAATCTATTTTAGATAGTAAACACTTGAGTGGATCTACTTTAGAAATGACCATGGTCCCATTATTTAACATGTAATGCTGTAGTTTCTGAGCTACAAATATCATAACTAATTAGGATTTTTCAATGGGCATATAATTTTTCTCATACACAACTAGTGTATGTCTTAGATGGTACATGGCATGATATTTTCCATTATCATCATGATGAGCTAGAAGTGTCTCTAGGGCTTTGTCAGCTGTAGATAAGTACAATAAGCATGACTTTCTTAGCATAGGAGGTAACAAAATAAGGGGATTCGATAGATAATCCTTCAAATGCTAAAAATATATTTAGAATTCATCATCCCAATGAAATTTAACCCTTTTATTTAATGGATGTGTAAATGGGTGGGATTTATCTACCAACTAAGAGATGAAGTGTCTAAAAGATTGTATCTTTCCATACAAACTATGAAGCTACTTCAAATTGGATGGTGGTGACATCTCTATAGGGGCTTGTACTTTGGTTAAATTGCATCGTTAGGACACAATGAGTCCAAGAAATTTTCTTGAAGTAACTCCAAAAACACACTTTTTAGGATTTAGTCAGACCTTATATTCACGTAGTCTTTTAAATATCCTCCTTAGTGTTGTTAGATGATCAAACTTGGTCATTGATTTTCCTAGTATGTTATCGACATAGTCTTTAATAATGTCATGCATCATATCATGAAATATGATTGTCATGGCTCTTTGGTATGTGGCCCCTACATTTTTTAGACCAAATAGTATAACTTGATAGTATAATGTTCCCCATGGAGTGGTGAATGTTGTTTTATGTTGGTCTTTTGGTATAATTCAGATTTGGTTGTATCCTAAGAATCCATCCATTAGTGAAATAATTTCATACCTAGCTATAGAATCGATAATCATGTCAATGTTTAGTAGAAGAAAGTCATCCTTGGGGTAAACCTTGTTTATGTCTTAGAAATTAGTGCAGATCCTAATTCCTTCTAGCTTTTTGATGTGGGTACCACATTCGAGATCCACTCAGAGTAATTGATCAATTAAATACATCTTGATTTCAAGAGTTTTTCCAACTCTTTCTTCACTAATACAATAGTGCAAGGATACATCTTGCACAATTTTTATTTTACAAGTTTGGTATTATGTTGTACCATAATATGGTGCACAACCAAGGTAGGGTATAAACTAGGCATGTTTGAGTAGGCCCAACCAAATATATCAATAAATTACCTCAAAATGGTTGTAAAGACATCACATTCCTCCTTAGTAAGGGATTTACCTAATTTGATCCATTTTGGTTGTCTAGAGACCTAATGTTAACTTTTGTAGTGTCCTCCATAAGAAGAGTTGAACCATCTTCTAGAATGGTTGGTAAAGACTTAAACTAGCCTACAATGTTAGAGTCCTCTATTAGGACTAGATCTTTAAGTTATCTGAGGCATGAAGAATCAGAATCCCCCAAGAATAGGGATGGCCATCTAAAAAATACTATTTTGAACTCTTGGATGATTCAATCAAAATCCTATTGTTATTTAAGATTAAACATGGACCCATAGGCAAGTTCATCATTGGTGATCTCCTGAGCTATATTTGAGGAAGGCTGAACACCCCCATCTAATGGCACCTAAAACAAGTTTTCACTAGAAGAATAACCTTTCTCTTTACTATTTGCCTAGTCCAAAAGCACATCAAATAGGTTTTCACTTTGGGACCTCAATGTTTTATTTAATTATTTGTGGCTAAGGGTGTTCACCCATTCTCCAAAATAAGTTGTAGGATCCAACTTAATTGAGAACCCTTTTTTTTTATCTCCCAATAGAACATTATCCCTTAAGCCTAAAAAATCATATAAATCATATTCATTCTAAAACTCATCAAGTGGTACTATTGATTCTTGTTGGTTCTAGTCTATAAGTTGAGGATAATATAATGGAAGTGGATTATGGTGAATAACTTGTTAAAGGGTACAAATGGAATTGGTATCAAACAAATTATTATGGGCTAGGTCATCGAAAGGTCTATGATTGCAATCTAATTCATTGTATGTATTATCATCACTAGTCATAGGCATTGAAACATGAATAAGGTACATGGGGTCACCCCCAAGAGATTTAAATCAAAGACCATATGTTCATTTATATCAAGTGGTATAAATTAGCTCAAGTGGATCCTATTGATTTAGCCCAAGGTCACCTCCTTCATAGGAATGCTTCTCCATTATGTTGTTTGAAATGGGATACTTGGAATTTAGGTAAAAATTGGCTAGTTTTTTTCATTATATAACCAAGATTCATCATCTCCAAATGGGTCTTGTTATTGACCAATAGTCAGTATGAAAAGAATAGGTGGTAGACTATGTAGTTTATCTTTTCCCTTTTATTGCCATCTTAAGAAGGGTGGTTTTAATTTAGGTCTTCCAAAGACATGGGGTTCTATGGAAGCTTGGTAATGTGGAATGTATCTTAGATCAAATATTTTCCTAGTCCATTAGTCGAGATAGTATAATTATTAGATATTTCAAGAGGTGGCATGTGGGAAAGTGAATCAAGGGTATCAGGGTCAATGTAGTTGGCCTTTTGTGAATCAACAAGTATTTCTTTCCCTTTGTCCTTATTAAGAACTATATTCAATCCAAAATGTTAGTTAAAGCTTTGGTACTCATCCTCTAAATGCTTATAGTGTTTATATGGCTACAAACATCTATGAATGATGACCTCCATACCTGAATGGAGAACTTGATACACTGGTGCAATGTTGAAGGGATTGCACAAATTTCATGTATCCAAGGTCTACCCAAAATCATATTATATGATAAATAGAGGTCTAACACATGGCATAGTTTATCATAGGTCAATGGCCCAATGATCATTGTCAAGCTAATTATTCCTTGTGATTCCCATTCTTCATTATCATAGGCTTTGATGGTGATCATTTCTAGCTGGAAATTTGCTATCATATACCCAAGAAGCTTGATGAGTTTTAGAGACATAATATTTAGACCTGATCCATTATCTATGAGGATACATTTCACTTTGTGTCACATTATGATAACTTCAATAAACAATGGATTGTTATGTAAAAGGCCAAGAGATGACATATCACTTGGGTTGAAGGTTAATTATTGGTTTGGAGCAAGATGTCCAACCAAAGCTTGAAATTTATCTAGAGATATGTCATTAGGAACTTGGGATTAGCCAAATAACTCTATTAAGATGTTCCTATTGATGGTGGATGTATGAAACAAATCCAAAATGGATATTTTTGTAGGAAACTTTTGTAGTTGTTTCATAATATCGAACATCTTTTCTTGAGGACACATTTCACTTTGTGTCATGTTATGACAACTTTGATGAATAACGTATTGTTATGAAAGGGCCAAGGGATGACATATCACTTTGGTCAAATGTTAATTATTAGTCTAGGGATATATTTCCAACCAAATCTTGAAATTTATCTAAAGATATGTCATTAGGAATTTGGGATTGGCCAAGGAACTCTGTTCAGATGTTCTTGTTGATGGTGGACATATGCAACAAATATAAAATGGAGATTTTTGCAAACATCTATAATTATTCCACAATATGAAAAATCTTTTCTTTCACAATGATAAATGGCTTATTCTTAGTCAAAAGATTGGGTTGGATGGGTGAAGTGGCACATGGATGTGGGCCTAGGATGGTAATATTTGACCTTCAAGTTGTGATTTCACAATCAAGATTAGATACAAGACCATTATTACTAGTAAATGATGGTGGTGGGAGACCAGATAGGATAAGTCTTAATTGTTTGTGCACTTGTACATGTTCATGGTTTAATGATGAGTTATTAGTATGAGGTCTAAAAGTAGTAATCCTTTCTTATTAGTATGCCTGTGTATGGTCCCAAGTGAAGGAAGGATCACTAACATGGGTTGGTTGGTTGTAATTGATTAGCAATGGTATTATTTGATTGGTACTTAGTCTTGGATTAATGGAGATGATTGACATGAGACATCCTTTAATATGGCCTAAAACCTTGTAGTCATGTGCAAATTCATGGTACATCTATTGGTTGTTAGAATCATTCTAGCCTTAGTTCCATCCATTTGGTTGACATTCATTTTTTTGCTATTGGTTTTGTTGGTTCTATCTCAATTGTTGATACTGTTTTTGTTGTATTGGCTGCTATTACTATTGTTGTTGGTTGTTATGTTGTGAAAAGGGGTTTAATAAATACTGATGTTTTAATTAGATGTGAAAGATCCATTATCCAATGTTATCTCTCTATTTTCCAACATATTCTCAATCAAATGTTTGATTTTCACATGATGACACAAATTATGTCCATTAGCCTAATGATATTTGTAGAATTCATTTTGCCTACACCAGTCTAGATAAGGAATGCCCTCAATATAGATCTTTAGAATAGACTAGCTAATCAAATTAGTGGTGGAAAAATTACAAAACATGTATTTAATGGGTTCTCCAACATCACTAAAGATGTGATGAGTTGGCATAGTTCTCCTTAGAGGAGGGCTTTGCAAAGGCAAAGGTTGTTGCATTTGTTACATTGGTCTAGGCTATTGTGTTTGTTATGTTTACTGAAGAGGTTATTAATTAAGAGTAATTTGCATATGCAACATAGGTTAGGTAGATGATGTTTGCATCATTTAAACATATCATGAATTGATTACTCCATTCCCAACAACATTCTTTTTATGGTTAAAATGTTTGGGTTTGTCATAATTGTTGGCCTAGGTTGGTTATGATGCTTGCACTCAGACTTAGTTCTAATTTTGGCCATTATTTTTATTTGTGGTTTGGTTCTAATTTAATGAGGTGTGTTTAATGATTCCTTTATTAATAAGTTTTCTCTCAATCAACAAACCTTTGCCAATGATTTCCTTGAAAGTGTGTGCAAACTATAGCTCCAAATGGTAAGATATCTCATTGTGTAAATTCTTGGTAAACACAATAGTTGATTGATTGTCTAGTAGATTATAAGTGAATAAGTTTGCAAGGGATCTCCATCACTATAGATAACTTGTAAATCTTTCACCAGCCTTATGTTTGGCCTACATCAAATCTACCAACAAAATCTCATATTCAAGATTATAAGAGAAGTGTTGCACAAATTTATCTAAAAGATCATCAAAATAAAAAAATAGAATCTTAGGTAATTTTAGAAACCACTCCAAATTATTATCTTATTAGACTCCTTAGGAAAAATTGTATTAGGTATATGTCATTGTAGGCCATTGGTTGACAAGAAATAAATAATTTGGTTAAGTGGGCCTTAGAGTCTTCTTTCCCCTTGTATTTACCATATTTTGGTGGTTTGTACCCTAGAGGAAATGGTATTTGAAAATAATCCATGTTGAATGGGTAAAAACACATGTCATCTAACTTAAACTTCTTGGTCTACTTTTTGACTTGGATGAGGGAAATTGAATCCTTCATTTATTGTAGTTTTTGGGATAGGAAATGGAGAGAACTATGGTTTGAGATGGAGGATGGGTGGTCACAAGTTAATTACTTTGATTAGGGTATAATGGAGGAATGTTTTGATTTGGAATGTTGGTTTGGCTAAGGAACTAATAAGGAAACTTCATCCATAGGTTAAGATATGATTATTGAACTATATGTGTTGTAGTGTGATATCTGGTTAGGATTGGGTATGTAGGCTTGGTTTTGGGTAAATTATGGTTGGGATGGAAGGATATGGTTGGAAGTGATGTAATGTGCCTATTGAGGTTGATTAGGGACTTGTTTCCAACTAGTCAAACCTTGTTGATTAAGGGGAACTTGTGAACCAAGGACCTCCCATGGAGTTTGTGGCACATTTGGTATAAAAGGTAATTATTACCTAATTAGTACTTATGAAACATTTGAACCTCTTGATTATACAAATCATTTTTGGGAAGTAGATGCATGGTGAAGGTTAAACACTTTTCATTAACCAATACTTGTACATTGTTGATTATACATCATTTGTGATTATAATGGTATGTTAGTTTGTGACTGAAGAGTTATGTTTGTCACTACCTAGTGATGTGGAATATTAGTTGCCCCTATTAAGGTGGAAAAATGTTTTGCCTCTATTGTATGGTTATGTAGGATGGTGCCTATTATTACTGAATTTTAGTCATCACTTATTATGGTGTACTAACATTCATCATGTTCTATTGAGGCATGATATTGGTCATTGCTTGACTACTAATCCTTGAGGTTACATGCTTGATGAAGTAGTTGATTGAGGATTAGAGGTAGTTTATTATGGTTTGGGGGTATAATCTTATGCCCCCTACATTTTATAACCACTCATGGTGTTAAATAAAGGCATGTTTTATTCTGGGCTACTTATTTGTGTGTTTAAACCACTTTGGTCTAGATTGGACGTCAGTTGCACATTGTCCACTATGTTCGGCTCACTATTTTATGTAGAAGCAAAAGATACTTTTTCAATGGTAAAGGAAATAAACATATATCCAACTAAAATTCTTCATTTGAATGGGTCTATACCCTAATTTTCTTGGCCTATAATTTCAATTAAGACTCCTATTGAAGGAGCTAGCTCAATAAGAGGAGCATTTGACATGTTCATATTATTGAAGTTGCATGCTAATTTTAGATAGGTTTGGTATGACATATACATTTATATAAAGTGGTCCTCCATGAGGCCTTTTCTTATGACAAGCATATGAGGGTCTTGATATGGCATCAGCACTATAGTTTGAGGATTTTTAGAAGAAGCATGTTCAGTATTTTTATTGTAACACATGTTGTAAGGTAATCTTACTAACTTGGAAAGTTTTTAAGGGGAAAGTCTACTAGAAACATAGCTCTTACCTCCATGGATATGATTAAGAATTCATCCTTATTCAAAAGCAAGTGATGATCAAATAAATAAGGTTCATTGGCTGATGGCATTTTAATGTAGTATAGTTACTAATTGACTTGCTCTATAACCGAAGGGACATTAGCTAAGTATTGTGCCATTTGCTCTTGGTCTTTCTTTGAGTATAAAGGCATGTTGACAAAATAATGGGCTAAAGGATCTTGGCTTTGTTCCCCCATTTTAGTGTTATAAAGTGGATAAGGATCTATCTCAAAAATTACATCATCTCCATAAAGGTCTTAAACAAAATCTTCTTCTATGACCACATTATTGTACCTTGGATTGTACATGATGCCACTATGTGTTGGAGTGCGCATTCACACTTGCTCGTGTGTTAAGCTTTATTGGGAGTTGGTTAATTAATTTTTATGTGTTGAATATTTACACACCTTTTTTATGCATGAAAAAATTTCATAATAATTAAAATTGGTTTCACACAGCAAATTATTTGTTTTGTGTAACAAACTATTATGCCTATTTAATAGGCACTCTTATTGCTTAGCTTATCTAGGTGGAGAGAGAAATCTATAGATTTTATTATTCACTTTGAGGAAATAATGGATATTTAATTGTGCATAATGTGTAAGATGTTTTTTTATGGTAATGGTCATGCAGGAGAGATCTAGGATGAATGAGAAGCATTCTACATTCTAACATGGTATCAGAACAGCTTCATACATCCATTTCTCAGTCATTCATCCTCTATGCATAAGATATTATTCATAGATTGAATTTTGTTTTGTCTACTCATGAAAATTTAATATGATTTTGAATGATTTTTACTTGATTAGCTCTCCACTCCTCTCATTAAGATGTACCATTTAATATTATGGTGGGTTTTTGTATTATTTGTATCTATTTTATTACAAGTCATATAAATGTATAATTCATTTCCACTATATTTTATGATGCTATGAAATTTTTTTAATTAGTGTGAGTTTCAATCTCTTGAGCTATTCTTGGTCTTTTTTTTTGTTCAAAAACCACCACTCTCACTCTTCTCCAATTCAATGATGACTCTTCACCACTTGAATAGATTCTACAATGGCCTTTTTGTTCTCTCCTAGTATTGGACATCATTTATTGGTGATGCAAGAAATTTGATCAGTTTTGTGCAATTTCAACTAATGGATCTATTTCTCTCTCCACTCAACCTACTCCACCATCAATTTTTTATGTTGAAATGGTGACAATCTTTGGGATTACATATTGACTCCATTCACTGGCCGCACTTATAAATTTCTTTATTGTCATAACTCTCCTTCCGAATTATAATCCAAGAACTGAATTTAACATAGTGTATATGGTTTATGACCATCATCATAAACTATTTGTACTACTTAATTGCATTATAAGCACCTCTATGTCATTGACCTTCACAGCCATGTTGAAACATTCTACATTTTTATTTGTGAGGCATTGGTTTTGGCATAGGAATATCACTAGATATCCTCTTACACTCCCAAATCTCTCCACAATATTTTGTGTGGACCAACAATGATCAAAGAATTTTTGGGATGCTGAGGTGTTTGTTCCATGGTTGAATAATCCATTCTCCTCTCTAGCATACCTATAATTTATTAAAGATCTGATAATTGGAATGATATGTCTCTTTGGTATAGTTTTGCAAGGCATATTTTTTATTTCGATAGTTGCTTTGACAAATTCTATCCATCATCAAACCACTAAATAGTCATGCCAACACTGCTCCAAGAAAGTTCCTTCATGAAGGCTTGTATCCACATCATGGTTAGTTTTTTACCATGCTCCATAATGACAATTGCCTAGATCCTCATGTCTTATTGTGTTGGTCTCATGATTGAGTGAGTTGGTATTCTTTTAACATGGCCTAATACCCACCCATGATGTATTTGGTAGCTTATCCATGCATTTTATATCTTCTCCATGCATTTGCATGTAGTCTACTACTCATCTCAACCATTAACTTTTTTATACCCTATGTAACCACAATTTTCTTTGACTCCTCATCATAGCACATTGCCCTTCATGTACCCCACTAGAGGTCTCCATGTAGTTAGCAACAACAACTCCTCTCCACTTTGATGGTAAAAACAAACCTCTAAAGGCTCTCTACACAAATGCAACCTAAGGTTGGATTTTATGTTATTTTTAAATCTATTTTACATAGTTTAAAAAATATAAATGCTTATTATGTAATATATTCAAATAAATTTAGTTGGTGAGTTGGCATTGATAAAACCTACACTTACTACTAAGGTCTTGGGTTTCAATCCTTGTAAATTGAAGTTTTTCATTTTATTTGGTGTGTTGTAAAGTGGCCTAAGGTGAGGACAATGTTTTAGGGAGAACACTTTTATGGTGGTATAATCTTTTAATGGTTAATTTTATTCAGGACCATCTTTTGTTTCTTAGTGGAACAAAAATTATTGATAGAGGGGACCTTTTTGTAATCTATTGATGGATTATATTATTTATTTTCTATACACCTTTAATCTTATTTGTTGCAGATGGAGGGTGAGCTCTAGTCTCATAGATAGTGAGACCCCCTCTCAAAACACTTCATATTTTGGTGTGATTTGTACTCCACTTCCATTTATAGATGCATTTTCAATTAAGTCCAACATGTTTTTTTGGTGTGCATTGTACCTCTTTGAGCCACATGTTGTACTTATAGATGAATTTTTAGTAGTGATCAACATCCATTTTGAGGGTTCCATTTTATTTGCATTGGCTATTTTTTTGCCATTTCATGTCTTCATATATGGATTCTTTCATTTTTGAACCCCTTAGTTCATCCAACTGCACCACCTGGAAAACCAAAATGATGCTACACTTATAGATAAAGGGATTGTGGAAAGTTGTGCTTGGTAATTTTCCCATTTTCACATATGAGGATGATATTTTGTGGCTTGAATCCATGTAAAAGGAGGCACTTTTGTTCATTTGCCTCCATGTTTTTGAGATTTTTTAGTTTCACATTGTACATGCCATGTCACCTAAGGAAGCATGGGACTTTATTTCTATATTGTTTGATGAAGTCACATCACCTCCACATGTCCCTCTTTATTCTCCTCCCTCTCGTAGTGAGGATTCTTTTGTTGGTGACATGGTTTCTTCACCATCTTCTCCAATTTTTGTAGGTGTGATTATTGATGGTTTTTTTTATGAGGACTCTTTGTCATCTTCATCTTCTCCTATTAGTTCTTGTCCACTTTCCATTGTTAGTGAGGACATAATTTTTGAGGATGAGACACTTATTATTGGTGGTCATTTAGATGTGGTACCTTCACCTCCTCCATTTGTTGATGCACATTTTGATACAATAGTTGTTGCTCCTATTTTTTCCTTTAGAATTTATCTTGATAGTACCCTACCAAGTCCTAAGTAACCCATTGATCCTATGGCCTCTTTCTTATCACTTTAGGAAGTAAACAAGAAACTTTTAATGCAGAATTATCTTCTACACTCCCTAATTCATGGAAAGGATGACCTCATATGTTCTTTACAGAAGAAACTAGTTGATATTCCATCATGTAGTGTTACTAAATCTAGTATGCATCCACTTCATGCACTTTAATGTGATTCACTAGATTCTAAATAACCCATTATTGCTATTACTTCTCTTATTATAGATGATACTTATGTGCCTATTATTTTTTCACACTCTACACATCCCACATTGGTTTTACCTACACATATGTCTGCTTCTTTTAAGAAACATTCCACTAGATTTGGCTCCTACATGCTTCATTTTATGGTCACACAAATAGACTTGTAGGCATTGGGAATCATCTATAGGGTATTACAAGCCCTATTCAGCCTATTACATGGATTACTCAACATGGCCTTAGTTATGATGCAAGTGCTTCATCTTCATTAGGATCTATTGATAGAGCTCCATATTTTATTTGTTCCAATCTTTGTGAGCATCATGAACTACATATGGGCTCTTCTGCACCTTAACTTAGGCTTGATAAACTTGAGATTATAGTGGTTAGACATGATCTACCTGACACTTCTTTGAATGTTACCTAACATTCTTCTACTATGGACTTTACACCCACACATACGTAGGCATCTACATCCATCATTTGTGTCCATTTGGGGTGGATTTATGAATATTATTGGTGGCTTAAGAAGCATTCTTGGCAAGGACACTACATACATCATTCCTCCACTATTCAGCTTCTTCTACTACACATTGCTCCTCCTACCTATTGATGCTCCTTTTAGTTGAGATCCTTGATTAGGTACGTGTTTTATTTTCAATCATACATCTCTCATTTCATATATGATGTATTCCATATATTGATTTCATTATGGAGTTTCTTTCATGACTTGGTGATATTGTTGTAGGATGGGATTTTTTTGTTAGTAGTCACACTAAGATTCATGGAGATTTTTTTATTCATGTATGTGTTCCATGATTGACCACCTTATTTTCTAGTTGTATGACTATCCCATCATCACTATGGACATTATTATTGAGATATTTCATAGATGTATCTGATTGATGATAGTCTCCTTCATATGTTTTGGTGGAGCTTGTTCTCCTTCTAGAGCATAGCTAGGCTAGTGTAGCCCAATGTTTGCATTTTAGTGTTTGCATAGTGGGATTAGCCTACTCAATTAGATGGTTTTCTAAATTCACTACACCCATTTAAACATTATGGGGGGTGTGTGGACATACTTCTTTAGGTGTTCTCATTTTTATTACACCATTTTTTATTTTGGAGGCAGTTGACTGAGTGCATTTATATTTTATGGCCTTTATTCCATCCAGTGCACCTCTTCAACTTTATGTTTGAATATTGATCCATTTGATTTCTTAGGGAACCTTATAGCATATGTTTTTTTTCTCTCTTGACTTTAGCTATTGTTATTAGTTTTTGGGCACCTTGTAGTGATACATTTCATCCTTGGTGACTCTTTTTCCTAGTGTTTTTTATATTAGTTTTTTTATAGAGTTAGCCTTGTACAAAGTACCAGCTCTTATTTAACTTAGTAGTTATAGTGATTCATCATCCATGTAGTTAGTTAAGATGGATTTTTTTATCATAGGGGACACTTTGTATTTCACTATGATTTATACATGGGTCCCTAATCAGGCCTAGTTAATGGGACTCATTAGTCTCTTTGCTTTCTCTTTTCTTACTCCCTATTTTGTGCTTAAGGGATGGTGTTAGAGTGAGCATTCACACTTTCCTCATTTTTTTAATATTTATTGGGAGTTGGTTAATTAAATTTTATGTGTCCAAATATTTTCACACTTATTTTACATGTGCAAACATTCCATAATAATTAAAATAGGTTTCACACAACAAAATTATTTGTTATACAAAACAAACTATTATGCCTATGTAATAGGCACTCCTATTACTTAGCCTATCCAAGTGGAAAGAGAAATTTATAGATTTTATTATTCATTTTGAGTAAATAATAGAGACTAACTTGTGCATAATTTATTCTTTGTGTGCATAATGTGTAAGATGTTTTTCTATGGTAATGGTCATGGCAAGAGAGATCTAGGATAAATGAGAAGCATTCTACATTCTGACACTATAAATATAGTGAGACATGTTTCAAATCAATGGTGAATGTTTCACAACAAAAGGGTTAGATTTCTACAAACTCTAAGAAAATAATGTCTAAAATGATAAATGGTTCAAACTCAATCTAACTTGGTCAAAGGATGGAGTTGTATTTCTAAAAAAAGAGCCTATTCTAAAAAATAGTATAAAAATAGTCTAATTCCAAATGTCTAATGTTAAATTTCTGACACAAAAAGCTCAAGTGGATGAACTAAAAATGGAATGCCAAAATCTAGGTTCAAAGTGTTGCATATATGTCTAGTCTAGGAAAACAAAGGTTGTTAGGTCTTTTGGCCAAATGTGGCATCAAAAGCTAGACTCAAACAAAGGGAGATGATTTGATCTAACAAATCTGAAACATGTTAGCATAGATTAGGAAGTTTAATTTATACATAAACTTGACCAAATTGGCATAAGGCATGAAACAAAAGGCACTTGGAGATAGACTATTTTGTCCTAAATAAAGGTACAAACTAATGGTTTTTGAATTTGGGTAAAGATTTAACCTAAGTTAAATGACCTAAAAGATAAAGATCAGTGTCTAAAGCCCAAATTACACAAGTCATAAACAAAAATCAATCAATGTTTAAATTTTAACTTGTCAAGGTTAGTTAAAAACTCAACTTAGGAAAACTAAGATTCTTTGATCAAACAAGCTAGACAAAATTAAACAGCATGATGATACTAGATAAATACCCAAAAGACACACATGGATTAGTTTCAAAAATGGTAACTTGGACACAAGCCTACAAAATGATTCTAGTAGTGTAATGGCATTATCATGATCTAAAGGTATGATCAATGGTTTGTTTTAATAACTCCAAGGCATAAACTTTTAATGATTTGGTAGTGTAACATTACCCATTTAAATCAAGTGACATATACAATAGTTTTGACAAAAAGCTCAAGGTAAAATCATGGTGTAAAATAGATGGCATAATGCCTCCTCAAATAATAGAGTTATGTGGACATGAAATGACAAGATAAAAAAATAGATTTAGACTCAAAAAATCCATGTAATAATGGAAGAAATGACATAAACATCTAAATGTAATGTCCTAAATCCTATAATTGACAAGGTTGCATCATACTATTGAATTTCATCTATATGCATGCTCTTTGGAGGATTTTACATGTTAATCCAAAAATAAAAGTGCATGAATTAGTAGGGTTTTTACACCCCTTTTCTCCCAAGTGATTGTACAATGACATGGAACTTTGGGTTACTCACCTTGTATCAATGATATGTCTATGACAAGTGGGGTTATTTTAAAGATTAAATTTTTGATTGTATAGATGATCCCAAGTGTGGTTATTTTAAAGATTAAATTTTTTATTGTATAGATGGTCCCAAGTGTGGTTAAAACTAGATATGCCTCATGTCAATTGAGTTCATACTAGTTAACTTACTATTTCCTTTGTATAGTGATTCCATCTATGTACTTCATAGTAGAATCCCTTGGTTAACCAGACCTAACTCAGGTCTTCATTACAATCAGAGAGGTTAGCCACTCAATCCCATGGAAATAATAATATACATGCCATAATTTATATACCCCACCATAGAGTTGGGTTGGTATGATGTTGGGAGATAAATTCCCAAGTCAAATCACCCCTAAAGAACTCGTGAGGATGATATGAACTCCTGTTCACGAGACAAGTTGTATAAAATAAATGACCAAGTCAAAAGACTTTAAATAATGTATTTAGATCACCCAAACCATACAATTTTTTGGGAGAGCCACAACATTATTTTTATGCATTAGACAAGGCACAAATTTTAAATAAGAAGTGTTTTTGGTCACTCAAGTTCCCTAAAGGGGATGGGAGGAGAGCATACACACACTCTTCATTTTGCACAAAAAACAAAAAAAATTAAGAATTTTTAATCTAAGTAAAGTGTTAATTTTATGCACTAAAAGTGTTTGTGAAAATTTTGGCTCCTTTGCCTTAAGTTTCAAACTTGTAAAAAAACTTTCACAAAATAAACATAACATAAACACCTAGATTATTTTTATGCACTAAAATGAAATGTTAAAGACTTAACTAAATTCCTTTTAGGCACCAAAATAAAAATTTTTAATACTTAACACTTGTAAATTTGTATCCTCTTTCCCACTTTGGTCCTGCAAAGGTTAGAGGGCTTCCTTCTATTTTGAAGCACAATTCGGGATGAGCAAAACACTTGTCAAATTAAGCTCTCAAGTTTGTCTCTATTTTTATTACACAAAGACTAACATCGATCAATATTAACCAATGAAAATTATAAGGCAACTGATGTTAGTTGGTTTCATAAAGAATTAATGCCAATTAAAAAAATAGATGTCGATTGACTAGAACTAATACTAGTTACTTGTGAACCTGAAGGCAAAAGAATTTTTTTCCAAAAATGTTGGTTAGCTCAAATTAGTATAAAAAATCCACAAAACCTATAATAATATGATTAGATAGAGAGTATACAAGTCAATAAAACCAATAAAATCAACTAAGAACTTTAAGAGAGCTCAAAAACCAAGTTTCTCTTCATGTTCTACCTTGTACATTGATCACTACTGGTTAGGATAGGACCAATATCAGTTAGGGAAAACTGATATCAGTCACTGTGTAAACTATGTGTGACCAAAAAATAGATTACAATAAAAATAAAGCTAAAACTAAATTTTTTAATATGACTAAGCATTAATTTTAAAAATTATGAGTTTTAATTTGGTTTCCTTGATACATGGGATGCTTTAAGTCCCATCAGGCATGCCATTTGTGATCATAGGGATTGAAGAAGGGAGGTTAGTGTTGTGTTGGAACAAGTAAACAAAACTCAAATAAAAACACACTAACACTAACACTTATAAGCCTAGATATTAGGGGGAGATTAATGAATAAAACCAAATGAAAAGAACAACTAAAATTCAAAAGATATGCAATCCTTTACCTTCCTTGGGAGCTTCAAATGCATTATAGATTGGCTTACTCAATTTGTGCTCAAAGAGTCTTTGACAATGGAGTTTGTGTTGTTCCATCTCTCCTTGGCATTATGGATTTGTGTTGGTTTGATGTGGCTTATGCTTGTTTGGCTTAATATTTTAGCATTATAACATTCTTCATATGAATAACTTGCAACAAAACCTACATTATAACTCTACAATATCCAATATTTTTTAAAAGAAAAGGCATAGGCTTGTATTTATAGGTTTAATAACTAACCCCAACCCAAGGTGAGTTAAGGTGTAGTTTAAACATGGAATGGGTTCAAACCTAACCTAGGTGAGTCAAGACTAACCCTAATAGAGTTAATAGGTGTCAAATAATCATGATTTACAATGAATAGGCATGGGTCTCCAAAAGAAGATATTTTTAGATATTTATAAAAAGCTTGACAACTCACAAAAGGTAATCATAAAAGGCTACGATATTTCATATATTTGAATTACATTTTTTAGTAATTCATTAAGTACACATGGATAATTAAACTAGGAATTTAATTTGGTTAAGCTTATTAATTAATTTTGATTATCTATTTAGCTCTTTCAAGATTTGATTTTATGTGTGCAAGTGCCCCACTTAATAGGTCCATTTTTGATGTTACAAGATGATTAGGGATGAATCCATGATAGGTTATGATTGCATATGGTAAGATACCCCAATTAAGGATGTCTTAATGAGATTTTAAACTTTGACAGATGATGCACAAGCAAATTTGGGACATTCAATGATTCTTAGGCTTAATTTACAATGGTTGGTAGGAATCAATCATTGAAAGATAGTTGTGGCCATTTTTATGTGTCTATAGATATAGGGGATATCTTTGAACTAGAGAGAGTTCAAGCCTCTACTAGAACCAATCATAGAGGAAAAAAAGGAAAAGCTATGACATATACAGTTCTGAGAACATGAAAGAGAATGGATACTTTGTGACTTCATTCCTAAAGAATAATGCAAGATGTAGCAAGAGCCATTTTAGGAACACAACAAATATTGACATAAAAGATGGACCCAAAATGGTATATGTCAGAGATTATTGGATGCAAGAAGATATCTCGAAGGTTTTGTAGTTACTCCAAGACTATTAAGATTTGTTTCCTACAACTTTCATAAAAGTCAAAGGTGTTGATCATTATTTAGGGGAGATGCACATAGAGTTAAAAGAGTGCACCCGACCAATCAAGAAGATACCATATAGGTTGAACCCAAACATGAAGATGAAATTGAAATATAAACTCTATCACATGTTAGAGGTAGGCATTATCTTCCAAGTTCAGAAAGATGACTATGTTATCCCTATGATAATACAACCAAAGAAGACTAGGGAGATACACATATATGAACACTAACACATCCTCAATTATGCTTTTGTCAATGATCCATTTCCCATTTCATTCATGGATGAAGTTTTAGAGGTTGGTGTAGGGCATAAAGTGTTCTCATTCACATATGGATTTAGCAGTTATGATTAGATACCTATCATAGAATAGGATAGGACCAAAACCACATTCACAATAGAATGGGGTTTTTTCACTCATAAGGTAGTTCCATTTGGACTCAAAAATATACCTGCAGTGTTCTCTAGACCTATGTTGACTACATTCAAAGATTTCATCCATGACTTCCTAGAAGTATACTTAGATGACTAGGTAGTGTTATCTTTGTTTAAATAACATTTATCAAAACTTAGGTTAATGTTAGAGAGATGTAGAGCACTGTGCATAGCACTAAATTTGAAGAAATGTCTATTTTCACATGTTTTGGTGTTTTATTAGGTCATGTAGTCTAAAGTAAAAGAATTCTAGTAGACCAGGCTAATATCACAATCATTATGAGTATGCCACCACCCAAGATTTCAATAGAAGTATGATATTTTTTAGGACACGCCAACTACTACCAAAAATTTATCAAGGGGTATGATGCTATTTAGCCCCTTTAGAGAAGCTTCTATGGAAAGGAGTATAGTGTGTATGGATAAAGGACTATCAAGTTGCATTTATTGATTTGAATTAGTGACTAATGACTACTTTGATATTAGATTTCCTAGATTAGAGTAAACCTTTTCATGTGCATGTGGATGTTTTAGGGCTTGAAATTGGATTAGTCCTCACATAGCTAGGAAAAGGAGGATTGGATCATCTAATCCACTTTATAAGTGTAAAGTTATCAACCATAGGAAAGAATTATATGATAATTGAGTAGGAAGCCTTGGCCATAGTGTTTTCACTACAAAAGTTTAGGCACTACTTGTTGGCCATACCATTTGAATTTTTCATTGATCATCAAGATCTATGATACCTTTTGAACAATCCACTATTGGGTAGACACATATCTCACTAGTTGATGCTTTTCTAGGAATTTTAATTTTAGATTAAAATCAAACCAATATAGGATAATGTTAGTCTAGACCATATCATCTAGATAACTAATGGAAAGTAATCTAAGGAACTCCAAGATGAGTCACTATATGCACACCTATTAAGGGTGATTATGGTTTTGTAGCAATTACAAGAGATCACACAATTTCTTGAATAGGGGACATTCCTAGAATACTATATAGAAAGAGATAAGAAATAGTTGATTACTGGAGCTCTTTTTTATAGTCTTATTAATATATTTTTGTATTACTTAGATAAATATTAAGTGTTAGGTAGAGTGTTACTATAGAATGAACATGCATAGATCATGGATGAAGTGCATTAGGGAGTTGTAGGAGGCCACTTCGTAGAAGATGCAACTATGAGTAAAATTTTTCAAAGTGGCATTTAGTGGCCCTATCTCTTTTAGGATATGCAAAGATTCATACAATAGTGAAATGTATGCTAAAGGATAGGGAAGCCACACTAGTGGGATGAGATTAGGTTACAACCCATGTTAGCACAGTAGTCTTTTGAACAATGGGGCATTGACTTTATAGGTCCAATTAATCTCCCAAGTAAATATAGCAAGGCAAGTTACATAATCACCATGATGGATTAATTTACCAAGTGGGTATAAGGTGTTATGACTCAAAGTATCAGTGAAAAGGACACAACTAAGTTCTTATACAAGAACATCATTAATAGGTTTGGTTGTCCTCTTAAATTTGTAAGTGATAGAGGAACTCATTTTTTGAATAAGACCTTCATAGATGAGTTTTTGATATTACATCATAAAATAATCACTTATCATCCACAAGCAAATGGTTAAGTTAAATTTGCAAACAAGGGGGTCGATAAGATGCTCACTAAAATATGTGATGAGAAGTGAGATGATTAGGAGAATGGAATTCTGACAATATTGTGGGATTATCACATGCATTATAAATGTGTGATGGGGTTTACACCATTCTTTCTGGTCTATGGGCTAGAAGCTATGATGCTTATGGAATATGCACTTCATAGTCTATGATTTGCTAATGTGATATGAATGGGTGATCAATACTTGATGACTAATAGGTTTTTGGACTTAGATCACATGGATGAAGTGAAATGTAGAGTAGTATGTGCTTAAGAGATAAACAAGTGTAGATAGAAGGCATGACATGATAAAAACCTATGAACAAAGGGGTAAATCAACTTGTTCTTCTATGTGATAGAAGGTTCAAAGATTTCCATGGAAATCTTAACATCTAGTGGAAGGGCTCTTACATCATCCATAAACTTTTGTAGCTTAAAACTATGGTCTTATAATATTTTCAAGGAAATGTCTTACCCAGGTGGGTAAATGGTTGTAGGTTGAAGTCTTACTACCATTAATTTAGAATAATATGGAATAAAGGTGATATATTGTAACAAGTAGATAGCAGTTAGGCTTTCAAAGTGTTTCTTTCAGGATAGTTTGGGTTTTGTCTATTTATTTTAGCATGTGTGGGGAAATGTAAGTGTGTGTATAATGTGTGATAAGAAAGATCCATGAAAAATTCAAAGGTTCCATTAATGCAAATAAATTAGAGAAGGTGGACAAATGACTATAGTTATGGACAAAAAATAAGTCCAAGAAAGAATGTGCATCTAAATATTGAGAAGATAGTGTAGTTTAACATTCAATCCATTGCATTTTATGATTAGGTATGGGGGAGATTGACAAATCCCTTTGAAAAGTGATAGGTCTGTATCAAAAATATAATAAGTAATATATGATAGAAGCCTAGTTAATGTGATAGGTCAAAAAACATTAACTACCATTACAATTAAATGTGACATTAGTAAAATGAATGCCACATTAGCATGAAAGGATCCAATCCATTCAAATTTCATGTGTGAAGGATTGAATGATAGCACAACTCATCAATATAACAAAACATTGAAGGTTATGTGAGACATCATAAATTTGTCACTTAGGAATCTCAATTCTTATCCATTTCTAAGTATATCTAAGTGATACACAATTTCTAGGTGATTCCCAATCTATATTTAGCACCTTTCAATAAATTGTTTCATAGAGAGACATACATGGCTGGGTTTAATCAATCCTAACTCATCAAAGGATTTATAGAAGCATTAAAAGAGGATATGAGAATCAGCATGGTGTTATGATAAATGCACTTTATAGACCCAAATGGTTATGATTTTACTCACAATTTAGACATGTGAATGTTTATCCAAGACACAATTGAAGGGGTGAAACCAACTATGTTAGTGAAGACACACAGGATTCATAATATAAATTTGGAGTGGTTGATCTGCTTAGCCACTTTTGGGAAACTAAATGATGCAATGGATCTTTTGATATCATAATAAAATAAGGGAAATATTTGTCTTTCCTAAGACATAATCATCCACATCAAGACTTCTATGATGGCCAAGGTGATAAGATTGCCTATGAGAGGGAGATCGATAGTGCAATACAAATAGTGAATGCCACCCATCTTTCTAAATATCTAGGAAAAGTACTCTCACATTTTCAAAGTAATTCCATTGGAAGATATTGAATATGTGTTATAATTCATTATGGTCGAGTGCATTTCTTGCATATTCTATTAAATAACCAAGGATACTAATCAAGCTACAAAAGTGTTCATCGATATTGCCCATCAAATGAGCCATCACAATGAGGAAAACAAGTAGCCAAAAAAACGGGTCGGTAGACTCACTTTAAACATCGATAAAGATTTTTTGATTGTGAAATAAACCTTCTAATACCAATTTTTGGTATTTTTGTTGGTGTTTATACAATGGAAGTCTCTTGATGGTGAAGTTCATGTTGATGTTGAACTTTATAGGCTTCCCAAACATTGTTTGGACCTTTTTCTTCAATCATCATTTTATTTGAAGAATATTTAATTATTATAGAAGATACTACTATGAATATATCTTGAAACATCTTCCCAAATGGGGGAAAACTATAGACACCTAACATTAGCCACACCTAGCTTTTGACCAAACTTCAGACCAATTCCTACCAACCATTACAAATTAAGCCTATGGATCACTAAACATCCCAAATTTGCTTATTCATCATTCATAAAAACTCATAATAACATTAATACATCCATAATTTGGGTATCCTACCATATTCAAGCACAAAATTTCAAATATTCATCCCTAATCACCTTGTAGCATAATAACAGTCAATTTGGCCTATGGACCTATTAAGTGGGGCACATGAACAAACATCAAATCTTGAAAGAGTTAAATGACTAATTAAAATTAATTGGCAACATAAAACAAATTAAATGCCTATTTGAATTATTCAAGTGTAATTAATGATTAAATTAAAAATGCAAATATCCTAGCCTTTCATCATGACCTTTGTGAGTTGTCAAACCCTTTGAAAATATCTTAAAATAGCTCATTTTGGAGACCCATGCCTATTCATTGAAAATAATTATTACTTGAAAAATATTAACTCTACTAGGGTTATATTTGACTCACCTAGGTTAGGTTTGAATCCATTCTATGTTCAAACCCCACCTTGACTCACCTTGGGTTGAGGCTAGTTCCTAAGCCTATAAATACAATGCCTTGCCTATCGAATTCTAAGCTATTTTGGTGAAAATTTATCATGCACAAATGACTTTAAAACTCTTTTGATATAATTTTATAATCTCCATTTTTTTTATAAAAGAGATTATAATGCCAAAATCTTGAGCCAAATCATTAGCTATATCAAGCCACAATGGTGTCAAGGAGAGAGGGAGCTACACAAACTCCATTGCCAAAGACTCTTTGAGCACAAACTAAGTAAACCAGTCAATAAAAGCATTTGGATATCTCAAATAAGGTAAGATATTGTGTGTCTTTCACATTTTAGTTGTGCTTTTCATTTTATTTTGTTCATTAATCTCACCCCTAAGATTTAGGTTTGTAAGTGTTAGTGTTAGTGTGTTTTTATTGAATTTTCTTACTCGAACTAATACTTGATCTAACCTCCCTTATTGGATTCCTAAGATCACAAATGGAATGCCTAGGGGGACTTAAATAATCCCACATAACAAGGAGACCAAATTATAACTAATAATTTTTAAAATGAGTGCTTGAACATCTTAAAATTTTGAGTTTTTACTTTGATTTTTTGTATTTTATTTTTTAGTGTTAAACAAATTTACATAGAGATTGACATCAATTTTCTCTATCCATCATCAGTCCTATACTAATCGACATCAATCCTATATAAATAATGTTATTCTCTATGTGCATCACCTAGAATTGACGTCAGTCTCTATGCACATCACTTAGAATTGATGTCGGTCTCTGTGCAAAATAGCAGGTTGATAGGCCATCTTTCAGAGCTTTGTTTGGGGTCATCCAGACTCCATTTTTTTTTTTTTTTAAACCATGTGTTTTATCCTAAATTTTCAAAATATTCTATTGGTTTACCTTAAATTTACATAAATGTTTCATAAAATCTTGAAAACCTCCTAACACTTTTTGCAAGACCCAAAAGCCACAAGGAGACATTTAAAACACTTCTAACTTGAAATTTTCACATTTCAAATTGGTTTTTTAATAATCCTTTTATTTAAATCATTTTTTATTTGTTTCAAGCTTTTATAAGATAATTCCAAGTGGCCAAATTTCATAAACATTTCATTTTGGTGCATAAAAATTCAACACTCACACTTAGATCACATACTTTTGAGAGTGTTTTTTGTTTATGCTTATTTTTTTCAAAGTTGTTTATTTTTACAAAATGATTGATGTGTGTATACTCTCCCCCCATCCCCTTTAGGTAACTTTGGTGACCAAAAGTGCTATTTCTTTTAATTTATGCCTTATAAAAAGGCATGAAAATAATGTTGTTAAGACTTTCCTCAAATCCATATGGATTTAGTGATCTAAACGTGACCCTAAAATCTTTTCACTAGTCATTTATTTTTATGCAAATTGGATTATGAGTGGGAGTTCATTACCTCCTCATGAGTTCTTTAAGGAAGATTTGACCTGGGATTTCATCTCCTAGAAATATTTCAACCTCACTCCATGGTGGGGTATACAAATCATGGCACACATACTATGAAAGCTAAGGGATTGAGTGGTTAACCTCTCCTTTCATAATAAAAAATCAAGTTAGGTCTGATTAACCAAGGGATTCCACTAAGTAGTCCATGAATGAAAATGTTATGTAAAGGAAGATACCTTTGAATATAAATTTAATCAATATGAACTTAATTGATGTGAGGCATCTCTAGTGTTAACTACATTTAGGACCATCTATATGGTTGAAAATTTAAGTTTTAGATAAACCCCACTTACTGTGAACATATTGTTGATGTAGGGAAAGTAGCCCAAAGGTCCATGTCACCATATAATCTCTTGGGAGGAGTGGTTTAAACCCCTAATACTTCATGTGATTTTATTTTTGGATTAACACTTAAAATCCTCCCAAGAGCATAATATAAATGGATTTCAACAATATGATGTAACCTTATTGGTCATAGGATCTAGGATGTTATACTTAGTTGTATTTGGTCTTTATCCTTTATTTTTTGGTATTTAAGTCTAAAAACCATTTGTTTATGCCAAATTAAAAAGATTTTTGTATCCACATCACTCCATTTTTAGTTGTTATGCTATATGTTTAACACCATACCCTTACATTAGTCTTTTGACAAATCTTTGTGTATGTGTCACTTGATTAGAAAGGGGCACATTACACTTCCCAATTCATTTCAAGTTTTTATGACTTTGAGTCTTGAAACAAACCATCAATCACATATTTAGAGCATACTAACATAATTATTCTCTTAAAATTATTTCATAGACTTGTTTGCCTTGTGCCCATTTCTAATTTTGAAACTAATCCATGTGTGCCTTTTAGATCTTTGTCCAGTGCCATTCACCTTTGTCTATCTTATAGTTTGTTCAAAGAAACCCATTTTTCCTAAGTTGAGTTTTCAATTAACCTAAAGTTTAGATACAAATATTGATTGATTTTTATTTATGCCTTGTGTAATTTAGGCCTAGACATTGATATTTCTCTTTTGGGTTGTGTAACTTAGGTTAATTATTTACCCAATTTGAAAACTATTGTTTGTGCTTATATTTGGGATAAATAACCTATCTTATTTATACCTTTTATTTTATGACTTATGCCAATTGACCAAGTTCATGTTTGATTCTGAATGCCTAGCTTATGTCAAAGTGTTTTAGATTTGTTAGTTTAAAACATACCCTTGCTTTTAAAGTCTAGATTTTGTGCATGTTTTGACAAAATTCCTAGCACATGCCTATTTTGAGCCTGGATTTTGATGTTGTGTTTGTCTAAAAGACCTAAAAAAAATTTATTTTCTTATATTAGACTTGTTTGGAGCACTTTGGACCTAGAGTTTGGCATTCTAGTTTTTATTCATCTGCTTGACCTTTTTGTATGAGACATTTAACATTGGACATTTGATGTTAGGTGGTTTTAAACCAAGTTTTAACATAGACCATTTTAGAGATACATCTCCCCTGGACCAAGTTAGACTAAGTTAGAACCTTTTATCCTTTAGACATTGTTTTTCATAGTTTATATAACTCTAGGCCTTTCTATGGAGATTTCATCATTAATATGGATATGCCTCATTAAACTTATGATGGAAATAGGTATAATCCAAGTTATGATATAATATTTGTAAAAATTGACTTTGTTCAAGACCCCTATGGTGAATAAGTGGTTTGTGAGATAGATTCATAGCTTCCTTACAATCCTTAATTTAGGGAATAAATATAAGATCCTCAAGCACAATATTTAGCGACACCTTCTTTTGGTTGGCTAACATATGATGTTCTCCATCTTATCGATCATGATGACCATTCATCTACCTATACTGTTAACCCTACTTTGGATTGCATGAGCCACCAAGCTCCACAACATCCAGGGACTACCATTTTTATACTAGGATCTCATCTTTTAGCTTGTGTGAGAAACCAAGCTTCATAATGGCCTACCATTTCTATACTGTGACCTCATCTTTTAGCTTATGAAAGCAACCAAGATCTATGATACCCTACCATTTATATACTAGGACCTTATCCTTTGGCTTGTATGAGAAACTAAGCTCCCCAATGCCATACCATTATCATTCTAAGTTATTCCACATATGGTAGCTCATTCTCCCAATAAATTTATCTAATCACAACTCCATGGGTCACAGTTACTATCTTAGGGCATAAACCAACCTTTGTTAATCCTATCATTATCTAACCACAAGCCATTCCTCATCCATTTCCAACTATTCCCCACTTAATAAAACCCATGCTAATCATTGAGCCATGATCAAGCCAATCATTACCTCTTCAACCTAGCTAATCATTTGAAGACTAAAAAGTGTTAAAAAATGGTATTTTAAAACTGATTGTAAACCAAGGTTAAGAGAACCAACCAAGTCATGATGTTTTTTGTTTAACCAACCATGTGTGATAAGTCAACCTATGATGAATCACCTTTTGATCATATTCTAGTTGTCAAAGAGTCTCACTCTAACAATCCAATCTTTGTTGATGTTATAATATATAAATGTAATAAGCATGAATCTATAAGAGATTTAATGAGCAAAGCATAAAATAATGAGCCTAGATCAATAAAACACAACACAAGCATTTATCCTAGGAAAAACCTCAAAGAGGTAAAAACCAACAAATTGATATTCAATAGTGAGAAATAATAATAATCCTAATAAATCAAATCTTCTTCATCTCACTCCTCAAATAAATAACAAGTTTGTCTCAGATAAGTATTTGGCACATGTAAGAATATTTGAATATTTTGTATGTTCGAGAGATATTTTAAAATAGAAGTAAAACCTTATTTATAATTATTCATGAGTGGATGTGACCATTGTGAAAATAACAAGTCCATCCACCCCGATAAATTTAATTAATAAACATTTGGTAAATATCAAATACCTATAATAAGATTATTTATTTTCCTAAAGTTTACACCTTGAATAGATAAATAATATATTATTATTTATTTAATTACTTATCAATGTAATCTAAGGGTTAATAATAACCAATTAGACAATAATTGTTCTAACACTCCCCCTTAATTCTAAGTGGGGATAAAAGCTATAATCACCATAAAGGAATTATACTATGTGCAAAATTTGAAAGATTTATTAACTTTCATCATGCCAAAAGTCATCTTTTGAAACAAAAGGAATTATAATCCATAAACTAATCAAAAGTAAATTTAGGCTAGCATGATTATGAGATTACATCTCACTATTTTCATGAATAATCACTAAGCATATTTGGAGCCTTTTATAACATAAGGACCTCCATTACAAATTATACTTTTAAATGTATTGCGGTACACAAGTAAAACTTCCATACAAAGTTAAATAAAATAACTTCTACATGAATTTTGTATAGTGCGTTACAAATGAGAAGAAGTATAGAGAAGAATAAAAATATGGACATTAATAAGTGGCATTGTCATGTACAATCCTTCTCAATGGAAACTCTAAGAGGCCCAAAATTACACAAAACTGACAAAATTTGATAGCACCAAGTGGTTTTGTGAAGATATCTACCACTTATTCATCTGTAAAACAAAACTATAGATAAATATCACCATTGAGGACTTTCTTTCAGATAAAATGCACATAAACTTTAGTATGTTTAGTTATTTGGTGTTATACTAGATTTTTTGTTAGAGTTATACAAATTTGGTTATCACAATGAAAGATGGTACTTTGAGAAGCATCTAAATGAAGTTCTCCCAATAACCTTCATAGCCATATGGATTCTTTAGTATATTCCATAGCACTTATGTACTTTGTTTATATAGAAGAGAGAAAGATAGTAGGTTGCTTCTTGTTGCTCTAAGTGATATCATCTACACCAAACTTAAACACATATCTAGAAATAAATTTATGATTTAAAGTATCACTAGCATGGTCAACATTACAATAACCATATAATTTAACATTATCAATGGAAGAATAAAATAAACCATAATTAATTATTTTTTTGATATAACAAAGAATATATTTAGTTAATTTTCAATGATGTAAATAAGGATCCTATATAAATTTAGAAGCAACATTGACAACATATAAAATATCTAGCCTATTAATGGTTAGATAAATAAAACTTATAATAAGATATCTATACAAAGTAGGATTAACTTTTTCACATCTAATTTTAGGATCAATTTTAATACCAACTTTAATAGGAGTAGTGATAGATTTACAATTAAACATGTTAAACTTAATAAGAAGATTATGTGCATCCCAAGATTGTGCTACAACAATTGAATTTTTATCTTAAAATATAGTCATTCTTTAAAAATGATGTAGAATGCTTGAATCAGTCATTTCAAATATTTGACTTAATTTATCCTTATATTTATGAATTAAATTATTTAGATCACTTGTAATAAATAAATCATCAACATATAATATAATCAGAATTAAATGATTATTTTTAATTTTAACAAAGAGATCATTATCTGAATAGTAATTAGAAAAACCTAATTATTTAAAAAAAAATTAATCTTAAAATACCAAGCTTGAGGAGCTTAGTTTAGACCATATAAATATTTCTTTAATTTTTATATATAATATTCTCTATTAAAGTCAATGAAACCTTTAGGTTGAGTAATATAGATTTTCTTCTTCTAAATCATCATTTATAAATGAATTCTTAACATCCATTTGGTGGATAACTAAATCATTTTAAGCTAAAAGTGCAATAAGAAGTATAATATTACTCATTTTTGCTACAGGAGCAAAGATTTCAACATAGTCAATCTCAATTTTTTAAGTAAACCTGCAAATAACTAATCTAGCTTTAAACTTATTAATTTTACCTATTAGATTATATTTTTTCTTATAAACCCACCTACAATTGAAAATATTCCTTTTAGGTGGAGGAGAGATAAGATTTCAAGTTTAATTTTTAATTAAGACATTGAATTTAGCTTGCATAGAAACATTTTATCTATCATCTTGCATGGCTTCCTCAAAAGATTGAGGTTCACATTCATACATAGTCATAAATGCATGATAAGAATATTGACTTATAATTAATTTATTAAGATTATCAATATTAGAAGATTGAATTAGGGATTCTACCTATTTAGGTCTTTTAGATTAAACATGAAACTTAGGGGGTTCTTCAAACTCTAAGTTATCCATAATTAGATCAACATCCTCAAGGGCATCTATTTCATCACAAGGATAAACATGAAAGTCAAGTTCATCAATAAAATAACAATAAGGAAGATACATAAAGGGCTCACATAAATAAAGAATAAGAACATTCCTATTCTCAATGATCTAATGTTTAGAGGGATCATGCACTCTAAAACCTTTTGTCTTACCTCCATATCTTACAAAAAATACAAGAATAGAAAGTGGGATCAAGCTTCTTCTTTTTAACTTTAAGGACAAAGATAAAAGCATGACTACCAAAAATCCTAAGATGAGCCATACTGATTTTATTATTAGTCCACATTTCTAAAGGGATAGAAATATGCAAGGCTTTGGTAAGGACTCTATTCAGAATAGGAACAACAATGTTCATGGCTTCGGCTCATAAGAACTTAGGAATATTTGTAGATTACAATATTGTTCTGGCCATTTCTATGATGGTGCAATTTTTCCTTTCAACAATACCATTTTTTAGGGGAATAGGGAGTTAATTATTTTTTAATACCATAGCTAATGCAAAAAGAATCAAAATATTTACTAACATATTCACCACCATTATCAACTCTTAATCTCTTAATAGATAAATCAGATGTATTTTCAACATAAGTTTTAAATTTTTTAAATTTAAAAAAAAATATCAAATTTTTTATAATGAAATAAGACCAGATTATTCTAGTATAATCATCAATAAGTGTAACAATATTTAATGAACCATTAAGAGAAGTAACTTCCAAAGTACCTACAACATCACTATGAATTAATTCTAAAGAATTTTTGTATCATGATTTTTGTGAAAAGGGTTAGTATGTTGCTTACTATGTAAACCCTCACAAGTTTTATGATGAGAGGGGATAAAAGCAAGTCCAACAATAAGGTTATATATATATATATATAATGTAAAATTTTAAAATTAACATGTCCTAATCTTTCATGTCATAACTTAGATTCATTATTGTTATACAATAAAATTAAACATACAGAAGAAGGAAAGAAGATATATAAACCATTTTTTTGAATACCTTCAATAATCAAGGAACAAGATTGATTTCTAATGGACCAACTATCTTTAAGAAATGTTATAATGAAATTATTATTATTAAGTTAAGAACAATATAGAAAGTTCTTTTCAAGCTTAGGTACATATTAAACATCATTAATAACAACATTTAAAAATTTTGCTTTTCCATATTTAATTACTTCTAAAAATAAATTGTCTCCTAAGTAAATTATTTTAGAGATATCTATAGAATCATAAAAAATATTAGATAAGCATGTCATATGATGTGATTCACTGCTATTCAAAATACACTCATTTTCATTTGAAGTAAATAAAGCAACATATAACGCAATGATATTCTGATCTTGATTATTGTTTTGATTAGGGTTTTGATTATTCTACTTGTTTTAATTAGTTTTTATCTCTTTTTTATTTTTATAAGATTAATTGTTAATTATATTCTTGTTGTTATAATAGGTTTCCCTTTTATGACCAAATTTACCATATAAATAACAATTTCCATTGAATTTAGGTTTATGATTCTTATTACCAGTTTTCTTGTTCTCATTTTTGTCTTTACTAGAGTTAGGGTTAGATTTCTAGTTTTCTAGTTTTTATTATTATTAAAATTAAAGTGAGAAGTGCCTAAGTGACATTCTATTTAGAATCAAAATTGGTCATTACTTTCTCTTCTTGAATCAAGAGAGTAGATAAGGTGATAAGGTCAGGGATATCTTGCTCAGTTTGATACTTAGAATTCAAAATTGAAATAAAATCTATAAATTTTTCATGAATATTTAATTGAATGATAAAATAAAAAAACTAATATTGAATCAAATTACAATTACAACCATCTAATTGAGCTTTAATATTCTTAATTTTAGCTAAAAAATTCACAAATTTTTCATCACCTTTCATAGGTGTTGTCAACAATTCAAGGATTAACTTAATGATGTTTGAGAGATGAGTGACCTCATGCATGGATTCAAGAAGTTTTCAAGCTTCACAAGGAGATTCATGATTATTAATGTAGATAAGGAATTCATCCTTAACACTCCACAAGATAATGGACATAGCTTCCTATAATTTCTATTGAAATACACTAGTAAGTTCAGGGGTCACATGTTGTCCAGACGGAGCTTTCTCAATCTTAATGACAATATTTAATAATTTACAGGGCATGAATTCAAATTTAACATGAAATTTTCATATGTTATAGTTATTTCCATTAAGCACTTTGGATTTGTCTAAGAAAAAGTGAGGCAAAACCATGACCTCCCTTTAAACATGATATCCAAATAATTAAGAAATAAACTTTTAAGTATGAATTTAAAATTTATTGATGATTATAAAAAAAAGTTAAAAATTAAATACACACTATATATTCTAATTAAAGTTTGATAAAGCAAGATTTTTTCACAAATTTGCAAGAAAGCAAGGTGTTGCAAGTGTCGCAAAAATACAATAAAAATAAGAACAATTTTATGATCTATCCTTTTTAAATGAATTTTTTTGAACCATTTATAAAATAAAGTGAATTGAGCATGCAACTATATTTAGATATATAATTTAGATTCTAACCAAAAGAAAAAAATAAAATAAAGTTTCACAATTCTAGGTGTCAAAAGAGTCACACTCACAATGACCACCTAGGCACAATTAATAAAAAAGGTATAAAATCAAAATAATAAGTTTTAAAATAAAAAATTTACCATATGATTGTGTCCAAAATGTGTCAAAACCTTAATATCAACTGGTTGGATGACTATACTTGCCTAGGTTTAGACTAGATCAAGTGCTGAAAGAAGGACAAGTCGATAGGTCAGAGGGTTTTCACATGAGAAGGAAGAAACGCAAACTAAAAAATAGAATTTAAATTAAATTAATTAGTAATTAATTTTGACTAGATTCAATAAGAAGATAAAAAATAAAAATGATAATGATAATTGAACACTAGACTTACCTTTTACAAATTTTTACCTAAAAAATATAATCACCAACTTATCCATGAGTGAATTCAAAGGTTTACATGAAAAATATTATATTTAATTATTTTTATCTAAGTTTTTAAATATATATGTTATGCATGTAAATAAAATTAAAAACAAATTACTTATTTTTCTAACTTTTTTGGTGAAATAATTTAATAAAAGGTAAAAAAAAATTGTAAAATTAAAAATTAAATTATTTTTTAAATATTTGAAATAACTTTATACTTACCTTAATATTTCATGTAGGTGGAAATGGCATAAGTCTGGGAGGAGAAAAAAAACTTGAGGGAGATAGAGGCCTTCTCAGGGCTTCAAAATTTACAAACCTTCATGAAATCCTCTCACTATGCCAACAAGCCTTTCAAAAAACAAATTGATGCCAAAAACAATTTTTCCCAACCTCTTAGGTCATATAGGTATGTTAATGGAGGAGAAATAAATTTGAATAGGTTGATCCAGAGCTTCCCAGGCCTTGAAAAATTATATGGGTCCTTATCTTTACAAAACTAAATGAAGAAAACTTTTAGAAGGCAATTTGATGCACATAAACCTGAGTTTCAATTTTTTTTAAATGGTTAGACCATAAAATGGCATCTAATTGCCTAAGAATTGAATAAATTAAAATATCAATTCAATTATTTTATATGTTTTCCAATCAAAATCCTCTCCATGGCTCTAATAACATGTTAAAATATATAAATGTAATAAGCATGGATCTAGAACAGATTTAATGAGCAAAGCATAACATAATGAACCCAGATCAATAAAACACAACATAGGTATTTATCCTGGGAAAAACCTCGAAGAGATAAAAAACTCAAAAAAGTGATATTCAATATTGAGAAATAATAATAACCCCAATACATCAAATCTTCTTCTCACTCCTCAGATAAATTTTTCACAAGTCTGTCTCAGACAAGTATTTGCCACACACAAGAATACTTGAATATTTTTTGTGTTTGAGAGATATTTTACATTAGGGTTAAAACCCTATTTATAATTACTCACTAGGGGATGTGACCATTATGAAAATTATGGGTCCATCCACCCCAGTAAATCTAATTAATAAACATTTGGTAAATATTAAATACCTATAACAAGATTATTTATTTTCTTGATGTTTACACCTCGAGTAAATAAATAATATATTATTATTTATTTAATTACTTACCAATGTAATCTAAGGGTTAATAATAACCACTTAGACATTAATTGTTCTGACAGTTGAGACACTTTTTAATGATTATAACTGCCTTTGGTCAAATCATTATCTCGACCATTATCTTATTTTTAAAGAGGCTCCCATTGACAAGACATTCTCTGTGGAGATGTCTCTTGACCTTATTCCACTCATTGAGGAGTTTCACTTTGATAAACTAGTCTCTATGGAGCCCATTATGCCATCACAGGCCATTACTTATCCAATACCAAATATTTAATAAAACATCATTATACTAACATCCACACCATATGAAGAATTAGAATTAGAGTTAGGTTATATTCTTAAACCAACATTAGATTTAGCATCAGAAGAAAAATTAACATCAGTCTCAAAAATAGATTCAGAGTCCCTTGGGTCAGAATCAAAATATGTGTAGTTGTTACAACATTAGTTATGCATGCCTTGTAGATCAATTTGAATACATTTTTATCTTTCTATGATTTTTTAGGATGATTACTTTAGCTTTGACACAAGTTCTCCTAGTATCTTCTATGAGGATTGTGCTTCCTCTTCCCATTCCATTACTATTCCACATGCCATTACCATCAACCAACCTAGCCATTATATTTACCTTCCACCTCCCACAAGTATTGATTGGGAATTATATAATAACACCTTATTTAACTGCATCCATGGTGACATATCAATTGCAAAATATTAGGGAAGCCAAGACCACATTCATGTAGAAGAAGAACAATCTCCCAATGAAACCTTTTTAGAGGTGCTAAGGGACAATCAAAGACAAAACTTAGCATCTTATAGTGAAACCTTTTTTGAGGCACTAAGAGACAATAAAATTCAAAAGTCAACATTCCATAGTAAAACCTTTTTGGAGGCAATATAGAAAATTCAAGTAACTTCATTGGTGAAAACCTCCTTGAGGTGCCAATAGCTGAGCACAATAGTTATGCACTATTAGATAAAAACATTATCAAATATAAAAATCATATATCTTCTAATCTACATCATAATCAAATGGTAACTACTCTCAAGCCCAAATAATAGAAAATTTTGGTGGTCTTATCAAGAATATATTCAAAATTCTTTAGCCCCATCATAACCAAAGTTACGTCAAATCTAGAATCAATAATATTATGTGTGCCTAAAAACCCTAATCTTCATTTATCTCCTAACCATAATACATTCCATTATCATCTACCTTTACATCACCAAATAAAACTTATCATCTACTATTCATCTATGTTTACTATCCTTGGACGTAATTTCTTTTATAGAGGTTATAAAGATATCTTATCTCAATGATTAGAGGAAACAGAATCAATCACCAACAAAGATCACAACAACATTATTTAAATCCAAATATGTAACAAGTTCTTGATAAAATGTCTATTTATAAGAGATGTGGGCTACTAATTTACATGATTGATTATTCTGGTTGTGTCATATATTGATTAGGACATGCATCTCCACATCAGTAAGAACAATAAAATCATTCACCTTGGCCAAAAACATTTACCTTACCATTTCCATTTTTCATTTACCTTGCCTCTTTCATTCACCATTTCTCTTTCCATTATTTCATATACTACCACTTACCTTAACTTCTCACTTGGGGGTAACCCTCCTATTGTTATAACCAATTGCCATGCTGTCATTTTGTATTATGCCATACCACATACCATCCTACCATGCCATCCCTATTAGAACAAAGCCTATTTTTAGTAATCCTACCTACCCCTTTTTGATCTTGGTTCCTTTGGTTCTTCCCTTAATTTTTGTTAGGGGATTTTGATCTAGTTTCAATAGTTTTTTAATTCCATGTTTAAATGATAATCTATGAAAATAGTGTGATAGTGGATCTAGCAAGTTATCCTTCATTTACATTCATCTAGTGCCACTTATTATAAATGGCCATGGGAAAATCAATAATCCACCTTGTGTTACTAATTATAACCATCTATGGGAAAATTAGTATCAGAGACCTATGTCATTATTTCCTAATTATAACTGCCTATGTAAAAATTAAGAACAACACCTTTACCATGCATTTTCACATCACCTTACCATTACTATTCTCATTTACCTAGCCATTTACCTCAATTTAATAATTTATTGTTATTGGTTTGGATCGATCTACCTTTTATGTTGGTAGAATTACTATAATTTGGGGTCTTATTAGGACTATGTAGGTTATGCTTGATTCATGTTGAGGTCAGCTCAATCCCATTTTACCATATGCTCTTGTCATTTTGTGATCAACCTCAACTAACACTCTTGCCATTTTGTGAGTGGTATCTTATCAATCTATAATGAGGTAAGATGCCTCAAATTTCCAAAATCATTCAAAAATTTCAACATCTAAAAATATTTGTCTTATCTAATCCTAGTTAGTCATCCTCAATCTTTCCTACTAGGGCAAATCCATTGTTAGGATGCTTTCTATTTCTTTTTATTTTGGGTTTTATATGTGTTGTTTATTTGTTTGTTTTTAGCATTGTGCCTTGACTAAGTCTATATGTGTTCATTGGGTGATTCCTTGCACATTATTCTTGAGTCTATCCATATTCATGTGTCAACATTATCATCATGGTTTTTATCATTGGTGAGTTATTTTTAATTATTTATTGGATTGGAAGTCAATCGTTATGCATATTATGGTTATTTTATCATGGTGTTTTATATCATGATGCATACTATCACATGCTACAGTATAAATTAGCTCAGGAAGTCTTTCATGCACTAGAGCCATAAAAGTTTCTCCTTGGTAACCTTGTCAATTCCTCCTACCCATCTTGATCAAATCAACCCATTGACCATTCTCATTATATCAGTTGTTAAGCAAGGGATATACTGGGGGGTGAATCAGTATATCATATATCTTATAAACTTTCACTTAATCAAATTCCACTTAAATATACATTCAAGATATGCAATCAAATTAAAACAATAATGAACACCACACAAGAGAGAGAGAGACTAGATTTTTACGTGAAAAACCCAAAGTGAGAAAAAACACAGAGAATAATCTCAAGTATATGAATTATCACCAACTCAAATTAAAAGTTTGCAAGTACCAACTTATAGGGGTACCAACCCCTTTGTTGAGCACTAACATAATAACTATTTGTGAGTACCAACCTCTCTTATGTAAAACACAACTATCTCTCAATGTTGATTTCTCAACAAAGGATAGAACTCTATTATATCTCTTTCTATTCTCTCCTCTTTTCTTAAAATAAAAAATTACAAACCATGCAATATTGCATATTAAAAATGGCTTCCAAAGCCTCTTTTTATAGCTTTCCAAATGACCTTTGACATTCACCCTTTGTTACCCTTAAATCTTCATGGAAAATGTTGCTATATTTGCATGACCCTTTGAATCCTTTCATTTGAAAAGTCACATGGTGACCCTTCATGAGCAAATGCATCCTTTCCCCTTTTTGTCTTTATTTTGGTGACTTTTTTAATTCCTCAAGGTGACCCTTCATGATAAAATTCACCCTTCCTCTTTTGTCTTCATTTGGTGACTCTTTGAATTCCTCAAGATGACCCTTAATGGGAAAATGCATCCTTTCCCTCTTTTGTCTTTACCTCATGACTCTTTTACTTCTTTATGGGACCTCTTTTAACTTTATGCAACCAAAAATATATTCATTAATATTAAATAAATATCAACACACTTTAGCCAAAATATGAACATTAAAAACACCTTTAGACATTAAATGATATGGGACCTTTGTCACCAATAATTTTAGACCTTTGACATCAATGACAATATTTTCAACAATCTTCCCTTGTCATTGATGGTAACTTCAAACTAAAACTACCACATCCTAAAACCTTTACTACACATGCCAACCTACACATATTACCAAACTAATTGCATACATTAACTCCCCCTTAATGTATCATCTTATACCTATTCCTATAATTTTTCTTGTACCTATTTCTGCACTTCTCCCCTTTGACATCAATGACAAAGGGCCTATCCTAGAGCTGAAACTTAACTCTCCCTCAACTAATGTCGATCCTCAATGAAAGGAATTAAAATAAATTACTCTAAACTTCTCTTGCAGATACTCAAATATGTCCTTTGGTAGTGCCTTTGTGAAGATATTTGTAATCTATTCTATAGTAATGATATATTCTAACTTAACCTGTTGATCTGCAACCTACTCTCTCAAGAAATGATATCTGATAGGAATATGTTTTGTTCTTGAATGTAACACTAGATTTTTAGAAATATTAATAACACTTGTATTATCACAAAAAATAGAAATAGGTTCATCATATTTTACCTTGATCTCCTCTAAATTTTGCTTCATCCAAAGTACTTGAGTACAACACAACACCAATATAATATATTTTGCTTCAGTTGTAGAAAGTAATACTAAGTTTTGCTTCTTGCTTAGCCATGATACTAAGTTATTACCAAGGAAGAAATCTTCTCCACTTGTAGTCTTTCTATCATCTAAACAAACTACCCAATATGAATCTATATAAGCAACCAAAGTGAAATCTTTGCATATGGGATACCATAATCCATAATCTAATGTCCCTTTGACATATCTGAATATTCTTTTCACCAATTGAACATGACTCTTTTAGGGGGCTAAATAATATCTTGCAACCATGCTTACTGCATGCATGATGTTTGGCCTTAATGCTATCAAATATAAAAGACTATCAATCATATATCTATACAAAGATTGATCTGTAATAGGTGAATATTCATCCTTACCTTATTTACTATACCCATTGGTGTGCTAACTAGTACACAATCCTCAAACCCAAATTTTTTAAACGTCTCCTTGGCATATTTACTTTGAGATATGAAAATTCCTTTATCTAACTGAAATATTTGTAACCCTAAGAAAAATAACAATTTTTCAAGCATAGACATCTTAAATTTTTTTTGCATATTATCAAAAAAAATTGTTATCTTTTCAATGTTACCTCCAAATATTATGTCATCAACATATATCAAAACAATCAACTAATGCTCACCTTCTATTTTGATGTAGAGATTATTGTCAGCAAAACTTCTCTTGAAACCTTGATCTTACAAGTATTTATCAAGCCTGGCATAGCAAGCTCGGAGATCTTATTTTAATTGATATAGTGCTTTCTTCAATTTGCATATATGGCTACTATTATTTGAGAGAATAAATCTCTCAAGCTGCTCAATGAAGACCTCCTCTTCTATATTCTCATTTAGAAAAGTAGACATTGCATCCATCTAAAAAACTTTGAAATTATTAAACACTACATATGCAAGAAACATTCTAATAACCTCTAGCTTTACTACTAGTGCAAAAGTTTTTTCAAAATATATACCCTCAATCTGAGCATATCGTTTACATACTAACCTTATTTTATTCCTGGTAACTTTACCATCTTCATTCAAATTATTTCTGTATACCCATTTTGTTCTTATCACATTTTGATCTTTTGGTCTAGGCACTAATTCCCAAGTATCATTATTTTCTATCTGATTTAATTCTTCATCCATTGCCTTAACCCAATGCTCATCATGTCTAGCTTCTGAAAAAGTTCTAGGCTAAATTTTGGATAACAAAGAAAAATTAACTTGTTCAGATTCACTTACCATCATTCTTCTAATGCAAACTCCTTCATTTATGTTCCTGATGATTTCACTTTCATTATGATTTCTTTGGACATATTTGGATGGGGTTTTGGTGTCTTTGTGCTCTTTCTTTTCATCTTCGTCTGATTCTTCAAAATCTTCTTCTTCAATGATTTTAGGAGTGTCTACTAGATCACTGGCTCTTTATGTTACATATTCATTTATCCTCACACTTTCACTTTCAACTATTTTCTTGGTTCTATTGTTATAACATTCATAATCTTTAATTTTACAGTAATATCTAAGAAATATACTTTCATTTATCCTAGATTCAAACTTACCCAAATTTTCATCAATTTTTTTATGAAGCATCTGCTATTGAAAACTCTATAATAATCAACAGTATTTGGTTTGTCTTTCCATAACTTATAGGGATTCTTGTACTATTGTACCTATTACATCTCTATTCTAGATATGTACTATTTTACCTACTACATCTCTCTAATATTTATTTGGTATCATGGATTTATTTAGCATTATCCTCACCATTTTCTAAACTATTCTATTTTTTTGCTTAACTACTCCATTTTGTCATGGAGTCCTAGTTGTTGAATAATGTCTCTTTATTCCATGGTCTTCATAATACTCAATAAACTAATCTGACATGAATTCTCCTCCTTGATATGATCTTAGACACTTAATCTTCAAACCATTTTCATTCTCAACTAAAGCCTTAAATGCTTTGAAGTAGCTGAAAGCTTCTAATTTTTTATTCAAAAATATCACCCAAGTCATACATGTAAAATCATCAATAATAAACATTAAGTATTTCTCACCTTGATTACTTTGAGTTCTGGTAAGTCCACATAGATCAGTGTGAACAAGCTCTAACATCTGAGTGGTCGAGTATTCTTTTGTCTTAAACTATCTTCTAACCTACTTCCCATGCTGACATGGTTCACAAAGTGTGTTGGAGGGCTTTATAATCTTTGAAATATTTATAACTACTTACTTCTTGATGATTTTGACAATATTGTCAAAATTTATGTGTTCCATCCTCCTGTTCCATAGCCAACTTTCTTCAACATGACTCAAACAAGATATTTGACTTTTGATATCTGATAACATATATAAATTTTTACCTATCCTCTAAGCATCTAAAATCAATAAATCTAAATCCTTTCTCCTAATTTCACAACATTCTACATAAAACTTTAGTTTGTGTCTCGATCACACATTTGACTTACACTTAACAGATTATTCTTAAGACCTTCTACATATAGAACATTTTCAGTATTAGTTCTACCATTATCCAAACGTAATGTACATTTTCTAGCTATTTTAACAATGGTATTATCTATAAATTTCACTATGCCACCATTGATATTCTTTAGAGTTATGAACTTGCTCTTATCTCCTATCATGTGCCTCAAACATTCATTGTTAATGAACCATGGCCTTTCTTCATTTCTTGCATGCAAAGCTATCTGGACTAACATAGACTTTTTAGGTTGTTTATTCTACCATGAACCTATCTAAACTTTCTTCTTCATAAATGGAGCCTTGAAACTTTGGTCCTTCTTGACTGACTCGAACACACTTCTACAATGTCGGGCTATGTGTTCAGAATTATTACACTTGTAACATATTATGGCCTTTTCATCAAATCCTGATAAAGAAGCAAAAGGGTTGTAGATTCTACTTGACTCTGCATGAGTTTCCTTCTCCTTGTTTCTAAAATTATTAGCTATTTTCCAACATTCTATTTTCTTATGACCATAACCATTATAATAAAAATAATGACTATGAAAATAGAACATGTTCTGATTTGTGTATCTTTGACTTGATTGTCTTTTATATCTTTATTCCTTCTAGCCTTCTTTATTTGAGCTATCCTTTACATTCTTAAATTCTTCCCTTTTTATTTCTTCTTTTATAAGAGCTTCAACATAGTTATTTTTATTTTCAAATCTAATACCTATCATATCTGATAATGATTTTTGAATTTCTAATATCTTATTCCACATGTTAGTGTTATTCTCAAATTTTGAATCATTGATTGCTTTATTTTCTTTCTCGGTATCTTCTTTTAAAGAGGAAATTTCAATAACATACCTTTCATATTATTCACTTACATTTTGTAATTGAGTTGTTAGATCTTCTTCAGTATTTTTGTCTTCTTCAATGTGCACTTGTAGATCTTAAATTATTTCCTTTGACTCCTTTTCATTTTTCTTGATCTAGAAACTTCAATCTTCAATTCTTCTTCTCAAGAGATTTTAATTATTCTAAGGTAAAAATGAGTTCTCCCTTTAGATTCACCTCTACTTCATCATGTTCTTCTTCTTGATAATCTATACTTTTGCTTGTAGAGGCATCTTCATGTATGGTTATGAATAGGATCTCTTCTTCATCCGAATCACTAACTCCAAATCTTTGGCTAAGCTAGCATCTTTAGAATATAAACTCTTCTCAAATCCTTTCTTGAATTTTTCTTTGAAGTTTTTCTTGTATGTAAGCTTTCCTTATTCATTATTACCATTATTCTTATCTAGGAACTTAGCTACAAAATGTCCAATCTTACCACATTTAAAACATTTAAATGGCAATTTTCCTTGATATTTACCTGTGTCCTTTTTTGGCTTATGGATGAATAAAGATCCATTATCATCTTACTCATCGCTAGATCTATCACTTGATTCTTGAATTTTAGCCTTGTCTTTCTTTGATGTCTTCAAAGTATCTTCTCTCTTTGAGGTTTTCTCTTATTTGGTCCACATCTCATATGTCATAAGAATACAATGTAGTTCATCCACCTTTAGCTTGGTTAGACCCTTCATCTCCTTGATTGTTGAAACCTTTGCATCATATCTCAATGGTAGAGATCTCAAAACCTTTTGTACCACCATTAATTCTTCTATATTTTCTCCAAGGCCTTGAATTTGATTAACTATTTGATCAACCCACAAAAGATAACTTGTTATATTTTCTTCCTCTTCCATCTTTAAACTCTCAAACTATCTTCTGAAAGTCTAGAGCTTAGCTTGATGAACCTTTCCATCACCTTTGTAAATATTCTCAAGCTTTACCTAAGTCTTATCAACATATTTTCATTACATAATTTTAACAAATTTTGATTCACATAAACCAAATAAAATATCATTTAAAGCTATAGAATTATTTCCACTTGCCTTCTTTTTTGTAGGAGTAGTTATAAGTGTCTATGACTCTTTGTATTCCTCCATCACTGCTTGCCAAATATTGAATCCAAGGGCCATCAAGTAATTCATCATCTTTATGCTCCAAAAGGCATTTTTTCCCATAAAACAAAGGTTTCTTATTTGTATAAAAACGTTCATTTGATCCAACCATCACACTTTTCCAAATCTACTTTCAAGTTGTTAAACTCTTTCCAAAGGAACCTACTCTGATACCAATTGTTAAGCATGGGATATACTGACAGGGGGTGTGAATCAATATATCATATATCTTATAAACTTTCATTTAATTAAATTCCACTTAACCATACATATAAGATATGCAATAAAACTAAAATAATAATAAACACCACATGAGAGAGAGAGAGAGAGAGATGAGATTTTTATGTGAAAACTCAAAGTGGGGAAAACCACGAAGAATAATATCAAGTATATGAATGAAAACTAACTCAAATTACAAATTTAAAAAGTACCAACTTGTAGAATAACCAACCCCTTTGTTGAGGACTAACACAACAATTATTTGTGAACACCAACCCCTCTTATGTAAAACATAACTATCTTTCAATGTTGCTTTCTTAACAAATGATAAAACTCTACTATATCTCTTTCTATTCTCTTCTCTTTTCTTCAAATAAAATAATTAAAAACTATGCACTCTTTCATATTACAAATGGCTTCCCAAGCCTCCTTTTATAGCTCTCCAAATGACCTTTGGTATTCACCCTTTGTGACCCTTCACTCTTCATAGAAAATGGCACCACATTTGCATGACCCTTAGAATCCTTTCATTTAAAAAGTCACATGTTGACCCTTCATGAGTAAATGCATCTTTTCCCTTTTTTGTCTTTATCTTGGTGATTTTTTGAATTCCTCAAGATGACCCTTCATGAGAAAATTCACTCTTCCTCTTTTGTCTTTACTTGGTGACTCTTTGAATTCCTTAAGATGACCCTTCATGGGAAAATACATCATTTCCCTCTTTTATCTTTACCTCGTGACTCTTTGACTTCTTCATGGGCCCTCTTTTGAATTTATGCAACTAAAAATATATTCTTCAATATTAAATAAATATCAACACATTTTAGCTAAAATATGAACATTAAAAACACCTTTATACATTAAATGCTATGGGGTCTTTGTCACCAATAATGTTAGACATTTGACATCAATGACAATATTTACAACATTAGTGATAATAAGGATGAGTATCTATGCATTGGTAGGTACAACCAAATCATTCATATTGATCAACTCTTATTATTCTAATCATCTCTTTCATCACTTTGTGCATCCTTTTATACCTAGTTATTTTTGGCTTCTTCAATCATTAGACCATCACATCTACATTTGTACCTTCTCATATTTAGTCTATATAATAGGTTATATCCTTGAGTTATGATTACCAATGTGCCCTATTAGGGCATAATCAGAAATCATTTTTCAATCTAAGTCATCTTAATGATTAGAATTTTCTTTAGGCAAATCATTATTTTGACTCATCAACCCTAACTAGGGAATATACCATTGTCACTAATTATAACCACCTTTAGGAAAATCAGTGTCTCAATGTTTATTATTGATTATAATCACCTTTGGGTAAATCAATACTTTTTAAATCAATGCAATCAAGAATTATCTCTTTTGGATTAATCTTGCCCATGGGTTAATTTCTTTCTTTTTCTTTCTTATTTTTTAGGGACCATCCATCAAATGTATGTGTTAGCCATTCCATCAAGGTGACATCATTATATGATTCCCAAACATTATTTGAAGCTTTTTATTCAATCATCATTTTCTTTTTGGTCTATTTCATTATTTGAAAAGACTTTACTATGCTTATAGCTTGCAACATCTTCTCAAATAGGGGGCAAACTGTAGACACCTAAAACTAGCCACAATTGGCTCCTAACCAAACTTTAGACTGATTCCTACCAACCATTGCAAATTAAGCCTATGAATCACTAAACATCCAAAATTTATTTTCCCATCATTCATCAAATCTCAAAATAGCATTGAGACATCCCTAATTGGGGTATCCTACTTTATGCAACTATAACCTCTCCCAGATTCATACCTAATCACCTTGCAACATAATAATAGTCAATTTATCCTATGGACCTATTAAGTGGGGCACATGAACAAAAATCAAATCTTGAAAGAGATAAATGGCTAATCAGAATTAATTAACAAGATACACCAAATTAAATGCCTAGTTGAATTATCCATGTGAAATTAATGAATAACTAAAAAGGAAACTCAAAATTGCAAACATCCTATCCTTTCATCATGACCTTTGTGAGTTATCAATCCCTTTGGAAATATCCTAAAATATCTCATTTTAGAGACCCATTCCTATTCATTGCAAATCATTATTATTTGATAACTATTAAATCTACTAGGGTTATATTTGATTCTCTTAGATTAGGTTTGAATCCATTCTATGTTTAAAATCCACCTTGACTCACCTTGGGTTGAGGTTAGGTCCTAAGCCTATAAATACAATGCCTTGCCTATTAAATTCTAATCTATTTTTGTGCAAATTTATCATACACAAATGACTTCAAAGATATTTTGATATAATGCTATAATGCCCATTTTGTTATAAGTAAAGTTATAATGCCAAAATATTGAGCCAAAGCATAAGACACATCAAGCCACAATGGTGCCAAGGAGAGAGGGAACTACACAAACTCCATTACCAAAGACTCTTTAAGCATAAAGCAAGAAAGCCACTCAAAAAAAGCATTTAGAGCTCTCAAGGAAGGTAAAATATTATGTGTCTTTTACATTTTAGTTGTGGTTTTCATTTGGTTTTGTTAATTCATCTCACCCCTGAGATCTAGGATTGTAACTATTAGTATTATTGTGTTTTTATTGAGTTTTCTTACTTGAACTGTCATTTTATCTAACCTTCCTTCTTGGATTCCTATGATCATAATGACTGCATGGATGCACCATTCTATAATCTCACATAGACCCATGAGAGCATTTACTTTAGTCATAAAGCCAAATTCACCACTTGGTGGAACAATTTGTTCAAGCTTATCACAAAAACCTTATGCATACCACTCGATGTCATGCAATATTTGGGCCAACATGCAAGTTTAATGAAGATACCAAAGGGAATTACTATCCAAGTTAATAAACTACCCAAGGTTTTATGTCCACCCATCCCATACTTTATCAATATGTAGATGGCATAGATTGAGGTGGATAAGTTAAAGATAATCACAGTGATGAGAGCCAACCCATTATAGGTAGTCCCACCATTTGTTTTAAATACTATGACTACAAACATAGTCTTCAACAATAGTTTCCCTAATCTAAGATTTTAGGAAGCACAAGGTGCCCAAGGGTATAAAATCTCTATCTCCTCTAAGGCAGAAGACTTGCATCTAGCTCACTTGGTTGGAAGATTTAAGCATTCCCAAAATTGTTAAGATCTATTACTTACTTCCTATGGAAACTGAGGAGTAATAGGTATACCAGATGATGATGGCCAATATGAACAAAGACCTATATGATAAGGAGGAAGAAAAAGAATATTTTTCTAGAAAGCAGTGCACACCATCCAAGTACACAACAAAGTACCCAAAAAACTTTGGATTGAGTTAACTTTATGCCTTATTACTATAATCATCAATACACTAGTAAAAGAATCCAAATTATAGTGAATTTAGCAAACATTCAAGGTAGTAGGATCTAATATGAGTCCATCACAATCAGGATCCACCAAACCTATTCCCTTAGTACCATTATTCTATCAAAGGAGGACTCCACACATCCCTTGACAATCTGGGGCCAACACCTCACCTCTTCTTATGCATTCCATTAGAGAACCTGTGATGGAAGAATAGTAAGTGAAATAAGTTTAACCACCACAAGCCAAAAGATGCATGGTTTGCAAGGGGTAGGTTTCTTGAGTAGAGGTGCAAATAAATGTCCTTAGATTTTTCCAATAAAAATCTGAAGAGGCCATGAGTGACATAGAATAATTCACACTAGACACTCAGACTACCAATGAATAACAAGTTACACATTAGGAAGCATAGAGAGAAACTAAGCATCATATGTGCCAAGAAGAAAAGTGTAATTCTAAGGTTAAAGTTAAATAGAAAGAAGATGCAGATCATCAGGAATGAGAGGAATCCCAATGCTAGGCTAAAGAAATAAAACTCATAAATAAGTTAAGGATGTTGATTCACTTTGACAATAGTAAGAAGAGGAAGATAAGATGAAAATGCAAAAAGAAATTGTATCTACCATAAAAAATCAATAATAATATCACGTAGCTGAACAAAAACACAAAGATGTTGAATCAGACATACAGTGCAAATAGAAAGAAGTATTTGAAAAGCTAAAGAATAACTAGATTGTATAAGATTAAGCATAAAAGTACGCTAAGGACCAAGTATGATAGTATAAGGTGTAAGTAGAATAGGAATATAAAAAGGCAAAGGAAGATGCACAATACAAAGTACAAAAAGAGGCAACCATGAAGGTATAATACATTGTTGCTAAGTAGGCATAAGAAGATGCTGAGAAGAAGAGCATTAATGAATCTCAAGTAGCTACTATGAAGGTCCAATCTATAACAACTCTATCTAGCTCTAGTGCAGTGAAACCATCTCACAAATTGCTTCAAACATAGGCACGAGACACACTAGTTGCCTTTTAGGATGATAATCTTTCCTTGATCTTGTCTAACATTTTTTATGGGATGTACCGATAACTTCTACACATTACACTATTTTTTCTCTACCCATTTATCCATTATGGATGGCACCTATGAGTACATCCATCACACATCTTGCCTTGACTCCTACCACCACTAAAGCAACATTGGATTTATCCTAGTTTCCATTATAAAATCACATTGAAGGTGACTATACATTCTAAGATTCCATTTCATAGAAGGCATTTGTATTACACCAATCAATTAAGGAGATTGAAGATACAAATTTTTCAATCATGAAGCAGTTATGCATCTTAAGGAAGACTATCAAGGATGCCTATCCTGATTTGTACACCTAAATAATTATAGATCCTTCACTCCTAGACAAGGACCAACTTGTTCTTCTCAACAAGCTTACCACTAATTGGAAGACCTTTAATGAAGTGAACATCATCTGGAAGGGGAAAGCCATCGAAACTAAAAATAAGGTCCTATACGAGTTTTTAGACAAATATTAAACCACTATAGATACTACTCACACTTAAGATATGCATATTACACTTTAACTACTCTATTAGAAGAAGCAGTTAGATAGAGTTTATACCATTATACATCCTAAATTTACCATGACTACCTTCACAAACACTACTATCATCGTGCCAAATTCCACTCCTACTTTCATGGATGCTACACTACAAATATCATTTAATGTGAGGGATACTATCATGTAAAATATATAGACCTAGAAAAATCAGATGCTATGAAAATCTTTCACTAGTGTGTAGGCACAGTGACATGTAGATAAGTTATTTTAACTCCATAGTGAAATCACCACCAAAGTCAACATGGTGTAGTCTACTTTTCTCAGGATGGTTGACACAAATATTCACTAGCTAATAGCAAATCAAGCTTCCTTTCATAATCTTATGTGCAATGTTCAATAAGTTCTACTTAATTGGAAGTCTTACAAGAATGATTTATCCCTCATTGAATCAAGCATTTCACCACTTTTAGATGAGCCTATGATCATTCCACCCATCTACTTGTGACAAATTCTCCAATGATGGAAGATCCCTCCACCAACTAATTGATGCTTCTGTAGGTTCAACAATTTTAAAATTTTGGTTAATTTATTTTGTATTTAGAAGTTTGTCTAGTACTACACAAATCTAATCTATTGAAAAATTTCAAGGGTGGTAGACTAGTATAATACTTATTTAAAAACCCAAAAGGTTGCCAAGTAGTGCACAAGGGGTGAAAATTGGTTTACTAATACCTTGAGCACAGTTTATGTCCTATACAATTCTATATTTTATCTCCTTTCTCACTTTTTAGACTTCTTGCCTCTGTGACATTGTCTTAGGATGAGACAACCTTTTAAGTTTAGGAAAGTGTTAGTAGTAAATGGTAAATGAAAAATTGTTTATATTTATGAGAAGTTCCTATGGTAATTCTAACTTTATTCTATTTGTGGGCTGTTAGGAGTTACTATAGGAATCTCCATGTTGGTCAAGATTCCACTGAATGTGATATGGATACCTATTTTTAGCATGGTAAATTTGTAAGTTAAAACTATATGAATTAATACATATAAGTATTTTTAATGAATGTAATTTAAGGGTTGATGATTATGTTTATTTTAACATGTATGTGAGTAATACAATGGTGAATGTTATTCTTAGAAATCTTCACACAAAGTATTGACAAAATTGGACATCAATCTATGAGGTTTTCCTTGTTTTAATCCTTGGTATTAGATATTTTAATATGAACTCTAAATATTTGTGTTATTTATTAGTATAATCATAGATTTTATTATGCTCGTATGAATGTTACCTTCATTATACTACTTTGATATATAAATATCTATATATGTAAGTAGTTTACATTGTGTGTTGAACCATTAAACAAGTGTATTTCTCTACGATAAACCTTGCTTATGGATTCCAAGTCTTGATTAAATCATTATGCAAGATCTCTATGTCACTTTTCAAACCCTATCCCATAATTATAATGCTATGGTGAAACCCAAGAACCTATGCTAGCAATGGTTATCCAAGTTTGTATAGACTTTTGTGACATCAGTATGGCATGTCCAAAATATAATATTTCTTTACCCAATAATGGCATGATTTTCAAATTGATAGCAAGACATGAAATTTAGTCTCTCATGGATGTTTTTTAGGATATAATCATATTAAAATTATACCTAATGATCATCATAAAACAACATTCACTACACCCTAGGGAAATTTTATTACAAAGTCATGCTTTTTGGCTTGAAAAAATCCATTGCAACCTATCAAAGAGCCATGACTATTATATTACATAATATCATCAAAGATTATATGGATTACATATTAGAGCAAATCACCCCCACCAATTTATGATTAATTTTTGAAAGATTGAGAGAGTACAAGGTTTCCCTAAATCTTAAAAATTATATCATTAGTGTAGAATTAAGTAAATTTTTGGGATTTATTGCATCCAAAAGAGGAATTAAATCTGATCTATAAAACTTCAAATTGATCATACAAATTCCTCATCTTTAAAACCTTAAAAAACTATGAAATTTATAGGGAATTAGAAGATTCATCTCATAACTTGTAGATAAATGTCAACCATCCATGCATATATTAAAAAATGACACTATATTTTATTGTAATGAATACTGTCAATAGTATTTTGAGTAACCTAAATAGTATCTTTAAAATACACCAATGCTAGCTACCCTACGCTAGAGGAACCTATGCTAATTTACATATCAATGACAAAATTTGCATTGGGGTCCTTCTTGGCTCAACATGATGATCAAGGAATAGAAATATTTATTTATTTATTATATGAAAAAAAAAGTTGATAGCATTTGAACTCAAATACACCCAAATTGAGAAGGCATGTCTAGCTATTATTTTGTTTCTCAAAAATTACAACATTATATGTTTAACAACAAATCCAAGATTGTTACTAAATATGATCCTCTAAAATATATTTTTATCAAAATTATCTCTAACATATATAATGCAAAAATAGGTCATGTTTCTCAATGATTTTAACATCAAGTATGTGAATCAAAAATCTATAAATGGATATGTGTTTGAAAAACATATGATAGAAGCACCACTATCAAACAATCATCTTTTTATATTAGATTTTTAGATGAGTCAAGTTTATCTCTTAATGAGTCACTTGAATAGAAACTTTGTTTTGATGGAACCTTCACCACTCATGGCTAGGGGGAAGGCATATTGTTTCTTAAACCACAGGGTGATTACATCCTCAAAGCATTTAAAATTTAGCTTCCTAGCACCAATAACATCAGTGAGTATCAAACACTCATATTAGGTCTCAAGCTAGTAATAAAGTGGAACATTCAACATTTTTCATCCAATTATGACTCTCAACTCATCATCAATCAGTTAAAATATGAGTACTAAACCAAAGATGAAAAATACACCCCTTATAAAAGAATGATTGATATTGTAAATCAATACTTTATGCACATCACATTTAAACGTGTCCCCCATACAACCAATAAATTTTAAGATGTCATGGCTGCCATTGGTTATCTCTTAGAGATGTAAAAGGACACTTGACATTGTTATTTTTAGATGAATAGCTAAGTATCCCAACATATGATGTCCTAACATCTAAAATGGTGAGTGAGATTGTTGGCCCCAATTCCCCTTGGTATCATGAAATTTATGCTTACCTTTAAAACCAAATCATACCTCTCGATATTTCACATACAAAAATAAATCCTTCATCTAATGTGATTCTCATTTCAAACTCCTTGGTAGAACCCTCCATCATACAGATATGATAGTACCCTATTAATATGTTTAAATTTAGAAAAATCTAACTTAGTAAGCAAGCAAATTTATTACAAAATCTATAGAATGTGCACCAATGGCGTGGTCCTAAACAAAAAAATAATTAGAATGGGATACTATTGGCCTACTATGGAAAAAGACACTTTTTAATTTGTCATATAATATATAGCATGTCCAAATCATGAAGGCCTCATCCATGTGCCTTCTCAAGCATTGTATCCAATTACAACTTTATGTCCCTTCTCTACTTGGGGGCTCAATTTCATTAGAAGGATAAATCCCTCTTACTCTGATGGCCAAAAACACATCATTTTAGTGACTGATTACTTTACCAAATGAGTAGAATCCATCCCCCTCACATACATAATTAACAAGCAAATATCTAAGTTTACCCTTAATCAACTCATCTATAGTTATGGCATCCCTTCATCCATCATTACTAATAATAGTATGTCCTAAGAAAAAAATTCAAATCCCTTTATGACTACTTCCATATCAAACATAAGTGATCCATACCCTATTACCCCCAAGGTAATGGCCAAGCTGAAGCATCTAACAAAACTCTCAATAAAATACTCAAAATTATTGTCAATGATGTTTTTCAAAATTGGCACCTTTAGCTTTATCCTACATTATAGTTTACCATACTAGTGTTCACACACCCATAGGAGGAACACCTTTTACCTTTGCCTTTAGAGCTAAATCCATCTTACCCATTAAAATTGAGATACCCTCTTTATGCATCTCTATGCAATATTTAATTAATGATGAGGAATATAGAGTTGCACGACTTCATGATTTATAACTTCTTGAAAAAAAATGGCTCAATATATTAGATCATTTTCAATCATATAGAAATAGAATATGAAGATTCTACAACAAGTATATCAAACCAAGAGATTTGAAATCAATGACCTCATCCTAGAATAAAATCAAAGAAATACCAATTAGGATCATGAAAAGAAAGGCAATTGAATCTAATTGACTAGGTACCCATGTCATCATCACCAATTTTGGGTCAAGATCATACAAGTTTACCATGTAATGTGGTCAAGATATTTAAGAACCCATGAATATCATGCATCTCATATACTTCCATATTTGAATGATCTAATGATGTCAAAAATCAAAACATTAAATAAAATTAAAAAAATCATAAAAAGAAAAAAAAATCATCCAAAAGTGTAAACTATTATTTATGGTACCATGATTTAAGCTAGTTTATAGTATCATGTGTAAATATGTTGTCTATAAGTACCCTAAACTTAGGGTCAAGCCCACTCCATTCAACCTTGTACATCCTAAACCATCCCTGTAATCATATCATCATGCCCATCCTTTTTCCCACTTTTAATTTTGATAAATACATGAAAACATTATTGAGAAATCTTATAAATGTCTTGATATATAATATCTTCTTCAGAGCACATTGTAGCACAACATCAGAATGACACATGGATGATTGGGCCTATGGTTATTATGTGGCATAGTCCTTAGATATCCCATCTTAAATCCCTCAATAATTTCATCCATTATCATTGCCATCTCCAATGTTTTAAATAGTTTTCACTTTATTTTTAGTCTCATTGTTAGTTAAAAATCTTCAAAAAATAAAATAAAATGTCAAAACCCCCAAAAAAAATAATTTATCTTGTCCTTAGGCTTATTAAGATCCTTATTTAACTTTAAACAAATCATTGTAACTTTATCATACTATATCATTCCCAATCCAACCTCCTCACATATATCATTTCTTGGGGCAAATGAAAGTTATCATTATTATTGATCACTAAATATTAGGTTTTTCACTTGATAAGGGATAAAACATAATCTTCTTATTTTTAATTTACTTATGTTCTTATTGATCACTTATTATTAATTATTTATGTGGTTTCTTATTTTTATGTTTGTATTAGTCCTATTACATATTACAACAATGTCATCATGGTTCTCCATATCACGGTGTATCTTGTCATATGATATAGTAAATATCAAGTTGCTCAAACATTTAGAATTTAGTGTAATATTAGCAGCATTCATCATCACATCATCAACCCACATAAATATCCACTCCTAAATAATCATTCTAACTAACTATTTGTAATTAACATTCATTATCCTTGACTAATTATGCATCATAATCATAGCTTTCCATTTAAACCCCTCTTCTCATTTCAATAGCCCATTTGTGTCTTTTATCCTTGCACACCCTCTCAAGGGGGCATCATCCCTAACCACCATGTTAATAAGAGCATCCTCTTATGCTTGTCTTATTATTATAGCTCCTTTTAAAATTTGCTACTTCTTTTCATTACAATGTCATTTAACATATGGGAAAATATATATGCCTTAATTTTGACACTCTAACTACAACATTAATGCATCTAAACAAACTCGCACTAACACCATATTAATTAATTAACCCTATATAATCTCACTACATCACTCCATGGACAATTAGATAACTAATGGATATTAATTAGTTAATTAATTATTAAATAATTCCATGCACACATAAATAATAACAAATACTAATTATCCTCACCCATGTCTAACTCCATGTCATCACTCATTCAACTTCTTGATCACAATGGAAACCCAATCCACTCATCCAAACCAGTATTAATTAAATTATTTAACTCCTTGGTTTATGTTTGAATATCCAAAAAAGAAAATAAATCAACAATAATCAAATTAGTTTTATATAAAATAAAAACAAATAAACCTTAAATCAAATTAGTGAACTTATTGATCAAATCTCATCCAAACTAAAAGTTTCCAAGTCTCATCAAGTTAATCTCAATCATTTGTCTTCCCATCTAAAAATCTATAAATTCACCCTTTATCCTTCATTATGACAACTTGAAAACATCAAAGTTTATTTTGATCTCTTTCATTCATCAAATAGGTCTATGAAATCTTAGTTATCCTATAAATAAATAAATTATTAATAATAAGTACATTTTTCCCAAATATTGAATGAATCTGTGAGCAACCATAATTTCTTACAAACAAAGGAGATCTTCACTTAGTAAGTGCAGATATTATTTCTCTTCTTCCATTTTCTTTGCTCGATTTGAGGTTGCATTTGTTTTAGAGGATTAATTAGTTTATAGTTTCCTACAAGCTCTATATTTTCACATACACACTCATTACCTTTTATTTTTCAATCAACACTAAGAAAATATGCAATGTTATTATCAAATGAAGTTTTAGGGTCAAACAATGAGATTCTTGACTTTTCTGTTACTACAAATGTTCCAAAAGAGAAGAATCATCATTAATCTCATTAGTAGATACATAAAAAATATATTTTAATGTTGCAAATATAACAATAATACTAATTTTTCATGACTTATTTTATTGTTGATTAAACACCCAAGAAGTAACATTATCTCGGTACCTTTTACTCTATCATAATTACTAACATAACATTTTGCACCAAATTAAAGTGTTCCCTCAATAAATTTATGTGATAATATATTTATTTCTATGGGTAGAAAAGGATGTTATTTTGAGTTAATACCCATAATTAATCACAAATAATATGAAAGCATTACATTAAGGATTAGGTTTAAAATATAGTCATTATTTTTTTCCCTAAAATTAAAAAATAATAATAAAAAAGAATATGAAACTAATAAAAAATACTTCAATTGAAAATACTATTAGATTAATATTGTGAAAGAGTTAATTTAATCTAAAAAAATCATATCAAACAAAGAATGGTGAGAAATGAATGGTGAGCATAAGTAAAAAACTATTAGGTTTTGATAGAAAATCCAAAAAAGAAACACATCATTAAAAAATAAAAGAACATGGATAAATACCTATAAAATAATAAACATCGGTATACCTTCACTATGCTAATATATATTACAATAATGAAAATTTTAAAAATATATTTTTTTTATTTTTAAAATCAAGTTTTCCATTTAAAAAAGAAAACAACAAAAAATGCCAAAACATGCCGAGATTTTTCTATGGATATTGTTCATTTGTTTTAGTTGTGGTTATTTTTGGTGTGCATTTGATATGGATACAATGGTAGTAGATGTCCTTGCAAGGCCAACAATGGAAAAATATACATTAAACAAAAATAATAAAAATAAAAATGTTGGGATTTCAAAATCTGAGTTTTCCAATAAAAAACACTACAACATACCTATGTTTTTTATGCATATCCAAATTGATTAGGGGTTTTTAACAAAAAAAAAAATTGTTGGCTCTGGTATTTTGGTGCACGTTTACTATGGATTTTTTTTTTTTTAATTATTTTTTATATTTGTTAATTTAAAATCTTTAAAAATTGGGGGAAGGGTCATTTTTTTAAAAATGGATGATTTATTATTAAAACTTGTTATTCAATGTTTAATGCTTGAATTATGATGCGGTCGATAAAAATATTTTTTGATGTAAATTTATTACAAAAAAAGAACTTTAAATTTACTATAAAATAATGTCAAATAACATTTATCTTTAATTCCTTGAATATGATATATTTAAGGTGATTAATTTATTATGAATGCAAGTTGTTGTCACATGGTGGTATTATTTAGTGTGAGTTGCCATTTATAGTGTGGCATAGAGGTGTGTAGTAACCTAAAAACTCCACTGGTAAATATTTCATAAGGTTTTTTGCATGCATGAGTGGTACCGCATCCAATTTACACATGTTAGATTGTGTCATAGTATAAGTGTGTATGTCATACGTTGAAGATCAATTGATGACCTTGGAGGTAATATGAATTTATATATTTTATTTGGTGGTATTGTATAATATTGAACAAGAACCATAATAATATCAAGCTATGAGAATGGGCTTGGAAGTATTTCTAGAATCACTTTTGGAATATCTTCTTGAACTAGTCACCTCACCTATAAAATAATAGCCCTGATTATGTTGAATAAATAAATCAAATGTGTAAACTTGGATTATATTTTATATCTCATGAACAATTTTTCTTATTGTAGAAGCTACCATACTTTAATGAGACTATACACTAGCATAAAATAGTTATGTATAAATGGTTTATAGAATCTCATATGTCTTTATTGGTTGAGATCATGTGTCAGTAGGATGTGAAATTCTTAATGTTAAATATGCATAGTTGAATCAAAGGTTAACATTATCATAGGGAAAGTACATCAAGAAAGTGTTGGAGAGGTTTAACATGCAAAATGTGAAACTGGTTGGGACACCTTTGGTGGGCCATTTCAAATTAACAAAGGAACAATGTCCTAAGACATAAGAATAGAGGAATCACATGTCCAACACACCTTACTCATCAGCAAAAGGTAGTTTGATGTATGTAATGGTGTGTATGAGGCTAGACATTACACATGCTATGGGAGTGGTAAGTAGATTCATGAATAATCTAGGAAAGGAAATTGGCAAGTGGTAAAGTGGATTACCTGAGAGGGACAAGAGATGTAGTCTTGTGTTATGGTGGATCAAATGTGACATTACAAAGATATGTTCATTCTAACATGGCAAGTGATTTGGATGGTAAGATAATCACTACCAAGTATGTGTTCATTGTAGGTGGTACAATAGTGAGTTGGATATCACATCTACAAAAAGTTGTGGCACTTTCTACCATAGAGGTTGAGTATGTTGTTGTTATAAAAGAAAGCAATGAGATGATATGGATATAGAGGTTAATGGAAGAGTTGGGACACCAAAAAGGAAAAGGTATACTTTTTAGTTATAGTCAAAGTGTCATTTATCTAGTGAAGAACTCAGAATTACACTCCAAGACAAAACACATTCAGTCACTTCATATAGTATTGGAGGAAGAGTAACTATATTTGGAAAGATACATACAGGTGAAAATCCTACAAATATGATGATCAAGGTAGTTGCAAAAGTGAAGTTAAATTTTTTTTCAACTTCAGTTGGTCTTCATAGATGAAGAAGATTGAAATGAGAAAATTGTTTAGTAGCTGCAATGGGAAGTTGTGTTTATTAAATTCAAGTGAGATAATTGTTAAGTGTGATGTCATTATTCACTATCACTATTCATGAGCTAATATTCACATTCACTATTCATAGTCACTATTCATGTGATGAGGTGTTATTGGTGAGTTGGTAATGACTATGTATGTGATGTGGCATGGCCCATGGAGGACTTTTCAAGTGGTAAAGATAATGAGAGAGAAGGTGGGATGAATTTTTTAGGTGGCCTCATGATTTTGTATATGGAAAAAGGTAAAAATGTGTTGGGACATCTTTTGGAAGCTTGTGTGTACATGGGCTAGTGGAGGCATTATTACTATTATAGATTGAAGGCACATGTGAAGTGGGGCATAGCATTTTGGAAGCACATGGAGGATGTGAAGGGGAATCATGAAGATTCCATTTAATTTTGACCCTTGCACATGTGTCAAGCATGCCACTTATGTTCTTTCTAGCCCATATGGATATGGGGCACATTTTTCTCCCTCCCTCTTAGTTTTTATCTCAATATTCTCTCTCTCATGTATATTCTATAAAGCATATCTCTCTCATTATATTTGGTAAGGTAAGATTTAAGGAATGAATTATTGAATTCATATTATTCTCCTTATAAGTCTTGTAAAGGCCTTGAAGACTTGTGAAGTCTTGGATGAAATGCTTGGCAAAGAGATTGTTGTAAGCTTGGTGTTAGCTTACAAATGTGTAAGATTTGAAGGATTATTAATGATTTATGTGCAAGATTGGTATAGAGATTATGTCAATATTAGGAGTAAGATTAGTTTTTATATAACAAATTTCAAAGAAAAGGTAAAGATGAGTTAAGTCTTTGGTAACAAGCTTGGTTTAAAGCTTGTGGGAAGTTTGGGTGAAATCTTTGGTTGTAATCTTTGTTGTAGCTTACACAGGTGCGTAGAAGAAAGGAGAGGAGAGAAAGGAGAGAGGTGTGATAGGGTGTTATCATGGGTTTAATTATCTAAGTGTTGTTGTAATAAAATTCTGAGCATATTTATATGGTGGATGTATCCCATTAGATGAACCACGTTATATTGATGTCTCCTTTGTGCATGGTTTGATTTACTATGTAATTTGTTTATTTCCATTTTACATAACTTCTCTCCTTCTACAATTTATGAGGATATTTCTACATTGTATATCCTAAAAAATTTGATGCATCATTATTAGAGCATGGTATCAAATTATTTATTACTACCCATAGGTAAAATTACACTCTAAGGATTAGGGATGTGCGCATACTATAAAATATGCATCTATGGATGCCCAAAGAGTACATCACAAACTAACTCTTTTTTTATATCATATATAGCATATGAGAAGAAACATTGGAGATCGAATGTTGTGTACATATTTAGCATTCTTGGAACTAAATCCTCCTAATTTGTAAGGCTATAACTAAGGCATGGTTGGAAACTTAGTGTTTTGATAAATTTCTTGAAGATGACATTCTTCATGTTATCATCATCAAGAAAAAATTGTATTGGTTTCCCTTCCATACATATCTATGAATGGAAAATTTATTATTTTTTAGCATCTTGCACTTTTTATTTTGCTTATGAAATGTTTACTATGACATTTGGATAATAGTAAATGATTTGATTAGAGCACTTGAATCCATAATCTTATGTTTCTACCTAAATGAGCAAACTCTTTTGATCATGGCACTCTAAGTTTGAGTGATTATTTTTTGTTTTCTTTTTACACCATTTACCTATCTTATAATATTTTGGAATTTTTTAAATAAGGAGGTTTCTTTGGTGTACACATTGTGTCTCATTTTCCCTTTATCTTACACTCTTCAGTAATGGTTTTCATGTAGCAATAGGATTCCCTATTGTATTAACCTTATCCAAATTCACTTTGGACTAAATGAATGGTTATAGTTCATTGTGGTACTTTAGGCTATGGGTAAGTGCAAGAAATTGGGGGGCCAAAAGGGGGTCTTGAGTGAACATGTTTTTCCTGAAAAACATGAAACCTCAAATTATACAAATTATTTGAGATATTTACACTCACAATTTGGATATGTTATAATAAGATTAGTTGTATAATTTTGAGTCTAGTTTCTAAAATACTAATGTTTTTTTTAAATGGTATAAATACAACTAGGTCAAACATTAAAAAATCAAATAAGTGGTTTTTTTTTTTTAAATCATATTAGGTAGTTGTCCATACACCCCCATCATTTTTTGAGCATCATTTGATTTTTATTTAAACCCCTTGGTAGAAAGCTAGGTAAAATCATCTAGTTTGTAAACTATATTTTTTTTAAATGAATTAATGAATATTTGTTTTTTCCTAATTTCAAATTTTGGTATACCTTGAAATATGATTAAAAAAAAATGTATAGCTAACCATTCACCCCTATCTACCTCAAAAAATATCAAAAATTCAATTTTTATTTTTGTAATGTGTATATAATTAGGTCTAATTTACAACCATATGCATTTTTATAATTTGGATGAACAAATCAAAAGATACATAAACAAAGATGAATATGAATAGTTGTGGCATATAACACTATAAAAACATACTTAGTCAATAAATATTTAAATAACAACCTTAAAGTAATCAAAATATAGAAAATAATATATATAGAAAAAGGAGACTTAGTTAATGTTATAGTACTATTTTCAAGGAAAAATTCACTAAAATGGATAGTGTCTAACATGGGTGAAGTTGTATTTTTTTATTGTTGGTAGAAAACATGAATTTAGTTGTGTGTGTTGCAGGTCCATGACTGAGGCTCGAGAATCTAAGCTATTCATGAGCATTATGTCATGTGTTTTGAATGGAAAGATAAAGAACCATGTATGTGGTAATACCTAAATGTAAATTGAGGACAATATGAGATATGGTTTAAGGTTTAGAGTCTAATCATGAAGGTAATTGAGGATAATTTGACCTGATTAAACCTAGATTTGTGACCACAATGTGTTTTTAGGCATAGGGTTTATGTTTTAGGATGCATTAGGCCTAATCGCAAAGGTAATTGGGCCAATTTGAGCTCCTTGAACCTATTTATGACTACAAAATGTGATTTTGACCTTAATTGGCTCTAGGTCACCACATATTGAGTAAATTAGTAAAATAGGGCAATGAATGATGTTATTTGGGTCAAATTGAGTCTTTTAACCTAATTGTTATTATAAAGGATGTTAATTAGGGTTGAATCATTTAGTTTTCAGGGTTTAGAATTTAGGTTTTAGGGTTTTGGGCTTATAGTTTAAGGCATATATGACATAAGGTGTAGGGCTTATGGTCTAATAATGAAGGTAATTAAGGATAATTTGAGTTGATTAAACCTATTTCTGACTAAAATGTGTTTTTAGTCATAGATTTTATGTTTTAAGGTGAATAATGTTTAATTTTAAAGCCAATTGGGTCCAATTTAATCTCTTTAAACATATTTGTGACTATAAAATGTGATTTTGAGCTCAATTGGCCCCAAGGTTACCATAGCTTGAGTAAATTAGTCAATTAGGGAAATTATTGATGCAATTTGGGCCAAATTAAGCCTTATGAACCTAATTATTATTGTAAAGGATGTTAATTACATGGATAAATCATTTGGTTTAGGGTTTAGGGATTATAATTTTAGGTATATGTGAGATAGGGTTTAGGGTTTAGAATCTAATCATGAAGGTAATTAAGGACAATTTGAGTTGATTGATCTTATTTTTGACCACAATGTGTTTTTAGGCATAGGGTTTATGTTTTAGGATGTATTAAGTCTAATCGTGAAGGCAATTTGGGCTAATTTGAGCTCCTTGAACTTATTTGTGACTATAAAATGTGATTTGAGCTCAATTAGCCCCCATGTCAACACATATTGAGCAAATTAGTCAATTGGGGCAATGAATGATGTGATTTGGGTCAAATTGAGCCTTTTGAACCTAATTGTTATTATAAAGGTTATTAATTAGGGATGAATCATTTGGTTTTTAGGGTTTATAATAAAGGTTTTAGGGTTTAGGGCTTATGGTTTAAGGTATATATGATATATGGTTTAGAGATTTAGGTCTAATCATGAAGGAAATTGAGGATAATTTGAATTGATTGGACCTATTTGTGACCACAGTGTGTTTTTAGACATAGGGTTTATGTTTAAGGGTAAATAAGGTCTAATCGCAAAGGCAACAAAGGCCAATTTAAGTTCTTTAAACATATTTAAGACTAAATAATGTGATTTTGGGCTCAATTGCCCTTCGATCAGCACAAATTGAGTAAATTAGTCAATTGGGGTAATTAATGATGTGATTTAGGCTAAATTGAGCCTTACAAACCTAATTTTTATTTTAAAAGATGTTAACTACATAGTTAAATCTTTTGGTTTAGGGTTTATAATTTAAGGTATAGGGATTAGAGTTTCATGTATATACAAGATAGGGTTTAGGGTTTATAGTCCATTTGCAAAGGTAATTGAGGATAATTTGAGTTGATTAAACTTATTTATGACCATAATGTGTTTTTGGGTATAGGGTATATATTTTAGGGTGCATACTTGGTCTAATAAAGGCAATTGGGGTCAATTTAACCTCCTTAAACCTATTTATGACTATAGAATATGATTTTGGGATTAAATTGGCCCCCAAGTCACCATAGATTGAGTCAATTAGTCAATTGGGGTAATGAGTGATGTGATTTGGGATAAATTGAGCCTTGTGAACCTAATTATTACTATAAAGGATTTTAATTTGGGATAAATCATTTATTTTAGAGTTTTAATATAGTTTATAATTTAGGGTTTAGGGTTTTTATGGCTTAGGGTTTATGGATTAGGGTTTAAGTTGTACATATAGGTATAAGGTATAGGTTTTGGGTCATAGGGTTTAAATTGGTTAGAGTTTAAAGCTTGTATTTTATAATTTAGGGTATAAAGTTTAATCACAAAGGTAATTAAGGATAATTTGAGTTTTTTGAACCTATTTATGAGCATGAAATGTGTTTTTGGGTTTGATTATCCTCCATGTCATCACATATTAATCAAATTGGTCAATTAGGGAAATTAATGGTGTGATTTGGGCTAAATTGAGCCCTTAAAACCAAATTATTAGTCTGAATGATGTTAATTGCGGTTCAAATGATTGGTTTTGATCTTAAAGAGTTTACCATTTATAGTTTATGGTCCCAAGGGATTATGATATATGGTTAGAGTTTAAGGTATATGGTTTATGGTATAGGTTACATAGGGTTTAGGGTTTATGGCATAGGGTTTAGGGCTTAGGGTATATAATTTAAGGTATAAATTTTAGGGTTTATGTTTATAACTTAGGGTTTAAGGTTTAGGGTTTAGGGTTTATAATTTGAGTCTAAATGATGTTAATTGGCCTACTCAAATGATTGGTTTAGGGTTTTAAGAGCTTATGATTCATGAAATTTAGAGTTTTTAGGGATTAGGGTTTAATATTTAGGGTATAGGGTTTAAAGTTTAGGGGTTAAGGTTTAGGGTATATTATATAGAACCTATAGGGTATAGGCTTAGGGCTTAAGGTATAGTGTTTAGTGTTTAAGTTGTATCTTTCATACACTAAATACCATATATGTGGTAATAACATGGATGCAATATTAATGTGTATACGTTATTATTGTGTACATGGTATTACTACGTACACATTATTACCATAGATTTAGGATTACCATGTACATGGTATTACTACATATGTGGAATTACCATTTATGTAATTATTGTAGTAGTAATAAAAAAATAAAACACCAAGAGTCATTTTTTTTGCTTCAAGAGTATTTTCCCCTACTCTATTGCACACTATATGTTATGGGTCCCTTACTCTATTATGTTCTATTACAAATGATTATAATTTTTTCCACACCCTCAAAAGCATAAATCATTATCTACTCACATGGTTGACTAAAGAGTACATAAAACTATTCTTAATTATTTTAGAATAATTATATTATTATCCCCAATTGGTACTTCACATGAATCAGGTCTATTTTAGAATAATTAAATTGTTGTCCCTACCCTTAATAGTTGAAAACTTTGTGCAATCATGGGTGATAACTTTTGTATTAGTAGGAAGAATAAGTCAAAGTGAAAAACACCAAATGAATTATAAGTTGTGAGAGAAAAATAAAGGAAATAAATAAAAAAACTTCATGCAAGTAAGTCTACTATCCCTAATGAATTGATTGTCATAAATAATGATGAAATGAACAATGATACAATACTATCCAATTGTCAATGCTAATAGTATACCTACTTATAATACAAGTCCACATTCAAATTTTACTATTTTTAATTTTAATGATGATGATGATAGTAAGCATGATGATGTTAATTACATAGAAACACACATTCTAGGAGAAACTACTATTTATGAAACTAATATGGAAACACCTATTGGAGAAATTTACAATGAAGAAAATAATATGGGAACACCATTGAATGAACAACTTACTAATGAATAAAATAATATGTAAACACTAAATCAATCAAATATACCATTGAGAACACATCTTAAGATTTATAGAAGAAAACTAATTTATATAATTAAAATTGATGAATCTATTTTGAAACCAATGCCTAAAAAAATGTCTGAGCACCATATGAGAAGAAAATCTGAAAGAATTTGGGAGTGACACCTTGAAGATTTAAATGAAACTCAAAGATGCCAAAATTGTATTACATTGATGAAAGTACTTAAGATGAGACCTAAAATGAACACCCTAGGACTAAGAACATTTAATATTAATAGTGTAAACAAGGTATTTATTAAAAAAAATCATAATGCATACCATGAAGTAGGTGTGAATAAATGTACCAAAGATGGTAACATCTCCTAACATGTTATTACAACTTCTTTGGTAAGTGGTAAAGCAAATGATAAATGATTTATTAGAAAAACAAGATGTGTTTTGGACATAAATAGAAAAACACTAATGAAAGCAATTGAGAGACATAAAAGACTTGATGTTGATGGTAACAATGACTTATGGGTGTTTTCTAGTAGACTCCCTTGAAAATATAAGGTTATAGTCAATGCCCTAAAATACTTAATTGCATAATTTTGGAAAGATAACACAAGGGTGTCACCTAATATTAGATTTGTAATGAAAAGAAGAGTTGGTTCTCGTAATCATGAATCACATCCTAAACATTTTTTGGATATGACTCAAACATAATTATACTCTATGTTTTTTGAAAAATATCCATCAATTTTTATTAGTCAAAGGTATTTTTAAATGTTCAAACCCTTCTATTTGAAAATCAATCATACACGCACTACTTGTTTTTATTGGTAACATGTTGAATTTTCTATGCATTATGATATTTTTTTTCATCTCCATTTTACTTTGCATATTAACAAAAAAATTAAGAGTGTGGAGTGGAGGCCCCAAAAAAATTATAAAGATAATTCATTCCAATAATTTTTTTTGAAAGACCAAATTGTCAATTATTTTATAATAGTGCATGTTTAGATAGAAGCTGTAACATATACGATCGATTGCCAAAATTGAAGTCTTGTATCTATGAGGAGAGTACACATGGAATTGGATAAGAATTAGATGGTTTTAGTAAATATAAATTTTTGGTATATCAAATGAAAGATGGGAAGGAATCTACAAGGTGTGATATTATTACAAAACAAATACATGTTTCCAAATTTATGGACAAATTTAGAGATGAAATTGTATATGAGTATGCAAGGCTCATACATAGAACTTGATGGATAAAAGAACAATTCATGTTAAGTAAGGACACATCACCAATTGTTACTATTATTTTAGTAGTTAACTTTGTAGAAAATTACACATTATTTAGTATAGTGAGAGGATCCTCCTAAAACAAATTAAGGAAAATGTATGAAATAATATATTTATATAATTAACTGAAACACTAAAAAGATTATATATATCATAGGCCACTTCAAGGAGGAAATATTTTTTGAGAAAATTCAATAAAATAAATTCGTGGATGCCTTCATTAGCCTCAACACTTACTTATATACTAAGTCTAATATAAGCAACTACTACTTCCCATGAATGTCGGATAAAATAAAATGCTCATAGAATAATTTACAAATCATATGCATCCATATCAAATAATATACTAACAAAGTAAAGAGAATGGGTAGCATGGGTTCCTAACATCCCCTCCCTCTTAGAAAAAGCTTTATCCTCAAAGTTTTAGATGTGGGAATTGGTGCTAAATATGAAATAGTGGTTTCCATGTTGCATCTTCTAGTTGCATTTCATGCCACTAAATTAATACCTATTTGATAGATCAGGAGAAAAGTTTACATGTGTGCATATCTAATATTACCTCTTGCTCAAAAAGGATATATCCTTCATTATCAAATTCTAGTAAAATAGTCTACACTCTGATGTTTATGCCAAGAACTTCCTTTAGATAAGATACATGAAATACTGGGTAAACTTAGGAAGAATGTGGGAGCTCCAAATTATAAGAAACTAACCCATTCTTCTAGAGAACCTTATATGACCCATAGAATGTGGGAGATATGTTATGATTCCCTTTGAGTTTTAGGTAGGATTACTTGTATGGCTATAGGCAAAGAAAAAACATATCACCTACTTAGAAAGTGAACTCATAATGGTGTTAATCAGTTTATTGTTTCATTATATTTTATGTCATATGAAGATTGTCCCATAGAGTGTTGAGGATCTGATTTTAGGTTTAAAGAATTGTGTCGATCACTTAAACTAGTGAATGATTAGGGGTGTATAGAAGGATCACTGATGGTGCTTGATCATAGACTACTTCATATGGAGTCATTTTAGTTGAAGTGTGGTAAGAGGTATTGTACCACCATTAAATGAGAGGAAGCCACTTTTCCCACTAATGTTCTTGTTCTAAGGTGAAGTAATGAAAGAAAGTTTCCAAGAATTTATTGATAATTTTAGTCTATCTATCCATCTATGGATAATACCCAAAAATCATTTTTAGTTGGATATTGGTGCATCAAAATAGTTTCATCCACAAATTGCTAGTGAAGGTTGCATTACAATCTAAGACAATGAAAGAAGGAATGCTATGAAGATATAAAATCTAGTCCAAGAAACTTTATGAAACTATGGAGGTATAGGGATGGATGAGGGCACAAAAATGACTATATTTGGAGAGGTGATCAACCAAAACCAATATCATTATTTTCCCTCCAAATTTATGGATCCTCTTAATGAAATCCATAGAAATATCTATTCAAAACTTGGTAAGGATGGGCAAGGCTTCGAGCAACCCAAGAATGAGTGGTATTTCACCTTTGCTACATTGAAAGGTATCACATTTAGCCACTATCTATTGAATTTCCTTTTTCATTCCCTTCCAAAATAAGTTGAATCATTCCCATTCATAATTTTTGAGAAACCCTAAGTTCCCTATGGATAGAGAAGCATGGATTTCATAGAGTACAACCTACTAAAGATCTATGCTCTAAGGAAGTACTAGATGACCCTTATATCTCAAAGAAGCACCATCCCAAGAATAATGTGGTATAGTAGACGGGTTAGTAGACAAATTTTTAATGATTTGAGATAATGAGGATTCATTTACATACCCCTAATATACAATTCTCAACCAATTTAGAATAGACATGGAAATAGCTAAAAAGGAAGCTTGGTCCATAAATGTGTGAGACAAAGAATCAACCATAATATTTTCCTTACCTTTATTGTAATATATCTCATATTCATAACCCTTGAGTTTGCTAACCCATTTATATTTTGATGGGGTGAAGACCCATTATTCCAAGAAATATTTCAAAATCTGGTGATCAATTTTGATGCAAAAATGATTTCCTAGTAGGTATGGATATCATTTCTATACTACATGTAAAATGGCCATCATTTCCTTCTCATAAGTAGAGAGTAATAAATTATTACCAAAAATGGATTTTATAGTGAATGAAATGGGGCATCCTTATTAGAGGAGAACAACACCAAGTCCATTTCCACATGTATCATTCTTGATTATGAAGGTCTTGACAAAATATGGCAAATCTAGAATAGGTCTAGTACACATATCTTATTTCAATTCTTCAAATACACACTCAGTAACTTGTGTCCATGTAAAAGAATAATTTTTTAACATGGCTATTAGTGGAGCTAAAATCTTCCTTTAGTCCTTGAAAAACTTGCAATAGTATCTAGTGAGCCCCAAAAAACCATTGAGGCTATTGAGTGTTTGAGGATGAGGCTAATTTGTCATGGCAACTATTTTTTTGGAATCTACCTGAACCCCTTGGGCTGAAATAATATTCCCAAGATACTCCACTTCATCTTGGATAAATATAATTTGGATTGTTTTACATATAGATGTTGATCATAGATAAGTTTTAGTATAAGCTCCAGATGTTGGAGATGCTCAGACCATGTTTTACTATAGATGAAGATATCATCGAAGAAGACCAAAATGAATTTCCATAGGTAGGGATGGAATATTTTATTCATCAATCCCAAGAATGTTAAAAGTGCATTAGTGAGGCCAAAGGGTATGACCAAAAAATCATAGTGGTCATCATGCATATGAAAATCTATCTTAGGGTTATCATCTTCATGAAGCCAGATATGGTGATATCTAAAGCCAAGATCCAACTTAGAGAAAAAATGAGCACCAAGAAGCTCATCAATAATAGGGATCATGAACCTATCTTTGATTATGATGTGATTAAGTTCACCAAAGTCAATGTAAAGCTGTCATGGCCCATATTTTTTTGGAAAAGGAGAACTAGGGAAGAATATGGTTTGGTACTAGGGCAAATAATGCCTTGCTTTAGTAAGTCTCGAATGAGCATCTTGATCTCAATTTTTTACTAAAATGGGTAGCAGTGGGGCCTTATGTTAGGAGGAATGCTTCAAAGAAGGATTTAAATATGGTGATCCTCTTGATATGAAGGTGATAATCCCACTGGTTCATCAAAGACACATACATACCTATGTAGAATGGTTTTTAGATCAGAAAGAGTAGTGGAGACCATTGATGGTTGCATTTAAATAGAATGGAGATGGGAAATGATGTTGATTGAATTATTCTTAAGAATATTGTACATATAATGTGAACTTATGGTGCTGAGAGACCTTGAATTTAAGCCTTTCAATATGTGTTTTTGTCTATTGTCTATAAATTACACCCAAAGTTTAGCAAAATCTCATAAGATGGGTCCAAGTGTACGTAACCATTGGGCTCCAAAAATAACATCACATCCACTTAAGGTCAACATAAACATGCTAGAGTGAAAGTTATAATCTCTAATAAATATATGCACATTACGAAACTTCCCTTTGCAAGGTAATATTTCCCCATTGGTAATCATGACTTCAAAGTTGGAGCAAGGATGGACAAAATAATCAACTTGTTTGGCGATTTGAGGGTTAATGAAGTTATGAGTACTAATTAAATCAATGATTATTATAAGAGGGATATTCTTGAAGTAACCCTTGACCCTCATGGTTTATGGGGTGGTGACTCTTGCTAAGGCATGGAGAGAGATCTCTAGTTGGTCTTCTTGAGAAGTAGGTTCCATAATTAGTAGAGCATCTTCTAGATCATCTATTGTATTTCGAGTATCTTCCAAAACCTCAATTTTGGGTGGAGAGTCCACATCCAGTAGGTAGAGATTTTACTCAACACATTGATGTCCCTGAGTGAATTTTTCATCATAATTATAACATAATCATTTTTTTCAGTGTTCACATCTATGCTTCAGTCAAATGTTTGATAGGATTGGTTTTAGGGGCTAGTGTTGTTTGGGATCATTATGAAGTTGTATTTTTAAATAGAGCAAAATTGGATTTGAATCATTACTGAGATGTGATCTTATCCTCTACCAACTTAGCCAACCCTAGGGTTTCCATCATCATGTTGGGCTAGAACATTTTAAGCTCAAACCAAATTACATCTTTTAGTCCACTGATAAATCAATTGTTGAAGAATTCATTAGAAAATTCCTCTATGTGATTGGCCAATTTTTTAAATTCTATTTGATATTCTCTCATGGTTCTTGTTTGGTAAACTTTAGAGAGTGCTCCAATGAAGTCATCAAAATTACTTAGGCCAAACCATCATAAAATGAGGGTGAAAAAATTGGTCCATATGGGCTCATCATGAGCCTTGGTATACCAATGATACCATTAAATGGATTCATTTTCCAAGTGAAAGGATACAAGTAAGACCTTGTTGGCATCAAAATTATTATGCAGACTAAAATATTGTTTTGCCTGATAGATCTATCTAGTCAGATATGCACCATTGAATTAAGGAAATTCAAGCTTCAACCCACAAAAATTACTAGAAGAAGAAAACATGGTGTTTGAATATATCTCTAGATTTCATCTATTGTTCAAAGTAGTATGTTGAATATTGAGGTTGAGAATATTTTCATCAAGATCTTTGATTTGGGTCTTGAGGGCGAAAATTTCATCCTCCATGTGTTTTGCTCTTGTTCAGGTTACTACCACGACCAGAATAAGACTTTTTGTTTTTGAGAAATTGGTAGAAAAACTAGATTTAAGACATGTTTCTTAAGAAAAATTTTCAATTTGGGTGAAATTAGAAGGGGTAAAATGTACTTTTACTATTTTTTTGCATAGTGGGAATATGATTGATGAAGGCATAAGCAATTTTAGAAGTGAAATGGCAAAAATAGAAAATTTATCTAAGAGGGATAAAGAAGCAAAAAATGGAGATGAATATTGTGGAAAATTTTCAATGCAAACAGACAAAAATAAAAGAAGTTATGGCAAAACTCATAAAAAGGGAAAATTGAGATTTGTATAAATTATGAGTGGAATCGAGATATGGGACCTCAAGGAAGAAAATGTGGAGAATGTAATTTTGTGTGTCTAGATAAAGTTTGAGGATCAATGGGGCTATAGATGGAGAGATATGATAAAGTTTTTTTTTTAGTTTTTATTTTTTGTCAAATGTCTATCCACAAGTCCTTTAAGAGTCTTCTGATACTTTGCTAATAGTTTTTTGAAACTAATAAGATGAATATTTTTTGGTTTATAGTTTTTTTCAAATGCCTGAATGCAAGTCCTTCAATAAGATGAGATCCTACTGATATGTTGTTGATTTATTTTTTGATAGTCTACTAGAAATATTTTGAAACTAATAGAAATGGGCACCAAGTTTCAACAATTGCCTAAGGTTTTAAATATATCTCTCTGGCCACCAATGTCATATAAGTGAGTACTACTCTCTAGAAAATTTTTGGTTATGGATTTATCCCTAAGAGATATCTCTTGGTTTTCCTCATGGATGGAAACTACTCAATTAGGAAGGAGCCATTTCCCATTTTGCCGGTAGGTCCTCTCAATAGGCTAGCTACTTTGGGGTTCATGTGATAGTCCTCATGATAAGTTTTAGGTCTTTCACCTAAGCAATTCCCAAAGTTATGCAAATAGGTTTTTACCTTGATCTAAAATAGATTATTGTAATACATAAAAATACTTAAATAAATTATACAATATAATAGATTTAATATTTTTTAAGAAAAATACTTAAATGAATTATGCAATAGAACAAAGTTTAGACTTTTTGAAGGAAAAAAAATTAGCCCTAGAAAGTGCTCTAATATCAAATGAGAGGATCCTCCTACAACAAATTAAGGAAAATACATGAAATAACAAATTTATATAATTAATTGAAGCACTAAAAGGATTATATTGATCACAAGCCACTTTTAGGGGGTAACATCCTTTGATCAAGATCAATACAATAAATTTGTGGGTGCCTTCATTAGCCTCAACACTTACTTATATACTAAGTCTAATCTAAGCAACTACTACTTTTCATGAATGTGAGATAAAATAAAATGCTTACAGGATGACTTACAAAGCATATGCATCCATAACAACTAATATACTAACAAAGTAAAGAGAAAGGGTAGCATAGGTTCCTAACATATAGGTTTTTCTTTTTGTGCATATAGCATTCATGCATTCACCTGAGAGTATAGAGACTGATCAAAAAATATATAAGGAGTGCCACTTTTATATCAAAATGATTGGAAACATTATTCATAGTATGTTCAAGGTATTTTTTAGTAATTTTATGGAAATTTATGTGTAAGGAACATTACTTTCAATCAACATTGTATATGGTAAGATAATTTCACATCATAATTCAAGAATGCACATATGTTCTAATGGATGAGAAGAATGCATGTGAACACTAATGTACAACATATTTAGAGTTTCACTAAAATAGGCCATGAAAAAAGGGATCATGTTAGTGTAGGATCACGTGTTAAAAGAGTGCTTGTAAGAGAGGAGTTGATGTTTGAAGAGGTTTTTGATTTTTTAGATGCAAAGAACATAGTTTAATGATATAATGAATATATGGTCCATGGTGTTCAAAAAAAGTCCACTATATGTAGATGTTTTTATCTCATGAAGGATAAAAAATTGGCAAGCTATCAAGATTGTATTATAGTTATAGGATCAAGTGAGTTATACTCATTTCGTAACTCAAACATAGGTTCTTGGATGGTTCATATGAGGCCCATGACATGTTTTTGTTTTGCATGCATTGAATTTGTTTGGAATAAGTGTGAGTCATAATAATGGTTGGATGAATGGATTTATAAACCTCTAGTTCCAATTGACTTTTATCAAGTTCCATCAACATTATAACTTATAGTGCTGACATCGTCACATAATTTTGACCATGTGTTTGATCTAGTGAAATCAGGTTGGATATTATGTTTGATACATGTTTCATTACTAAATTTGGTAAATTTATATCAATAGATCATGTTATTAAATCATTTTTTATTTTACAATGAAGGGCATGTTTATTAAATTATTAAAGATGAGGATAATGAGGAAAGGATAGACTATTACTTATGCCAGTGTGTAAATGAAAAAAAGAAATTGACTTATGCAGTCATAGATGGGGAAACATTCACTATCTTATTGAGTTTGTTGTAGTTATTGGAGCTTGTATTCGACATTATCTTATGAAAAATTCTAATGTATGGTTGTTTGAAGACTTTGAAGTACATAAAAAGGTACTTGACTATTCAAATCTGGTTCTCATAATAAATGTTCAACTATAAAAATTTAGGGTAGGCCATTTAAAAAGACTCTTAGAAGGTTCGTGAATATGACCATGAATCAATTCTTGATATTATAAATAATACACCCGATCTTAGTGGTTCCTTAGACTAAACCCCTAAGGTATGTTGAATTCTCAAATGCAAATGTATTTACTTTCATCAAATTTTATTTATTTCTAGGGTTTTACATAATTTTCAATTTAACTAGATACTAACATCTTTTTTGTACGTTAGTGGTGACAAAATAGTTTCCACCTTCATGTGGTTATCACTATTAGTAGAAAAATCCATATTCTCAAAGCTAAAATAAGCTTTATTGACATTTGTTATCGATGTCGCTTGAGGTTAGAATGGGTACTCTATATCCTATTTGATCATTTTTAGAGGCCAATAATGTGGTCCTAGATGTTAATTCCCACCCTCTACATGGTGGATATGGTAGTTTCCAATCATGAGGCCTTAGAGGTAGAGATATCCAACTATACTCACATATTGATAACATTTGTTGTCAATGTTGTTCAAGAATAAAATTGTTGTAAAATAACATATCTTTGTGGAATATAAGGTTTTGGTGGTGGGAACACATGTAATTTTCACATATAGAGGTGTTGGAAATGATGAATTTATAATTAGAGGTCCAGGAGTGAAAATGTCTATTAAAGGCAAATACCTTATCTCTTAAGTACATAAAAGTTGCATTGTAGGACCAATCACATAATATTTTATCATGCATTCATTTATTCTTTTCGATTCATGGGATTCTAGGTGCACATAGATAACTTAGGCATGCATAGGATAGTTTTTTTGGTTCATAGATATGACTTATAGTTTTCATTTTATGCCTATCCAAACTTTGCCTAAAAAGCAAAAATTTTGCCTTATAGGGAAATGTTGTCTTGAGGCTAGAATGGGTGTTCCATCTCCTAATCAAGTGTGATCAGAGGCCAAAAATACAATATTAGATGTTAATCACACCCCTAACATGGTGGTGATGATAGTTTTCATCCACAAGGCCTTGAAGGTAGAGATATCCAACTTGGCTTGTATGTTGACAACATTTATTATCAATGTTTCTTGAGGCTAGAATGGGTGCTCTATCTCCTAATTGGGCATGATTGGAGGCCAATAATGTGGTCTTAGATGTTAATCACCACCTTTGATGTTGTGGCTATGATAATTTTTATCTATGATGCCCTTGAGGTAGAGATCTCCAACTTGGTTTGCATTTTGATAACATTTATTATTGATATTTCTTGAGGCTAGAATGGGTGCTCCCTCTCCTAAATAGACATGATCAAAGGTAAATAATGTGGTTCTAGACATTAATCCCCACCCCCAATGTGGTGGTGATGATATTTTTTAGCCACAAGGCCCCAGAGGTAGATATCTTCTACTCAACTTGCATGTTGATAACATTTATTGTCAATATTATTTGAGGCTAGCATGGGTGTTTTGTCTCCTAACTAAGAATGACTATAGGCCAAGAATTCAGTCCTAGACATTAATAACCATCCCTTATGTGGTGTTGATATTTTTTATCCATGATGCCCCAAAGGTAGAGATATTCAACTTAGATCACATGTTGACAACATTTGTTATCAATATTGTTTGAGGCCGTAAGGCATGATTCATCTCCTAACCGGGCATGATCAGAGGCCAAGAATTCAGTCCTAGATTTTAATCACCAACCCCAATGTGTTAGTGATGATATTTTTCATCCATAAAGCCCTTGAGGTAGATATTTCTAATTTGGCTCTCATGTTGACAATATTTGTTGTCAATGTTTCTTAAGGCTAGAATGGGTGATCTATCTCTAAACTAGGTATGATCAGAGGCCAATAATGTGGTCCTAGACATTAATCACTACCTTGACATGGTGTCAATGATATTTTTCAACCATGATACCCTAAAGGTAGAGATATCCAACGTGGCTCACATGTTGACAACATTTGATGTCAATGTTGTTTGAGGCTAGAATGGGTACTCTGTATCCTAATTGGGCATGATTAGAGGCCAAGAATGTGATAATATACATTTATTTCCACCCTTGACCTAGCGATAATGCTAGTTTTCAATCATGAGGCCCTGGAGGTAGAGATATCCAACTTGGATGGCATGTTGACAACATTTATTGTCAATGTTACTTGAGGCTGAACTTATTATAAAATTATGTATCTACATTGATTCCAAGCCTATGGTGGTGGGAACACATGTAATTTTCACATATAAAGGTATTTTAAGTCACAAATTTATAATCAGAGGTACAAGAAGTAGAAATGTCAATTGGAGGCAAATACCCTATCTCTTATGTACATAAAAGTTGCATTATAGGACTGATCACATAATCTTCTACCATGAATTTGTTGATTATTTTTAATTCATGGGATTATGGGTACACGTAGAGGAATTAAAAACATATAAGATGGTTCTATCAATTCATGGATATAACTTAGGGTTTCTATTTTATGCCTATCCAAAATTTGCCTAAAAATAATAATTTTGATTTATAGGGAAATGTTGTCTTAAGGTCATAATAGGTGATATATCTCCTAACCAAGAATTATTAGAGGCCAAAAATGTTTTCCTAGACATTAATTACCAGCCCCAACATGGTGGTGATGATATTTTTCTATCTCAAGGCCCTAGAGTTAAAGATATCCAACTTGGCTCACATGTTGACAACATTTGTTGTCAATGTTGTTTGAGGTCAGAATGGGTGATTTATCTCTTAATAAGGTGTGATGAAAGGCCAATAATGTGGTCTTATATTTGAATTTCCACCCTTGACATGGTATAAATGATAGTTTTCATCCATTAGGCCCTAAAGGTAGAGATATCCAACTTGGCTTACATGTTGACAACATTTATTGTTAATATTTCTTGAGGTTGGAATGGGTGCTTCATCTCCTAACCATGAGATCAAAGGAAAATAATGAATTCCTATATGTTAATCACCACCCCTGATGTGTTGGTGGTGATAGTTTTCAACTAGAAGGCCTTAGAGATAGAAATCTCTAACTTAGATCACATGTTGACAACATTTATTGTTATTGTTGCTTGACGTTAGTGCTCCATCTCCTAACTAGGCATGTTCAAAGGCCAAGAATGTGATAATTGATGTTAATCACCACCCATAACATGGTGGATATGATACTTTTCATACATAAGGCCCCATAGGCAAAGATCTTCAACTTGGCTTATATGTTGACAACATTTATTATCAATGTTGCTTGAGGTTGGAATGGGTGCTCTGTCTCATAATCATGCATGATCAGAGGATAAAAATGAATTATTAGATGTTAATATCCACCCCTAACATGGTGGTGATTTTATTTTTTAGTCACAAGGCCCTAGAGGAAGAGATATCCAGCTTGGGTCGCATGTTAACAACATTTGTTGTCAATGTTTCTTGAGGCTAGAATGTTGCTTGAGTGAGTGCTTATCAAACTATCAAACCATAATTCATTTTTTAGCACACTTTTCTTATCATCCATCTCATCTTCATCATGTATCATTATCACACCATCATTCATGAGATTCTTAACTAAAGTTATTTCTTCAATTGATGGTCATTGATAATCTTTTATTATATCCATAGTCATTTGCTATAGTATTTAGTGGGTTATCATCTAATGGGTGTTGTGTTGGTTTTGATTTTGTAGCCATATAATACCTTATTAAATTTGGTACATCCAATCACATTATATTTAATATTATAATTCACCATTAGATAAATTCACAAGACTTACATAAATATATGGTATATATAAAGGGCATGAAATTGTGTAGAGTAATGGGAATAGGTGTTTTTCAAGTGTTAAAGGTGGTTTGGGGGTTGTGAAGGTATATGAGAAGAGATATGGCCAAAAATAAATCCCAAATAAGCATAAAACCCTAGTGGAATATGTCTATAAGAGAGTGTAGTTGTTAGGTGAGATCAAGAAGGGTCTTGAGATCTTGAGAAGAATTGCAAGAGGTTGTGAGTGAGGTGTTTGAGGTGTTATAAGGGTCATTGGACCAAGAAGAGAAGGTATATTATTCATGAATATAAATAATCCTAATTATGCCTTGTATGGATAAGATCTTAGGAGGAAGAAAGGTGATAAACTTGAAGGTATACAAGTGTAAGGTTGTGAATGTAGTTAAGTCACATCGAAATGAGGTCTATATAAGGAAATACAAGAGCAAGTGATAGATTGTAGGCCAAGTTAGGCCTATTCCTTAAAGATATAAAGGAGAAATAAGTGGATAAGGTGGAAGTAAGAGTGGAGGTATAAGTTATTATAATATTTATTTGAGATTCAAATTAGTATGATAAGCATGATAGTGGGGTCATGAGTGAGCAAGAATGATGCAGGAACATCAAAAAATGTAACTGCCCTCAAAACTTAGAGTGGCTAAAAATAGTAAGTGGTTGCATGTTTAACATTATTTAAGGTTGGAAATGAATGTGAGAGAGTTGAAAAAGGGTGAGAAAGGAAAATATGAGACTAGAGAGAGTGAATGATATGTATGGATAAAATGAATGCCTTAGGAGAGTATTGACATGTAATTAATCACATATGCTTGTCTTTTTTTATTGTAGAGTAATTTATAATTACTAATTCTCAAGTAAAGAAGCTTATATATTATCTAAACCATATTTTTATAACTTGGTCATAACATAGTCAATAAATAAGAAAACAAGAAAGTCTTGGAATGCATTCAAGTGTTTGATAAAATGTCAAATTCTTGTTAAAAGATTATTGTTTCTTCATCACTAAGGAAGGTTTCTTGTGATCATAGTATGGTTGAAGTATATCCTACATCATATAGACATACCATGTTGCATGAACACCATAAATTTACAAGAACTTCATTGATCAGTCAAGTAAGGGAGGAAACCAAGAATTATTAAGAGTTTTAGTCTAGATTAGAGGTCTTGAGAGGATGTTAGATGCATTAAATATATGGTAGTGACTCTTAAGAAAGATAATAAGTTCTTTTAGAAAATCAAGATTATTTGGATATGGATATAGAAAGGGGTTAGAATGTGAAGGTAAATAATCATATGAGGCTCAGTTGGGGATCAAGAACCCTGAGAACCTATTTTAGGATTTCAAGCCTATTTCTATAAATCAAAGAGAGTTAAGTTGAAGTGAGGAAGGAGAGTGTATATTTTAGACTTGTGCATGGGGAAGATCATATGGATCCTAGAAGGAAAGAGTATATAAAATGGTGAAGAATGATAAGGTTGTTAATCCTAATAATTCCAAAAGAGAGGAATGGTGTCAAATAAGCTAAGAACCTATATAACAAGATGATGATTAAAGATTAAAGTCAGTTATCATAGTGATATGAGAGAGAAAGACGTTTCAAGCCTAGGATCTACATCAAAGAAGGCCTCATGGGAAAGAAGAAGCTTTGAAAACATGAATTAGGCCTACTAGGCCCTATAACCCAAGCACCCTGCTTAGGAAAAAGTGGAATATATGTACAAGGAAAAGTTGGGGAATTCAATAAGGTTTGTTGGCATGTTTGAGGAAAGGTTAGGAGGTTAGAAGCTATTGGAGGTGACTCTAACTGCATAGAGAACGTATATGACGATAGACCTAGACAATCCTAAAAGATACATTGAGAGAGTGAGACAAGATTGATTACAAGAGGATAATGGAGAATCTAGAGTGAGTTAAATTTTGAGAGGTTATTGAGTTAAATATCAAAAGCCTGAGGAATAATAAGAGAGTTTTGGTGTTGGCAAGAAGAGATTCTAGTGAGGAAGTCCATGACTAAGGTGAATAGAGTATGAAAGATTGTAAACAAATATTTGTAAAAGATTTTGAAAGATATTCAAAATCAAAACAAATTATTGAAAAATATGTTAACATAATTATACGTAAATTTTCCATGCATTTTAAAAACATTCAATAGACTACAATATTTTAAAATTGAAATGTTGAACTATATATATATATATAATCTATAATCTATAAAATTCATAATGGCATATAAAATGTGAACACAATATAATATATGAGATCAATGCTATATAGGCATATATACAACATTCCAAACAACTATACATCAAGACATATAGGCATACAAGAGAATGTCATAAGACATGATCTCCTAATCATAAAAATTCATCAAACTATTTGCCTTGCTTGTCAAAGCCTCTCCCTTAGATTCCTTGTTCACAACTGAAGGTCTTTGAGCAAATTGACTATGAGTCCTCTTTGGCTACAAGCTTGCCTATAGCTCCAACTATTCATATACAAATATTGTTAGAAATTATACATGCTGAAATAAGATACTTACAAAATTAACATGTTAAGTTTTTCAAATCATACAAAAATTAATCATAAGTGCACTTATCACAAGTTGGTAGTCATGGTTAATTTAAAACTGACACTCAATAGGGTTAATGATAGGTTCACATTAGCAAACAAGAGTGTGAAATGGATCACTACTATGATTTAATGACCTAATATTGATTATGTAAGGTATAGGTCAATGCAAAAATATATATACATATAAAATAAAAATTCAAAATTAGCTCATAAATTAAATCATTGAAATATAATATGAAAAATTAAAAATTAAATTGTTTAACTATACCATGCCACCCTTGATAATCATTTTAACAAGACCAGAAGACATCATTGGAAGAGTCTACATAGACAATTATTTTAAGCAATAGATATTTGCACAAATATATAAGACAATTACAAAACACACATCCATATTTATAATTAAACATTATGTAATATATAACTAGACCATGTACCTCAAAGAGTTGTTGTGTAGATTAAATGGCAGCAGCAATACCTACATTTGTTCCCTCCCTAATATATGACAGAGTATATTCTAAGGTCATCAACTGAACATATAAAATATCATTGTCAGTCACTTCAACACACACACACACACAACACACACACACACACACACAACATATATGTACAATAAATACTAAAATTAAGTAATCATTATAAATTAGCTCTAATAGGTATGAACTATAGATGAACTATGAGAAACACTCATACTTGTATGGACCCTAAAAACCTGTTGCAACATAAAAATAGTTCATATACATAAAATTACCTTTTAAATTGTAAAAATATTTTAAATTTAACAACTTTGACATTATTTTTTTAATAATTAAAATATTAAACATACCTAGGAAGTGGTAGACAAGGTGACCAAATGAAATGTAGATGGTTGAAACATATAAATATTGATATCATCTAGGCCCATGGGAAAACCACCATGAGTAAACTATATGAAATCCTCCTCATCCTCATCATGTCTAATGTATTTAGCACCACATGATTTTAATAAGTGATCTCATTAAGTATTAGTTCTGGATGAAGCCTCACCACATCCACGCTCCACATGAGGAATATGATAAACTTGGCTCATATACTAGATGAGGGTGTCATTAAGTGCCTTAATCACATGCAAGGTATCAATATCTACAGTCTCCTTGACTATAGAGGTTACTGTCTCAAGAGGCTAGGGTTTATCAACACATTCTCTTACTAGTTGATTAGGTGCATGACATGCACCTAACCTATCCTATGTAGCCCTTTCCCCTACCCTGAAACTCCAAGAAATCAAAATAATTTGGGATTTCATTAAACATAAACTCAAAATACAATTTTCTTAGAAAATACAATGGAACATCATTATTATTTCAAGGTGGGTGATCCAAGACCATCCACCATTCGTCCCAAAAAATTTGTTTGATCAGCTCATGCGTACACTAATGGATTGGAATTCATTTGTCTATCACATCAAGCAAGTCACCAATCCTCCCATCAATGAATAGGGAATAAATTTGGAATTTTTTTATGTGTTTATCTCTCATAGTGGTTATTAAAAGTTTATTGGAATAGTATTTCCTACATCTATTTCTATATTCATCCCACCAATCAATTTAACCTGTTAATGACTCAACTTGATCTACTAATATATGTAGTGTGTTTGCCATGGAAATTTGGTAGGGGTTGTTTGAATGTGGATCCCTTAATTACCTAATCAAATTCTCAAGTTCAAGCTTATTTTCTATTATTTGGCTTGTTAAATCTTCTTAACTACCTTAGGGATCTTTAGGAACTATAGGAGGGTTAGGAGGGTTTTGTGGGTGAGGATGGATTGGAGGGTTAAGAGGGATAGGAAGGTTTTGGGGGTTAAGTGTTGACACATTAGTTTTTTCACATGAATATGCCAAAAAACATAAAAATATAAATAATTTCAATAAAAATACAATAAAATTGAAAAAATTAGGGTCTACTTGCATAAAAACATGTTGGCTTACCTCTCCTTTAGTGTGACATTCTCAAATAGAAGGATACCTAGCTCCAAAATGCAGATTCTTGCTTGATCAATCTTCTTGCTTCAAATCACATGTTTTCTCTTCTTTATCTTCCTCGTGATTTTAGTTGTGTGAAATGTTAACTGATTTGGCTTTCACATTTTTTTGTTTTATTGTTTGAATATTGTGTATGTGGTTTAGCCTCGATAATAATTAAGGCTAACTTTAAGAACCATGTACATGGTTCTAATAAATTTATACATAGAATGTTTGGTGGGAGGGAGAAAAATTATGTACACTTTTTGGCCCCCCAACTTTGTGCATACACTCCTATATTTTTCTTTAACTTGAATGGGCCCAACTTCACATACAAATTTTGAAAGGTATCAGTGTGGGATTAGACTAACAAGTCATGTACTTGCCATAATTGTTACCACTAGATGTTTTAATCATCATAGAAATATTAAATATAATATTCATCCTTTAAGTCTTCTAGGAATTTATCCAGAGTTTTTCCATATTATTCTTTTATCTAGTCCTTATCCCATATATAATGAGATTTTTGCCATTCCTTGGGAACTAAAGAATTTTTCTAAAATGCAATCTTTATTTTATGTTCATCATTAGAATAAAATATAAATAAAAATGAATTTAACATATCAAAGTAACCACCTATTACATCTTCATTTATTTAGCCCTCAAACATCAGGACTTCTAGATCTAATTTAAAGTTTGGGGTACTTGACTACCAAAACCTTTACCTTGTTTATGAGTCGATGGAACCATTTGCTTGAGGAATTTAATGAACTAACTAAACATAAATGTCTTTTTCTCTCTAATTTATTCTACAATTATATCATTAATCATCTCTTGGACTACATTTTATGAGTTATTATCTATTGCCATCTATATTTGCTTGGAATGATAGTTAGGGTATTGTTTAAGAAATGAGATTTTTCTAGAAGGGTCTAATTGAAGGTGATTTTTTTTATATTCAACATTATGAAGCATATGTATCGTACAACACTCATAAGAAAAACATATAATTTGATACTAATACATGTTTATTTTGTATGATTTAATTACTTTGTGGACATTTTATAGGAAATTTTGGTAAATAATCTTTCAGAAATATTTTCATTGGAAAATAAAAAATTTGGTAAATTTGTCAAAAAGTAGACAATTGACAAAAAAAATAGAATCTAGAATATACCTTGATAGTATTATTATGGGCATCTTATTTAGACATTGAGATTTAGATACCCTAACCTCATTCATTGGGACATACACAAATAAGATGAACTACTCTTATACCACTAATATATTAGACAACTCCCTAAATGAGAATCTAGATGTGTTATATGTGTGCGTGGAATTTGTGTGCGATATAAATCAAAGAATCAAGAGAGAGATAATATAATTTGAATATAAAGTTTTATTAATTTATGTGATATTTACATGGCATACTCTTGATAAATATGTATGGTTTTTTGTCTTCTATTATAATTGTTATCTAGACCTATAGATGTGTATACATATATTACAAAGTTGTGAAGTTAGAGAGAACCATTATGAAATTATAAATCATTGAGATTTAAAATGTCTTTTTTCCTTCTAATGATATAATTTATTGATGTTATAATTTTAACACTAATTTATATGTGGGGAAATCACTTACCCTCAACCTTTCACCCATTTTATCTTTGAAAACTAGGCATTTCATGCCTATTAGGATGGAAGCATCAATTTTTTGACACCTAGCAATACCACACGATGTGATTTGGCCTTTGTGGTGTGGCATATAGGTGTGTAGGACACTACCAAATTCATTTTTATATATTGCATAAGTTTTGGTTCACACATGGGTGGATCTATGTCTAATATATGTAGATTTAATTTTTCCAACATAAGAGTTTGTTACATGTATTAGAGATTAATTGGTGATCTTTGAGGTACCATGAAACTATCAAGATTATTTTGAGGTATAGTAGACTGTTGAACAAAAACTAAAATAGTTTTAAGTTGTGAGAATGGACTTGGTGGAATTGATGGAGCTATTTTTCAAAAGATCTTCCTAGATTAGTAAAACAATCAAAACAAACTATGGTTCTCAATAACACGCAATGAATTAGGGACTACAATGTGGAAACAAATAAACCTATCCCTATGAAAATCACATCTATAAAAACAAGGAAAATGTAACACTATATAAGATAATGAAGCATTCAAGGAAATGTGGGCTCACTAAAATATAAAACCCTAAGTAACACTAGAAATAAATAATGGGTAACCCTAAAAGTAGGGCACAACAATGCAAGGTTATAAGGAACCCTAGGCAAAATCATATCCAATATGTAATACATACACAATTTAACCCTATGAGGTGTATGAGGGTATGAGTTCACCAAAATTTTATATATTAAAGTGGTTTTTCATCAATAATTTATTACATCAGAAGAGGTTCCCAAATAAATAATAAAAATACACCTAAATGCAATAAAGGAAATTATTTAAATACTTTAAATTGGCAAATAGATGTTTCTATGAATAATATTGAATTTTAAGAAATTTGTATACTTTCATTGGCTTAATTAAATTATATTCAAATGTGCCCAAGATCTAATACGAATATAAGCCATAAATTTTGGAATAAACTAATAACTTTTAAATTTTGAGAAAGATCAAAAAGCTACTAATTGGGAAGTCTAGGGTTGTACTACTACATTTTTAATAATTTTATTTTCTAAAATAAATTTTATAAATTCATTTCTCTTCACATATTTTGAAAACCTCTCACTTTGAAAAAATACATCATTCTTTCTTATTTCTTAAAATCCTAATCAACTCAAAAAAACCATACAAAACTTTAAAATATTGTGTAGTCATTTAGGGACCTACTTTAAGAAAACCCCTAACCTTTAGAAAGTTGAAAACTAATATTCAATGTAGCTCAACTAACAATATTAGTTATGAAATCACTGATCCTTATATGAATTTTCACTACATGATTAAAGGCAATGATTTAATATGAAGACTTTAAATTAAAAACTATTGTAATCCTTGAAAAACAAAATCCTTCACTATAGAAATTTGATTAGCATCTTATCCATTCTTTTATTTCTCAATACTTGTCATACATTCAGTAATTCACTTATGTATATTTAGACTTATAAAATTAAAATTAAGTCCCTATTAGTGTTCAAGTTGACACACAAAGGGGGGAAGCTAATAAAACATGACACAAAGACCAAAGAAACAAAGGAATGATACAAATAGACCCACATGAAGAAGGAACTAAGAATGTATCAGTATGCTCCTAGTCAATGAAGGGAGAAATTGACCAAGAGTGTACTAATAAGATCTTAGCACAAATCTATAAAATTAAAAAATGCAAGAAACAATGTTTTTGACATTCTTAAATTATCCAAAATCATATTGGGGTAAGAAAATGATTGTAATTAATGTTTTTTTTGCGTATTTTGAGCTTATTAGTGATATTTTCAAGGGTTTAGGATAAATATAAAGTGAGATTAAAAATAAAACAAGAAGAAAGGAAGAAAAATAGGGCCCATAATACACATTAATGTGTTAATAAGACCCTAATATGAATCAATCATCAATACATACAAGTACCCTAAATCAATGCAAAATAACATATTAAACTACCCCTGGACCAAAATCAAGTATTTGAAATTACAAAAATGGTAATTTTTCAAAATATACACTAGTGCATTTTTAAAAATGAACACTAGAAATTAAAATTGACATTTATTTTTCAAAATAGACAATTACAAAAATCAAAACTTATTAGTAAAATATAAATTGATTCATAGTAGTAAATACATCCAATTTTTTTGTCCATGTTTTCATCTTGGGTTCCTTCTATTTCTGTCATAGCTTCATTCATATTATCAAAGATGAATTGTACAACTAGTATAGCATTGAATTGAATTATCAAAATAATTAGGTTCATCATGTTTTTTATGGGTAATATTTGAAGGGATTGATAATATATTAGCATCAATGTCATACTTTAATAAATTACTTAAAACTATTTACTACTCTAGATGTAGGTGGAATTTGAAAGTTGGAATGATTAACTAGTACATGTGTTAGCCATCAAGATTTTGCACATCATGTTGTTATTTTAAATGTTACAATTTGTATTTTATAATAATATTAATAAAAATTTATGACAATAGCTATAAACAAAAAGGAATGAATAAAATGATTTAAGTGTATACTTGAGCACCAGAAATTAAGGGGCCCTAATTAGGTGTTTAATCTTGAATTGAGTTTAAAAATTATGTCCAAACCTAGAGGGTATAAATCCATTTAGTGCCTACATGTACCTCTCAGGGCAAAAAATTCACCTAGTTTTAACAACACCATCCATATTGATATCATTTACTAAGTGGACTAGTAAATGAACCTTGAATTCAAAAAATGAAGTTGTCAATTAATTTTCATAAATAGAGACAATATTAACAATTTTATTTCTTGTCTCTTTTATATTGTTGGTCAATGTTTTAACATAGGCATGGATTACTAAGAAGTTTGTTGGAAACCCTTTCATTTTAGCCCTTTTTCAAGAAAATATCAGCGTGTGGGTTACCTTGACCTTATAAAATATACACTTATAAGATATTAAATATTTATAATGTACAAAAATAAATCAAATCTATATATTTATACCTAAACAAAGTTTTATTAAGAAATTTAAAAAAATAATTTTCATTCATTTATATTAACAATTCAAACTCCCATGCATTCATAATAAGTGTATGGTGTTGGAGTATACTTTTCAAAATAAAGTAATTTATCCTAAAAATGTATTTCACTTCAAGACTTTGGACACTCCTTGAACAATAAAATAATATTTTTTAAAAAGAGAAAAGGCTCAAATCTATAAAATTTAGTGATCTCTTAAAATGCAAACATTTATAGGTCAATTAGCATTAGCAAAAATAAATTCAATACCCTTACAAATTTACAAAGTTTTATCAACTATTGATCAAATAAAAAAAGTTTAAATGATCATTAGTTTATAAAATAAAATTCACTTAATGATTATTTTCTCATTTAATTATAAAAAATAACATAACTTAAATTTGATAGAAATCAACCAGATAAATTGTAATAAGAAACTTAAATAACAAATAAATGTGCAAATTATCATATTAAACTTAAAAAATAAATAAATATATCAAAATTCAAATCAAAATACCATTTGAAGCATCAACTTATTTATTATTCCTATTACTCCTTTACCATTGTTATTACAAAAACATAAAGATAAATAAAATCTCTAAGAGAATTTGCATATTAAAATATCTTAACATAACAACAATGAAAAATAGATTTTTGTTGGATCCTTTAAAATACAACAAACCAGGGTCTTATATAGCCAAAGTGTTTTAACCTTGACACAACTTATCTAATCTCAAATTCCACATGGTTACCTAAGACACTATAATTTATTAACTATAACCTCAATATTCTTTCACCATGAAATTATCAACTAAAAAATTGCTACAATCCTAAAAACATTTGTAAACATAGGTCATGTCCACTAGTTAATGTTTGACAAGTCTATTTTCAAATTCTATAAAATATATTTTAATATTTGAAATTATTTATGAAAATCTATTATTATCGTGCATGTACATTTTTATTTTTTTGCAAGAGAAATGATATAACCTTCTATTAAATGATATGGAAATCTGTGCCAAGTGATGAACTTTACTCTGATAGTATTAAGTGGATTTTTGACCATGTCCTTGAACATTTCCCTATAATCCTATTTTATTCCTTTGTCCTCCAAAGTAGGTAAAATAAAATAATAAAATATCCCATTTGTTTTATCAAAAAATGACTCTAGTGTCATGCTTGTTTCTTCAAATTGTTCATGTATTAAATTCAATCCCTTTGAATAATTATTCATGAAGTTAATATTCGTATCTAATTTAGATTTAGTGAATTCCACTAAATCATTTTTTATCTAGGAAATATCAATGGCATCAAACATTCCTCTTGTTTTAAACAATTTGGTTCTACTACCTTTAAATTTATTCTACATTAACATCACTTGAGATAGATGTTCTTTCAAAGTTGGTAAATTAAAAAAAAAAACAACCAAAATACACATTGTGTTAGAAAACACTTTTCATTTATATATTTTAATAAATACTTTATCCTTTGAACTAAATTTGGATTTATTAAAATCACCATATAATTATCCATTCGTTTTCTTATATTATTCATAATCCTCTATCACATAATCAATATTTACAACATTAAAAAAAATCATCATAAAGAGAGTAGTAAGGTTCTTTCTTATGGTCAAATTGGGCAAAATATGAGTTTGGGTATCCATGACCTTTTCTCCTCATCTCTTTATTTTTCTTATGTTTACTGATTTTATTTTCTTATATTCATTCTTATTTAGTAATAAACATGTTAAAATTCTCGTGTGTCCTTCATTCATATTCAAATAGTTGCCTCCAATCTTAATGATATGGCCTTGTGAGGCCTTCAATAACATTAATTTGGGATTAAATATTTAGTCACATTCATAAGAGTGTTATCCAATTGGGATAACTATGGGAATAAGCTAATGAACAAGGAATGATAAAATTTATTGCACTAAATGAATGAGATAAAAAAATAGTACTAGATCAACTGAATTGTCAATAAATATAGGATATGTATCAATTTGATTTTAAATAAAAATGGAAGTTAAAATAAATGGGTCAGGTGAAAAAACATCAAAAAATGCATCAATTTTTTATTTTAACAAACTACTTGACACATGAACATCTTGTTGATGCCTAAATGTGTACCACATGTGCCCAGAGTGTTTAAGAAACACTTCTCATTTTATAAGTATTAATAACTCAATGAATGATTTTTAGGTTATGATAATCTTGTTATCTTTGATGGAATATAGGAAGAACAAATAACTATTTCATAATATTTATAATATTTGGTAGTTGGGAGCCACCATGGCCAAACAATTGATCTATGCAAAATATGAAGTATCTATGATAAGAGTAATGAATTATGATCAAGAGATAATCTAAGAACTAATCTAAGATAGATATTTATAATGAGAAGCTAAACTAAAGTGATCTAGTTTAAAAAGGATCAAAAAGAAGGGTAGGTAAGAAAAAAGATGTTGTTGACCCTCATTCCAAACATCATGACAAATTTCAAATATCATCTAGGCATGCCCTTAACTAATGTGTAACATAAAATAACTTAAGCCCAAATCCTATCACACATCAGGAAAACTCCTAAGGAAGATGGAAATAAAGAAAATAATAACATGGTTCACTTTAAATATTTACCCCTACAAGCAAACAACATTATCTCAAATTTAAGAAGAATAAAGGAAACTAAATGAACCTAAGAACGTTCAATCAACTTGGCATTGGCAAAATTTAACAACTCTTCAATTAAAAGATGCACATCAAGACTTCATAAGAACCATTCAAAACTAAAAATAGGAACAAGAAAGTGAGAGAGACACCATGATAGAAATGAACACAGGCAAATGCTAGACAATCTTTGAAGAATTCCTTGATTATATTAATTACTCTAAGTTTACAAAGTAAGTTGGCTCTAAAAACTCCCTCTCTTTTTATAAATGACAATGATCCTTTTATAAGATACAAGGAAGGATGTTAGTTAGTCCTATCCAATTACATTCATACATATGTATAGGATAGTTATCTTTTTGTTCTCTTCTAGAACCAATGATTTTTTCTAATGGACTAAGTTATAGACAAGGTGATCTTACAATTTGCATGTCTATAAAAAAATAATATCCTATTTCAAAATATTATGCAATGTTGGTTGTAAAATAATATTCTTATTTCAACTAACTTGTCTTTGAGAACCCTGTGTGTTGTTGGAGTCTTCATTTTTTTTGATGCTATGTTTTGATACCTATGGCCGACAATTAGTTTTATGAAGAGCTCTTTCACTTATCCTGATAAGATCTAGTGGTCTAAATAAACTTTCTAATATATGCATACCCTAGCTACAAATTGCTTGAGATCATTGGAGAGGTCCCTGATTTATAGGACCATTTTCTCATGTCTTTGAAACTATTTTTTAAACTATCATTGCTATAAATCTAACTAAATTGCTCATTAATGGATTCTAGGTTGAACTATCTTTATACAGGAGACAATTTGACTCCTTTTGGGTCAATAACAATGCTCATATGGTCTGGTTAGGGCTTCATGCCTCTCCAAGACACTGTTATAGGTTTGAATAGTGATTCAATGGTTTCCTTGAGCTTAAATCACAAGCCACATGCCCTAAACATTACCTAGATCAAGAAGTTATACCTTGGCACCACCCAGTCCACTAAATCTTTAGTTCAGTTGCTTTCTACTTATGTGGTGCCTTTATGGCACTTTACTCATTAATGTTCAAAAACAAATTAACCATTTCCTTTTAAAATTATTGCCTTTATCTCACACCATTTGATCCTTTTGTATGAATCAACATGGACCGTAGATCTTTAGATTATTTGGATCTAGCTAGCTATCTTAAAATTAGTGTCCTCATGACCATTATTTGACATCTGCATGGACATCTTTGATAAGCACATGACCATCAATTCTAAACATGTCTTAAGGACTATTTTTCAAGCTTACCACTTATCATTTTTGGGTTCATCCTTGACACTCTGTCAATTCTCCTAAGAAATGCCTTTTCACCATGTGGTGGTCTTGCGGGCCTCTAGAGCTTTGTTGAAAAGTCAATGTGATCCACACACCATTGGATCAACTTATCTGAGTGAGCACATTCCATTAAATCATGAATCTGAGTGAGCACATTCCATTAAATCATGACCCATGGGATGTACAACCATTAGCTATATAGAATCCTTTCAGTGATCTAATGAGACCTATCATTAACTTAGGGCTTTGAATTATCAAAGTTTACTCTGTTCTATTAGATTAACTTTCGCTCGACTAAATACAGGTCATTGATCTTGTAGACAAACACAATAGTTAATATCAAGGATATATAGGAAGAACTTTAGGATAAAATACTTAAGCTAAGATCAAAACATAATACATGAGACCCCATGAATTAAAAGGTACTCGGCATAAAGACTTTAGACCAGGGTTAGGAACATAAAAAGGACCACACAAGAATAAAAGGACATAACCTAAAGGCATAGCCCAAGGTTTTCATCATATTAATAAATATGATAAACCTTAGGATAAGGCTTTAGGCTAAGCTTTACAACAAAGGGACCATGCATTTACTTAGACCAAGCTAGGATAAAAGGGAACAAAAAGGTCACAAGACATAAAAGAGACCAAGCATGAGATTTTTAGCTTAAGGTTTGGTCATGCTAAAAACATGAATAAGCCTTAGGATAAAAATCAAACTAAATCCATGGCATGACAATTTTTCCCATGCAAATTTAAATAAAAATCTCCCACCAAATTTGGATTTAAATTAATAGGGACCTAGGTAAACTAGAATTAGGGTTTCAAAAATTCAAATATGAATTTAATTAATCATAAACCAAGGCTAGTAAAAGGGGAAATTTAACATTTAAACACAAAACCCTAAATATTACTCATTTCAAATAATGTCCACTAACCTTGTAATCTGAAACAAGGAGATATATTATTAGCAAACTTAGACGGGGTTAAATTAGATCCATGAATAAATAATCCAACCAAACCATGGTGTGGATGATCTTCAAATAAAATTAATGTGAAATCATGCTAATGAAACTTTGATCAAGTGAATCTTCAATTTCAAGGTACAAATTTGCATAATTTGACACATGGGTCCCCATTTTTTAAAAATAGGGGTATGTTGAGCTCAACAAATGGTGACTTTTAGGGGAAACATAGTAATATGTTAGAATTTAGAGATCCTAGTTTAGACTAATAATTAAACTACTTATTCTATTTGATCAAGCACCATTATTATGATTAGTTCATGATATAACAAATATTGCATATGCAGAATCAAGATCAAACATCAAAAATCAGTCATGTTGTGTGTGTGATTCGATTCCACTTACTAATTACCAAATGATTTAGATAACAACTTCTAGGTTCATGACTTTAATCATTAACATTGACTTTCAACAAGTTTGAATATTTATTAAGAACCATGCTTTAGCTCAAGGAAGGCTTGGGAATTTCTCTACTACCAACTAGGCATCCATAGCCCCAACAGAGATGCCTTTGGTTCCAATCAAGACCTTGTTCCACTGCTAGCCAAGCATCTATGGCCTTGGTAGAGATTACCAAAATCACCACTACTTATAAAGCTATTTAAATTTTCCAATAAGGATCTTATTTTTGGATTTTTTCAAGTCATTTTGGCTTTATAGAAAAGGTTGGGAACTAGGTTAGCCAGGTTTAGGGATTTGGTCAAGTGTTTGATTTTTAGACAATCATCTTTGGTTGTAAACTTTGTTTTAGGAAATTAATGTTTTTTTTAAGTATAAGAATGATTGTGTCCTAATAGTTTAAGCTTTCATCCTACATGTGAAATCCTTCTTACTACCAAGATTAGATCAGAGCAAGGTTTAAAATCTCAAGAAACAATTAACTTTCCATCAATCTTTACTAGCTTCTCTAAACTAAAAGATCAAGCTCATATTTCAATAATCCATGATCAACCAATGTTGAGAATTCATACCTATACTTTTGAACTATGAAACTCTTGAGTAGTATGAAACTCAAGATAAGGGCTATCCAAAAGGACTTATTTAGAAGCAAGGAAAAAAACACAAAAGGAAAATAAATATATATAGACATTATTTAGAAATAAGGGATAAGAAGGAAAGAAACTAATATAAAGACCCACACTAACTCCATAAAGAACCTACCTTTAGGATCAAATGGAAAGTTATTTAGCCTACCATGGAACCTTGAATCATTATTGATTTCACTTAGTGGCCTCTTCTTGTGGATAAGAGCACTTGTATGCTTGTCTTCTAGGTGATATATTTTGTCCTCCTATCATAATTTTTAGATGTATGGATCAAAGGTATGAATCTAAGACCCAATCATCTTCTTCCCAAATCCTTTTATCTTGCATTAGAAGTGGTAGTTCTCCTTCAGTCATAGATAGATAGTGACTTATATCATCTTCATTCAATTATGGTATCTTAGCTAACATTCTTATCCTAATGTCTTCATTAAATTTAGCTTGAGGTGGGGATGGACTACCAATATTTTTACCAAAGCTTTTCAAATCATCATAAAAGGCTATTTCATCCTGATCAACTAAAAGAGCATGAAATTTTTCTAGAACCTTACCATTTGAATCAAGTTGGTCACATAATTTCACCCTTTTGAAGGTGTGATATGAATATTCTTAAACCATTTCATTTGCTTCATCCTCATCCTCAGTGTATAATGTCATCTTGGCTACCCAATCGAGTCCCAACTCATCTTGCTTTAGGATTTCTAGAATGATATTTTTGTCTTGAAATACCTCAATCTCTTTTAATAAATCTACGAATAAATGTTGCTAGTAGTCTTCTTCTTCAGGGGATGAATCTATTTTAGCAATGACCTCATACAAATTGTCTTCATAGCTATCTTCTAAAGATAAGTCAACTTGTATTTGATCTTGTTCATGTGGCTACTCATCTTGAACATCCATTTCATTTTCTAGATAGTCTTTTGGTTCACTTTCTTCTTCAAATAGAAAATCAAAAGCTTACATGAAGGATTTAGAAGTTCTTACAAAGCTAGATGTCCCTAAAATAATGTCTTGATAAAACATAGGTTCAAATGTATCCCTTTCACTTTGACATGCTTCTAAGACACTACAATGATCAACTAGGCCTATATCACAAATATTCATTTCATGCATGTCATCAGATGACTCAATATTATTATCATGAAACCTATTAAACCTTTGAGAAATATAGTCTTTGTTGGAGCCTTCCCTAGAATTACCCACTTGATTTTATAATTAAATAAAAACAATGCTCAGCATTTGAACCATCTTAAGTATGGATTTAGCCTCATTATTTCATTTTTCTGAGTTATGAAATTAATTGTCATTACTAGTGGGCACCAAAGCTCTCTATCCTTGTGGATGAAATCCATTTGTGTCATTGTTAAATAACCCCAAATTTTGGTTAGGATAGGCATTTATTATAGGTAATTGGTTTAATATTGGTGTTAGATTAAAGGAATATGCATTGTGATTGGTATTAGGACTAATATTTAGTGTTGGTAAATTGGGGTTGATATTGGGAATATTGTATTCAAGTTGACCTTGAGGCTGAATTTGATCATTTATTATTATAGATTCAACATAAGCCAATGTTAAATTGTTTATGACATGAGTAAACCTCTTGAAAAACATAGAAGTCTTGGGATCCAAAGCATCCTTGTAAATCTCTAAGGATAAATCCTCACTAGGTCTATAAGGAGATATGGTTTTACTATACAACTTCTAGAATCTAGCATTGAAGGCTCTAATGGTCTTGCTATCATCTCTCATAACAGTCATGAATTAATGATACAAAATGTATGGACTAATGATTTTACCAATTGATCAATAAACATTCTATTAAAATCACTCCAACTAGCTATGTAATCCTCTAGAAGGTTAAGGAACCATTCATATCCAACATATTTTAAATTAAATGGGAACAATGTACATGCTACATCTTCATGAATAAAATTTAAGAGTCTCAAAAAAACCTTAAATATTTTAACATGTTCTTCTACTGTGATAACATCATTAGGATTAAAAGAAGGCAAATAACTTTCAATATTTCTTGGTAAGTCATGCGCAATACTTGGTATGTTGATTGGATAACCACCTAGCCATGCCATACTTTGATGAGGATATTACTTGTGGTAGTTACAACTCTAAATACTATTTGAAATATGATGTGTAAGCCTCATATTTACAAATAATAATTATCAAACTTGCGCATTAAATAAATTTTGTACAAATATGTATAAATAACATCAAAGTACATCGATATTTAACTAAATTAGCTCAAAGACATGTCCAAATACATCAGTATTAATGATATTTACATGTTTAAGCTTATATGAACTCAAATTTTCAAAAAATTAGTTGATCTTTGAATAAAACCATCATTAATAAATATAAATTCCTTGGATGTAAGCTATCTTTACCACAAATACTCATAGATTTTCAAAGAATGTTGATCTTTTTCTAAAGTAAGCACAAAGATGGGTCAATGACCAAAAAGATAAATGATCTTTATATAATTAAGAAAAGAATACAAAAATTATACAAATATTACACCAATATTTAAACACAATTCACAAAAATGAGCAAAGATACTTCAAATCTACAAGGATCCAACATGTCCCTCCATCTAGCGCTAGTGAAGTTCTACCTGTTGATGCCTAAATGTGTACCATGGGTACTCAAAGTGCTTAAGAAACACTTCTTGTTTTAAAATTCCTAATAACTTAATGCATGAGTCTTAAGTTGTGATAATCTTGTTATATTTGATCGAACAGAGGTAGAATAAGTGACTATTTATGGTGGTTGGGAGCCACTAGGTCCAAACATTAGATGTATACAAAATATAAAGTATCTATGCTAAGAGAAGTGAATTATGATCAAGAGATAATCTAATAAATAACCTAATATGGATTTTATAATGAGAAGCTAAACTAAAATGATCTGATTAAAAAGGAGCAAAAGGAAGCATAGGGTAGAAAAGAGATGTTGTTGATCCTCATTCCAAATGTCATGACAAAGTTCAAATATCATCTAGGCACACACTTAACCAATGTGTAACATGAAATAGCTTAAGCCCAAATCCTATCACACATCAAGAAAACTCTTCAGGAAGGTGTAAATAAAGTAAATAAGAACCTAGTTCAGTTTGAAGATTTAACCCTATAAGCAAACAACATTAGCCCAAATGCAGGAAGAATAAAGGAAATAAAATGAACTTAAGAATGTTCACTCAATATAGAATTGACAAAAGTTAATAACTTTAAAATTAAAATATGCACACCAAGACTTCATAAGAACCATTAAAATCTGAAAATAACAACAAATAAGTGATAGATAAGCCATGATAACAATGATCACTAGAAAATATTGGACAATATTTGATGAATTCCTTACATATATTAATTTCTCTAAGTTTACAAAGTAATTTGGCTCTAAGAACTTCCTCTCTATTGACAAATGATAATGTTCCTTTTATAGGATGCAAGGAAGCATATCGGTTAGTCCTATCCAATTACATTTGTACATGTGTATATGATAGTTATCCTTTTGTTCTCTTTTGGAACAAATGATTTTTTTTAATGGACTGATTTATAGACAATATGCTCTTACAAATTGCACATGTCTATACAAATAGAATATCCTATTTCAAAATATTATGCAATGTTGGTTATAAAAGAATATTCTTATTTCAACTAACTTGTCTTTGAGAACCCTATGTGTTGTTGGAATCTTTATTATTTATGATGTTGTCTTTTGATGTATGGCCAACAATTAGTTTTATGAAGAGCTCTTTCACTTGTCCTAATAAACTCTAGTGGTCTGACTAAACTATCTAATATATGCATTACCCTATCTACAAATTGCTTGAGATCATTATAGAGGTCCCCCATTTATAGGACCATTTTTTCATGTCTTTGGAACACTTTTTGGAACCATCATTACTATAGATCCAGTTAAATTACTCACTAGTGAATTTTGGGTTGAACTGTCTTCATATAAGAGACAATCTGACTCCTTTTGGGTCAATCATAATGCTCACAAGGTTTGGTTATGGTCCTCATGCCTCTCGAGGACACCCTTATAGACTTTAATAGTGCTTTATTGGATTTTTTGAGCTTAAATCACAAGCTCCATGCCATAGACATTACTTGGATCAAGTAGTTATACCTTGGCACCACCTAGTCCACTAAATCTTCAGTTTAATTGATTCCTCTCATGTGACACCTTCATGGCACTATGTGGCACTTTACTCATAAATGTTCAAAAATAAAATGACCATTTCCTTTTAAAATTCTTTACTTTATCTCACATCATTTGATCCTTTTAATGAATCAATGGAGACCGTAGATATTTAGATAATTTAGATCCATCCAACTATCTTAAAATTGACATCTTTATGACTGCCATTTTACATCCACATGATCATCTTTAATGAATGCATGACCATCAATTTTAAACACATATTAGGGACTCTTTGCCAAGCTTACCACTTGTCATTTTTGGGTTCATCCTCAACATTATCAATTTTTTTAGGAAATGCCTTTTCACCACATGGCAATCCCACAGACCTTTGGAGCTTTGTTGAAAAGTCAATGTGATCCACACACCATTAGATCAACTTATCTGAGTGAGTGCATGTTGTTAAATCATGATATATTGGATGTACCACCATTGTTTACTTATAATCCTTTCAATGAACTCATGACACCTATCATTGTCTTAGGGATTTGAATTGTCAAAGTTCACTACACTTCATTTGATTAACTTCACCTGATTAAACATGGGTCATTGATCCTATAGACAAACACAATATTTAAGCTTGAGGATATATATGAATAACTTTAGGATAAAATACTTAATCTAAGCTCAAAACATAATACACATGACCCCATGAATTAAAAGGGACTTGACATAAAGACTTTGGACTAGGGTTAGGAACATAAGAAAGGACCCCACAAGAATAAAAGGGTGTAGCCTAAAGGTATAGCCTAAGGTTTTCATTGTGTTAATAAATATGATAAACTATAAGATAAAGCTTTAGGATAAGCTTTATAACAAAGGGACCATGCATTTACTTAGACCAAGCTAGAGAACAAAGGGGTCATATAACATAAAAGAGACCAAACATGAGATTTTTACCCTAAGGTTTGGTCATGTTAAAAACATGACTAAGCCTTAGGATAAAAATTGAACTGAGTCCATGGCATGATAATTGTTACCATGAAAAATTAAATAAAAATCTCTTATCAAATTTGGATTTGAATTAAAAAGGACCTAGGTAAACTAGAATTAGGGTTTTAGCAATTCAAATATGAATTTAATTAATCATAGACCAAGGCTAGTAAAAGGGGTAATTTAACATTTAAACATAAAACCTTAAATATTTCCCATTTCAAATGACCTCCACTAACATTTTAATCTAAAACAAGGAGATCCACTATTAGCAAACTTAGATGGGGTTAAACCAAATTCATGAACAAATAAGCCAACCAAACCATGGTTTGGATGATCTTTAAATAAAAATAATGTGCAATTATAGTCATATAAAATGCAAAAATTGGTAACTTGATCATGGACAATGACACCCAACCCATAGGTCCATCTTTCTTTCTCTCAAGACCCTCATAAGCTTATTTTCACTAATTCCCAATCATTTTTAGCTTTCTAAACTTGATCCCAGCTGAGCCAAACTCCTCTTGCCAAGATAAATAAATCCCCTTAGGTCCCATCTATGCAAGATAGTAGTACCACACTTGTACAATAGCATTGGTGCCACTCCTATCCACTTTTGACATTATTGTCTAAGCCTATTTCTAGCCGCAATGGTCAACTTCTTCTAGTTCCCCATCCTTATCCTTATCGACATAATGTGAGTACATTCAACCCATGACCAATAGATCTTTATAAAATCCCATTCAAATATCATTTGGAAAGGGTTGACAAATATCACTTAACAACTACGAACACAAGCAGGACTACTCGAGCAATCTCCCCTATTCTCTACATATAACTAGCCAACACACTTACAAGCTCATTCAAGTCTTTACACTAGTCCATAGCCATTTCAAGATCATATAGTTTATCATTCTACATCTTAATATACATAATTACATAAATCACAAGTAGGAGAACTACATATAGCTTGATCCCTCTTCAGAGTATTGATATGTAGGTAGTGTGCTCACACACAGGTGTGAAGCACTTCTAATGTATCTTACACACACTAACCCCCCTTCTTGCTCAAATTTGATCAAAGCATAATAGAAGATAGGGTTTGAAGAAATAATCTACTCTATATGGATCTATACACACTTATAGCTATTGAAACTTCATAGACAAGGTCACACAAACTTCATAGACAAGGTCACACAGATATAGCAAACAAAACCTGGAAAGCTCATATCATCATGACAATAGCAAAAAAGGTGCACTATAGTGTCAGTGCCACTACTGTCTAGTTCCAGTGCTCCTGTCTAATCATAAAACAAAGTTTAGATCTCAGTTTGTGATAGTGTCTCAATCTTGCATAGTGAATTCTAACCTTTCTCTTAGTTGGATCAATCAATTTCTAGCTAAGTCTTATTTTCTTCTCCTTATTACTATTTTTAGAAAATTTCAAATTGTAATTAATTTACATAAATCAGTATCTTAATTATTGTTTATTTATTTATTTATTTTACTACTTAGACCCTTTCACTAAATTAGGAATAATATCCCAATATTTCCAAAACTATTAAATCATTTGGTGAACCTGACTTACTTCGTTTGTGCACAAAAACCCTAGGGTAATTTTCCTACTAATTTTCATATATTTTTCTAATTTTTTACTTGCATAATAAAATAAAAAATTAACATTAAATTTTTGAATTTTATAGTAATTATAAAATAATTTTCTTTCAAACCCTAGTTGCCCATACTAGGTCCTAGTATTTTTCTAATAACTTTCCAATCATTTTCTAAATTTTTGCTAGCATATTTAAATCAAAAAATCCATTCAAATTTCAAAATTCAATAGTAATTTTCAAAAACATTTATTTTTAAAACCCTAGTTGCATCTACTAGGTCTTGTTAAATTGCTAATTTTCTAATAAATTTTTTATTTTTTTACTTGCATATATAACTCATAAATTCACTTTCAATTTCAAATTTTCATAGTAATTGTTCAAATAATTATCTGTTAAAACCCTAGTTGCCCATACTGGGTCCCATTGCTTCTTGAGATATCACCGTACATTCTGAAATCATATTCTAAAAAAAATCTCACTTATCTAAGAACATTTCTTGTAAATAATAAGGAGACCAACATGGGTCCTATCATGTACATGAATGACAAAGTTTATCATATATTACTATAAAGATTTATTCTTTGCATTTCATGCTTATTTTTCATTATATGGGATGATGTTAAGAAAGTTATTATCAAACATATTAAGATATATTTTGCATCACCTCCCTTGGAGCCTCCATTCTATGATGAGTCATGTTGCATTTTCTATCTTACCCTTCCCTAGGTCATTACCCATCGTCAGAGAGCCCAGTTGACACCCTTTGCACCTCCACCACCTCAACCTATCATTATCTCCACTATCCTCCCATAACTACTTCTAGTCCTATATGGATAGTAGATAATATAGTTATATCAGTTACTCGACATGCCACCATGCCTCCTCCGCCTAATTAAGACCACCAACTTCCCATTTCTTCCCATCCTAGGCCCAACCCACCAGCATAGGTATATTTGCATAAGGCATATGATATTGTTGATAATTTGAGAAACACCCTATCTAATATTTCCATGTTATAACTAATTTAGAAAGCCAATGTGTTTAAGGACATTCTCTATCATGCACTCACTAATGGGGGGATCACAAGAACAACACACCTGTTCTGATCCCTCTTGTTAGGATCTTGCTCCTCAGAAAGAGCACAATATGATTACCAAATATAAGCAATTATAAATGTAGAAATAACTAGAAATACAAGTAACTAGAATTTACCAATAGCACAGAATATGAGAGACAATACACTATCTTGTATTAACACTTTACAAAAAAGAATACAATAAAGAGCTGCCACACTATTCCACCTTACAGAGGCTTCCCACACCTCAAGTGTACAGTAATTCTTCTTCAACACTCTCTTACCAAAAATGGTCCCAACAACCAACTCACACACAGAATTAGTGTTCACCTCTCCAACTAGTCAGTAATAACCCTGCCAGTTCACCAAGCACTCTATAGTACTTCAAGTTGATCTCCCATGAACCTGCAACCTACAATTCAATAGACCATACTCACACATGTAGATCTCTTATGAGCTTGCAACAACCTGCAACTCAATGATCTTACAATGGAAGGAACTACCTTGCCTTCCTTATCATCTCATACTTTACAATACATGCCAATGGGTCTATAAATAGATCCCAGACTTAAACAATAACTTAGACTCTTAATTTAGATAATTATCCACGCAGCTCAAGACTCTAACTAGTCTTTACATGTAAACACTTTGTTCACTTAACTAATTGTCCGTGCAACAAACAGTTCTAGAACACACAGGCGACCGACATCAATCCCTGCTTGCCTGGTTCTATCGATGTCGGCTGACTTCCTATCATCGCCAGTTGCCTTCTACACTGGTCACGACCGATGTTGATCATACTGCCGATGCCGGTGCTTATCAAACCTTAGCAACCTTCTATTCCTATTTGCAAAGAGTTGAAGCTTTTAGCTCCACAACCTAACAATCTCCCACTTAGAGATAAATAGCTGCAACCTGTAGCTGTACCTGTACTCAATCTAGTTTATTCCCTTGGCTTTGTATCCCTCCTCAAGATCACTCTTGAAGACCAACCACCACAAATCTTGTAGTGAAAAACCTATCATCCAAATCACCTACCACATCCACATCTACAAACCATGTAGAAAAATAACTGAACCTACATAGCATGTGCACCTGCTGTTGGTCCCTCTAAGAATCCACTAAACTACCCTCCAATGGTTCTCTCCCAGATTGGCTCCAAACTTGTGACAACTCCCACTGCTTGGGAAAACTCAACCTCATTATGTGAATCAAGACACTTGTTCTGTGAACTGTCCAACCATCAGCGTGCTAACCGGTCTCACACAATCATCCTGAAACAAAGTCAACATATGACCTTCCATGTCTCTAGAACACACTCATGCCAAAGAATCTTGCTGCTCCCAGATTCTCCATGACATCCCTCTAAACTAGCTTTACCTTTAGTTCAGCAATACCTATATATGTAAGCCTGCAACAAGCACATCATACAGTAATAGGATAATGTAGCTAATATTATCTAACTTGGTAAAGAGAAACACAATGATCAAACCTCCATTGCCCTGCAGCTTATACAAGACCATATACCCTGATCTTCCGTCTCACGTATCCATTTCCACTCTTCTTCATCCTGAACATCCATTCATCTCTCAGTGCTTACTTCCAATTGGCAACTCCATCCAAAACACCTATTTGGTTCTCCTCCAAGGAATCACATCCTCCATCCATGCCAAGCTCCCACTGTTTCCTGGATCTACCTATTCTGCTTCTTCAATAACTTCTTAGTCCTATACCATAAGTGAGCAACAAGTAGTGTAAAGAAGGGAAATGACAAATTTAAGAACTTACTTATGCCTTCAGTCCTCCATATGGACGCTTGAGACTCCTTGATAGCTTGTTGTCCACCCAAAATTTGTCTCAATAACCGATGCTGATCACATCTCAGTCTGCACCCAACTGATGTCGGTTCCCTGCGACTACCTCTTTGTCGACGTCAGTTTTCCCTAGCCGATGCCGGTAGTTATCTGCCCCGAGTCACTGACATCGGGCTGCACATAACTGACGTCGGTCCCTGTCTGGATGCCAACGCCGATTTTCCTGTCAACGTTGGTCTCTGTGTTTTTCTAGTGAGACCTAACTTTTTCCCACGAGCTCCTTTTGGATCAAACTCTTGTCCAAATCACCCTTGCTCTACTTAGAATTCTTCTGCCCCTTGTGTTGAACTCTGTCTGTCACCTTCTCCTTAAAACCAAGGCTTTCTTGTTCTTGTCACTAACATCAAATTCCTCAAGAAACATCACCTTCTTCTTCTGCATACAGAAATCATGACCCATGCCTTCCAAATCTGAAAGCATACCCTTTGATTCAAGAACATGCATCTCCTTCTTATCTATGTGACCAAGCCTATTAAGCCACATCTCTGAATCTACAGCTGAAGTAGATAACCCAAAAAGAGAATCAGTAATACAAGTAGATAGATAAAGTGTACCTACTTTTTTACCTCTAGCTACAACAAGTGTACCCTTGGTAACCTTTCAAGAGTCCGCTGTGGGAGTTAATGTGCAACCCTCATCACCCAAACTTCTAATAGAAATCAAATTCCTCTCCAAAACTGGGACATGGATGACCTCCTTTAACACCCATGTGTTACCTGTTTGCAATTTCAGCTTCACTTTCCCTTTGCCAACCATTTGACAAGGCTTACCATCCCCTACATAAATTTCTCCAAAGTCTCCCTGGACATACTCATGAAAAAATTCCCTATGTGGGGATGCATGAAAAGAGGCACTAGAATCTAAAACCCAAGATTCTACTTTATCCAAAGAACATACCAGAGCATCTCATGTAATGTAATCCGCAACATCTGCTTCTTCTTCATGTCCTTCATGTTGATCTTCACCCGATCTATAATCTCTCTTTAAGTGCCCTTGCTTTCCACACTTCCAGCAGGCTATTCTGCCATACTTGGACTTGGATCTCCTACCTGTCTTGGACCTTGATCTCCCACGCTCTATCTTCTCTCTTTGCCTTCCTCTGCCTTCAACACTCAAAGCATTTACTGATGATTCACTTGTGCTTTTCCTACATATCTCTTCATTCAAGATCACACTCACAACATCATCCACTTTTAAGACTTTTAAAGGAGACACAGTATTAGAAACTGCCATTACCAAACCTTCCCAACTTTTAGGTAATGAACACAAGATTAAGAGAGCTCTAATTTCATCATCAAATATAATATTGACTAAACTTAACTGGTTTACCAAACCATGGAAATCACTAAGATGGCTATGAACAGATCCACCTTCCAACATTTGCAAATTAAATAAACACTTCATAAGAAATACCTTATTAGAAGCCAAGGGTTTTTCATATAAATTTGCCAAAGATTCCATCAACTCCACCGTTGTCTTACACTGTGATAAGCTAGAAATCACAGATGATGCAAGACTCAATCTAATAGATCCCGGAGCCTTCTGATCAAGAACCTCCCATTCTTCATCCTTCATTTCCTGGGGTTTGCAATCAACCCCACCCAATGGTAAGTACAAATCTTTCTGATATAGATAATCCTCAATCTACATCCTCCATAATTGGTAGTTCTTGCCATTAAACTTCTCCATTCATAGCTTACTGTCTTCTGCCATTGCTCAACTCCCACTCAAACAGAAACCTTGTGAGTAACCTATAATCAAAACACACTAACCAGATCTAATCCAATCTGTTAGTATCCCAACCAAAAGCTCTAATATCACTTGATGGGGGGATCACAAGAACAACACACCTGTTCTAATCCCTTTTGTTAAGATCTTGCTCCTCAGAAAGAGCACAATATGATTACCAAATATAAGCAATTATAAATGTGAAAATAATCAGAAATACAAGTAACTAGAATTTACCAATAGCACAGAATATGAGAGACAATACACTATCTTGTATTAACACTTTACAGAAAAGAATACAATAAAGAGCCGCCACACTCTTCCACCTTACAGAGGCTTCCCACACCTCAAGTGTATAGTAATTCTTCTTCAACACTCTCTTACCAAAAATGGTCCCAACAACCAACTCACACACAGAATTAGTGTTCACCTCTCCAACTAGTCAGTAATAACCCTGCCAGTTCACCAAGCACTCTATAGTACTTCAAGTTGATCTCCCATGAACCTACAACCTGCAATTCAACAGACCATACTCACACATGTAGATCTCCTATGAGTTTGCAACAACCTACAACTCAATGATCTTACAATGGAAGGAACTACCTTGCCTTCCTTATCATCTCATACTTTACAATACATGCCAATGGGTCTATAAATAGATCCCAGACTTAAACAATAACTTAGACTCTTAATTTAGATAATTATCCATGCAGCTCAAGACTCTAACTAGTCTTTACATGTAAACACTTCGTTCACTTAACTAACTGTCTGTGTAACGAACAGTTTTGGAACACACAGGCGACTGACGTCGGTCCCTGCTTGCCTGGTTCTGCCGACGTCGATCGACTTCTTGCCATCGCCGGTTGCCTTCTGCACTGGTCACGACCGACGTCGGTCATACTGCTGATGTTGGTGCTTATCAAACTTCAGCAACCTTTTGTTCCTTTTGCAAAGAGTTGAAGCTTTTAGCTCCACAACCTAACACTCACTCAGACTTCTATGCCCATTGACTTTGAGTCTTCTTATTTTACATCAGTGGTTAACATACTAAAAACTATAGAAGATGTTATCACTTTTGATCATGATGACATGCCATATCATACATTAGTTGACCAAAATTTACCATTATTCATACAGGATCAATTCAAAACTAGCATAGTTAAGAGAGTTCTAGTTGATAGTGGTTTTAGGCTTAATATATGTAATATTACATTCTTACAAACCATAGATGTAGACATGACATCCATGCAAAAATCATATAATAACATTCAAGGATTTGATGATATACCATGACAAACATTGGGTACCATTGCTTTATATATCATGGTAGGACCCAAAACCCTCTTTACACAGTTCTAGGTCATGCCAGGTCCTCTTCATTATAATCTTTTACTCAGATGACCTTGGATACATGCTATGGGGGAATTTCCTTCTACTCTTCATTAATATGTTAAGTTTATTCATGAGGGATACCTATACACATGTCTACTAGATAAACATGCATTCAGATATTATTGAACTATAGAGTCATATTTGACTATTTCACTAGATGGGACACCTCATATCACAGTTCAACCACCACCTCATTGCATTTATCTTGATTAGATACATACATATGAGGTTGGAGAGACTAACACTTCTCATAGTATTTCACTTATATTTGTGCCCTCAACTCCAAATATTTAGCCAGTCATAACAACTTCAGTCATTCTATCTATTCCATCAATCATGATTCTTACACCTATTATAGTTATACATTCATTGATAGTAGTTTTAGTAGTATCAATTGATTCTATAGATACAATCACTCCATCAATTATAGATACTTTCACAACACCATTATCATCTACTACTATAGTTGATGAGACCCCCATATCACAGTTACCCCTTGTGGTAAATTCTAAGTTACTATATGTACATGATGTTGATACAGATTCCCAGGCTTCTTCAAATGATGATACGCCACCCATAATCATAGATGACCATTTGTGTGGGTTGAGCTTTACACCAGTTGACCTAGGAGATTACTGAGATAACTCTAGACCTCTCATTAGACATCCTACATCACTCTTAGCATCTTGCACTACACTCTCAAGATATACTCCACATTTTTGGCCATAGATAGATCACTTGGCACATACATTTCACATGGTTACCTCTATGGATATAGAGCCAATATTTTAGACTTAGGAAAGTAGCACACAACATCAACCATAGATTATGTTATAGATATTACTTGATCATGGATTAATCACATTATCTACAGTACAACATAGATCTATTAGAAAATTAGCATATCAAGATGGTCACCCATTTTGTGTTTTTCATAGGATCATAGACCATGATACAAAATCATGTACAACTTTATAGTAGAGATTATATGAACTATAGGTTTAGGGTATTATTTAGATTATAGCACCAGCTTCTCCACTTCCATCAAAGCAATCTAATACCAAAGCTAAATATCCTAGAGAAGAATCAGCATTTCCACCACCAGAGCAACCTCCAGTTCACCTTTGATAGGATGACACCATGTACATAGATTATACAACATATGATGATACTTATGATGATGATCTTGAGTCATTTGATGATGGTCATGATTCCTTTCTCCATTTCCATCCCCAGTGAGCTCCATCTTTGGACCCTTTACCCCCTTTAGTCTATTCTTTGTTGTCATTATGTACATATTTGCTTTATTCATATGATTGTATATGGATTTATTTTAATTTACTTGTACATAATTTATCAATATTTATTGTACATAATTTTTATGTGATTAATTGTACATAGCTTAAATAAATCAAAAATTCAAAAACACATAAATAATTAAAAATACAAAAACATTAAAAATATGTCAAAAACACCAAAAACATTTCGATTGTATGCATCATCCATGCTTTATGTTTCTACTCCTATACTAGACTTAAATTTGTTGTTTTATGCTTATTATTTGTCAATTTATTTACATTATCATGATTCACTTGATCTTATTTTGAGTGTGTGCAGTGACATCTAGCTCTTTGATTGATTCAATCTACCCATTAAGGGGGCATCCTACTTATACATCAAGACACACATCAATATGCATACCCACTGGGGGCATCTTCTACATGAGTACACCATCAAAGTTATGTCATTCCTACACCACACATTCTAGTTATCATGTTGATGTAAATTACTTACTTTCTTACAAAGATTACTCTATCAACACTCATGATTATATAACACTTGTGTATTTCTTAGCATACACCTAGTCTTGTACTCACATGTCTTACATAGTTTATCTCTTGCTTTGATTAGTTTGATGTGATTGTACTTACTTACATGCTTTTTTTTCTTAGCATAGCTAGATTGTTTGCATTTCTTTTGTTCCTTTTGGTCTCCTATATGTGCCTTAGGACATTTTCCAGTGGCCTTTGCTTCTATTCATGTGTATACCTTAGGACATTTTCTAATTACCTTTATTTGTACTCTTCTATGTGATTGTGGCTTTCATGCCAACATTACTTATTTCAAATTGCATGTATATGTGGCATTTGAGCATACCTTGTATGCTTACTTTATAATTTTAGTGACATATGCCCATGTCCCTTATTTGCTTGGCCCCTTGGCCACCCTTGCATGCTTCTTACTTCTTGCCTTATGTGTTTTTTGCTTGTTTGCTTCTCATTATTTGCAATTCCATGATTCACATCATGCATTATTCATGCTTTCTTGGATGCCATGATAGACATCATGCTCCATCCCTCCAACTAATAACTAAAAACTAATTAGACTTTCATTTCTAGTTCAGTACATTGTACATGTTATTACATTGTTATATCCATCTAGGCATACCCCTATTGATGTAATAGTCTCTCAATAAAAATCATGGTATATCTTGAAATATCTTGTCAATTATCATTGCTATATCATGTATCTTTGTAGCATAACACACTTTTAGGGCTCTTTCTTTTGAGGGCAATCATTTCAAGGTCTTTATTCCTATCCTTAGAAGAGGGGGAAACAAATAGGGGTCTTGTATCAAATATCAAAGCTCCTAACGGTCAAAATGATAGTTTTTTGAATACCCATAACAACTACACATCAAAATAGTCAAAATAAACTAGGCAAACGGTCAAGAATCTAGAATAGTTACTAGATTTGGCCCTAAATAGCACCCAACTTGGATAATAGCACTAGTGTCCACTTTTGGCACTCTTATCCAAAAAAAATACTAGATTTTTTATAAATAGATAAAAGGTAATTTTAGTTATAGTTTTGTTAGCTATAATTCATACAAAAATCAACATTTTTAGTATAGTTTTTTTTAGAGAATACATATATAAAGGGCATCATGCATGGCATGATATCTCTCACTTATAGTTTTAGATAGGGTAGTTGATACAATTTCTAGATCAAAATCCATGTTTTAGACAATAGTGATTGGGGGCAATGTACGAGGCACATTTGTTTTATTTTCTTTATGAGTTCAACATTACCTAGTCATTATCAGTAATTGCATGCCTTATTTCATCTACATATGGTTGGCATCATTTTGGAATGGCTTTCATATAATATTAACTTCATAATTTCCTAAGTTCCTAAGTTCTTATGTGGCTTTCATACAAGCCTAATCTCCATCTTTTAGAGTGGCCAAGAGTGGCCAAGAGTGGCCTAGTTTCCATCATATATTTAGTTATCCATACCAAAATTTCTAGATCAAATTACATTCATGGGCTCTAGGAGCTATCTCATATTACATACATTTCATAGTGGTATCAGTTCATTGCTTCACTTCATGGGGTAATGAAGAAGCCAAAGGACTAGCTAGCCTTTGCATTTTTGAGCCACCTATTCAGAGGGATTGGACATATAGTCTAGACATCAATTATCACACGTATGACCACCTAGCTTCACTTAGTAGATGATGATGGAGCCAAAGGGCTAGCCTTTGCATTCTTAATCCACCTATTCAAAGGGACTGGATACACAGTCTAGACATCGATTAACACATGTATGACCACATAACTTCACTTAGTAGGTGATGATGGAGCCAAAGGGATAGCCTTTGAAATCTTGAGCCACTTTTAGGGAATTGAGCACTCAGCTTCATTCATGATACTAATTTTGGTTCAACATCATTCAGTACATACCTAACACATCTAGCATTACTCAGTAGCATAATAGGTTTTTTATTAGTCTATGTACCTAGTGAGGTGTATTCATTCATTTCTCTTCCTCTCGCTCTTACCCTACTTTATACATTCTTATTTTAGATATAGCATTTCTAGTAAGAACTAAATTATTCTTTGTTTTTATTATAGATTCATACTTCACATTGTGCTCTCTCTGTGCACACCTAGCATCACACAAGCTTCATGGGCTTCACCCATACAACTAAGTTTAGGTAGGATTTCTATTTTTCCTTTATCTTGGTATTTCACTTTTCTACATTACTAGAATAAAAGGGGGAAATATAGTCATATAAAATGCAAAAAGTGGTGACTTGAGCATGGCTAATGACACCTAACCAATAGGTCCTTCTTTTTTGCTCTCATGACCCTCATAAGCTTGTTTTCATTGATTCCCAAACATCCGTAGCCTTCTAAACTTGATCCCAACTGAGCCAAAATCCTCTTTCCAAGACAAATAAATCCCCCTAGGTCCCATCTACTTAGGATATAGTACCACACTTAGACTATATCATCAATGCCACTCTTTTCTGCTTTCAATGTTATTATCCAAGTCTATTTTTGGCCCCAATGGTCAATTTCTTCATGATCCCCATCCTTATCCTTATTAATCTAATGTGAGTAAATTCAACCCATAAATAATTGATCCTTATAAAATCCCATTCAAAGATCATTTGGAAAGGTTTGGAAAATATCACTAAGCAAACAAGAATACAAGCAAGACTACTCAAATAATCTTTCCTATTCTTTGCATATAGCTAGCCAATACACTTACAAGCTCATTCAATTCCTTACACCAATCCCTAGCCACTTCAAGATCATCTAGTTTAGCATTTTACATCTTCGTATACATAATTACATAAATCTTAGCAAGTGGGAGAACTACATATAACTTTATCCCTCTTTAGAGTATTAGTATGTAGGTAGCATGCCCACACATGGGGTGTGAAGCATGTCTAGTGCATCTTACACACACTAACCCCCCATTCTTCCTCAAAATTGATCAAATCATAATGGAAGATATAATTTTAAGAAAGAATCTACTTTACAAGGATCCATATATACTTCTAGCTACTAAAACTTTGTAGACATGTTCACATAGACATGGCAAATAAAACCTAGAAAGCTCAAATCCCTAGGATAATAGTAGAAAAGGTGGACTATAGTGTCAGTGCCACTACTGGCTAGTTCTGGCACTCCTATCCAATCACAAAAAAAAAATTATATCTTAGTTTGTGATAGTGTCTTAGTCCTCCATAGTGAATTCTAACCTATATCTCAATCAGATCAATCAGTTTCTAGCAAAATTTTGTTTTCTTTTCTTTATTACTATTTTTAGAAAAGTTAGAATTGTAATTAATTTACATAAATTAATAGCCTAATTATTGTCTATTTATTTATTACTACTCATACCCTTTAACTAAATTAGGAATAATATCCCAATATTTCCAAAACTATTAAATTAGTAATCATGCTAATGATACTCTGATCAAGTGAATCTTTAATTTCAAGGTATAAATTTGCACAATTTGACACATGGGTCCCCATTTTTTAGAAATGGGGGTATGTTGACCTCAACGCCTCTTTCAAAAAATTGGTAACTTGGGCATTACTAACAACAAGCAATTTACTAGCACATAAAATAAGGGTAAGCATTTGGAAAACTAAAAAATTTATAGAGGGCACAATAATGATATCTTGATGAACTCGAGGTTTAGAGATCTCTAATTCATCATTAACTTTAGGAGCCTGGACATATTTAATTTCTCTCAACGTCAAATTTTCCATTCCTCTTAATGTTCTTAACTGACTAACCTTACCAACCTCAACCAAATTTACAATTACTTCTTGGTTTTCTACCACATCCATAAAAATATCATTTTTTGGATGATGTCAATTCTTGTATATTATATTGGCCTTGTGTGAATGGAATTTAAATAATTTTCCACTTTACCTAGAGGATCCCATTGTTAAAATTTAGCTTCTCTAAAATCACATGGTATTTAAGACCTCTCCTCTACTTTTTCACTCAATAAAATGTTGAAATATCTCTTCACTAAGGGACATAATCACTTTTGGAATCATAGTCTAGTTCTTTTATTTTAAAATCAAAGAAAAATTGGTAGACATTTGATACTAAATTTCCTTGATAATAAAATAATCAGATGCAAATATAGGAAAGACATGAGGAGGCCTGAAATCTTATTTGAAATTGAGTATTGTATTGCCTTGAAAATAAAACCAACTTCCATATCTTGAAATATTTCTCTCATAATGACAAAAATACTAAAGCACTTAGAATTTTATATGGTTTCATAAATTATTGGAATAAATTCATTGTAGATTTTGGGATAGTTGTGGTGGTGAAAATGATTGTATAGAATAAAACAAATAACATTAGTAATCTTCTTATCCAAATGGGACCAAGGATTGAACATGTTCACTCTGTATAGCAGTGTGTAATATAAATAAATAATTAAATACAAAACCATGTGAAAATTTTTCCCGTCATTTCATTCTTTAAAAAATTAAAGGAGATGGAATGAAACAACTCACCTCAATTTGTAGATTTTTCATCCTTAAGTAGGTTGTGGAGAAATGGAACCCATGAAACATTCACATTATTTATCCATCTCTTCCAAATAATTTGTCCAAAATAATATTGGCCTTCCTAATGGGAACCTTGAAGAGTCGCATAAAATTTGACATATTTTGCTTAGTTATCTATAAATTGGGATTTTCACTCCATTTCCTCGGCATGACATATATTTCATGTCTTTCCTACCAAGTGTAAATACTTTGAATAAATGAGAACAAGTTTCAGTAATCTCAACATTTGCCTATGGAAACTCTTATGGTGTATGCAATAACCCTACCACTTGGTGAACAAATTCTTTTATACTTTACATCACAAACATGAAAAACATCTCTAATCAACTCTCTCTACAGGGAAAGACTTCTTTTTCTACACTACCATATACAAATATTAACTCCTAATATTCCATGTATGCTCTTGTTCTTCATCAACACCATCTATGTCTTTTCAATTTTATAAGAAATAATACAAATAATTATAATCCATTCAGTTGAACATGTCTAAAATAAACATTATGTCCCTTAACTCTCTTTTAGAAACTATAAGATCTTTCGTTATTTCCAATTTCAAATAAAAAATTCAACACAGTAATCTAGAGGCCACTATATCAACTTTAGTTTGTGCCTTCAATGTTGTTTCTTCACGCAGTCTAAAATGATTGTCAGAGTAGATAATTTTTTATTTAAAACAAAACCAAAGTTTCTATTTTAATTTTTTATTTAATTAGATAACCCTATAAATTAAAAATAGTTAAATATAAGTTGTTTCATTTAATAAACTTTACTTTCACCTGAGTAAATATCAATCAATTGAATAAATCAAAAAATGACATGTAATAAATTAATGGGATAAAATGAATAAAATGATATTGCATTTAAGGAAAAAATGTATATACATGGTACCTTCACAATTTCTCAATGGAAAATGAAACATCAAAATTGTAACCAAATGGTTCTCATGAATTATCAGTTCATGTGACGAGAACATGTGTTCATATTTTTTGCCATATGAAACTTAATTAATGTGTTACAGTGTCAAATTTTTATCTCATAGAACATTGAGGTGGGATATTTCCACTTGGATTCCTCCATTTCTGTGAATAAAAAATGAAACATCACCTAAGGTGTATTGAACATTGATTACCATTTGGACATCATGATATTGAGGTGAAAATAAGGACAAATGAAAAAGGAAACATTAAAATATAAATCCATAAAACTTGATGAAACAAACCCAAGACTAAAAAATAAAACCAAATTACAAATATTCTCTTAAATTTTCATACAATAAATCCCCCATATATTATTAATTCAATTGGCAAACATGGGGATTTTTAAAAATGAAACTCATTTTTTTCGAGAAAAAGTAGTCTAGGAGTTTGCCTAAAAAATAGGTTTATGATTGGGTTTGATATTTAAAACCTAATCTAGTTATTATTATTTTGGTGGCTTAAAATTGGTGGCCCCAAATTATTTGGAAATAACTTGGATTAGTTGGTGACAATAAATGGTGACTCATTAGGAAAATGCTTCTAGCTATTTCTAGAATATAGAATATTTAGTTTTCTACTGAAGTTAAAATGAATCAAAATAACCAATGAAAAAAGGAGAAAAATTATTATTAGTTATCATTTATTATCAAATTATACATTTAAATGGTGTTATTTCAAAAATATGAAATTTTTAAGGACATCTATTTCAAGTTTTAATCAATATTAAGATACATGTTTGGCTCAGCTTGTATGCATAATTCTTATCATAAATAACATCAATGTATTTATTTCATTAAATGGACTTGTTAACTATAATATTTGTTGACATAATAGATTATGATGCCAACTTGATTAAATAATTATAAATGGGTGGGATCTAAAAAGAGGTCAAAAGGAATCCTTTGAATAACTTTGTTAGTATTGTAACCAAAGATTTAAAAAATCCATCTATGAGTGACAAAGAGAAGAATTGATTAATCCCTTTTGCACCTAGTACTCTAAGGATTTACAAAGCATTAAAATACACAAGGATCGTGTCTTTTTTAGGCCAATAGTCAATACAAAAAACTCTACCACCTATCTTCTTTTAAAAAATCTAGTTAATTAAGGCATTTAGTAGGTAATTGTAGATTCTAAAATGGAATATTTATAGCATCATAGTCTTGTACAATTGACAAATATCAATTAGGGTTCTACCCTTTAGTTCTAGATCTCCTTGTTGTTGAACAACTTGCATTTTCCTTCTCATTGTGCCTAGATGCTTATTTATTAGTCTAATCTATATCATTTTGATGACCTAGGTCTCATGTACTACAAAAAAAGCTTAAACCCTGATAAACATCCTTCACTATCATTCTTAGATCCATACAATTTTTCTAGTCATTTATACACTACCTACCATAGAGGGACACTACCATTGATGATAGTGTTTATATCCTTCTCTATATCATGAACCGACCTTATGGCCCTTTACAGATGTTGGATTATGATTTATTTTAGCATGTCTTGATAGCACTTGGACTAACAATTGTTGATGTTGATTCTATTTCAAATGGTTATAATGCAAGGTACCTTGGGTAGTCATTGTGATATGTTATGTCATGGTTGATGCGCACATTGGATTCATTATATCTTGGTATGCATACTGCTTACTCTGGATTCATTTTATCTTGTTTTATATATAAGTTTATGTAAGTTAGTTACATTATTATATGATATTGATTTAGCGTGTCTCACTAATGTGTATTGACATTGATCACTTTTGTAGCTATTGATTGTGCTTCATAAGGCATGCTCGGTTTCATGGTTATCAAGACTAACTCTAGTTCTTTTTTTAACTATAGATGTTTATATTAATTTATTACTCATGCTTAATGATTTAGTTAGAATTCATTGTAGTTTATATTCATATCGACATCATTCAAGTATTGATAATGTCTTATTTGGTGGATGGAAGAACTAGGAAAAACCTAGGTATGATGGTGGGTTGGGACATCTTGGGTATATTCATGGGGTGGTTGAGCAGTTGGAATGCCATTCTGATAGGTATAACATGTATATATAATATTGATCCACTATCGTTACATTTATATGGTGTTATTATTTTTTGTATTTTATTGGTATCATATTATTTATGCATGTGAGTTTTGTTCATGTTCCCTATTGAAGTTAATGAATCTTATTGTCATTATTGCTCTTATCTATTATCAAATAGGTTATCCTCCTTAGGCTTCAAAAACATGTGATTATTAAGTTGTAAGAGTGGCTTGTCCTTTTAACCTATTTGTTTGTGTTTGACTAGGCCTTTATGGGTCTCTTGACCCTAGAGAACATCTTTGATAACCCCTTCATGGGAATTGACCACCTTAGGATTTGATCGATTTAATGATTCTATTAATCATTATTTTATGATTTTTATTAATTATTATCTTAATATTGTACATATTATTTATTAGTAACAACCTCAAGCAAACATATAGATTCATTTATTATTATTACGTTGATAACCTTGTCAATTTTGTTGATTACTATTTATAAATGATTTTATTGGTTATTGTCATATAATCGATTTATGCTTTGTTAATTATTTATTTTAACGATTTTGTTAACTAATATTTATTTAATAATGTTTTTATTACTTATTATTATTATTTTATTGTTTATTATTAAAGAAATGATTTATGAATTGTTATTTCTATTTATTTTATTTTTTGTTACTTATCAATTTTGGGATTGACTTAGGCACTGAGATTTGGGGGTGGACATTTTGGGGAGTAAGCATTTTTATTATTTTATTTTTATTTTGGCTTATGGTAGAAGTGTTTGGGGGGTGTCCTTTCATTTATGGATCGACCCATGGAAGAGCTAAATTATATTATTATTATTTAAAAACTACTATATCCTCTTTTGGGGGGGAGGTTTTAATATTTTATATTATTATTATTACTTTTTTTGTTCTTAGCTTGTTGAGTAAGGAAGGGGTGTTGAATGGTGTTGGGGAGACTCCATCTCGCTTTTCAAGATTGGGGATTTTTTTGTTAGGTAGAGGGAAGGAGACTATACCTCCTCCGTAATGCGAGATCAAAATGTTGGCTCAAACCATTTTTTCTTGGGATTTTTATATTTTGGTTTGTTGGTCAATTTTGGGGACTATGTTTTATTTTTTGAATCTCTTTTACTCTATATTAACAAGCCAAGGGGAAGGAAGGCAAGGGCGTGGGATTGGATTTGGTTGGGGGCTGGGGTTGGAAATGAGGAGGGCATTCTAGGATGTTACAACCCCACCTTTTTATAATCTATGTTATTATTTAAAATATTATTTTTTTTAAATGTATAATTAACTATTGGTTGTTTTAATTAAGTTAGATTATATGGTTAGACTTGATACAATGGTATTTGGACTACATATTTAATTCTACACTTGATGAGTTTTATATATTATTACTATAATTGATATTATTATTATTCTATAATTATTTATTGATTATTTGATATGGTACTAATGATGTAATTTTATGGTTTTAGGTACCATCTTATAAGCTAGACAAATGTTGGTAGTGGTTCATCGAGTATCAAAGTGAATTATGAGTGGATAGACAAGTCTGGCCTGATATTCTTGATTTTTGGTTATATTTCCTATCATTAGATATCTCGATTTATTTGTTGATTATGTCATTGTCACGAAATTTATACTTGTCACATTTTATGGTGTAATATTTTATACCATTGTGTTGTTTGTCACTTATTGACTCAGAGTCATTATGTTTCATTATTCATGTGTTATGACCCATAAATATTTATCTCACTTCCACAAAAAACTCTACCTATTTGCTTCTTTTGTATGAACTCCATTTGACCCTACATGCCTACTTGAACCTTGTTCACTTGATTATTAGATGGATTTTCCTAAGGACCTACCTAGACCTACCCATGACACCACCCTTGGACTAATACTGTTGGGGATCAACTAACAATAGATTACACTTATGAAAGCAATAAACGCGGAATTAAATCAGATAGACAAGTAACTAGAATGATAAATGGCAAGAACAAGAGATACAAGAAACCACCCTGAAAACTTGTATTAACAAACTCTTTACAAAAGGAATATAATTGAAGAAACTTCTTTCTTCTACACCTCTCCTAGATGTATAGATCTCTCACTAGATCTCTATTCCTCAAGACCTCTCTCTCTCAAGAACAATCAACTCCAACAGACCTGGATTGATTCAATTCTATACTATTCTTCAACAACTACTACAAATTACAATAAGCTAGGAAGATCTAATTCTACATATAGAATTAGGAGACTTGAGCATGCACTTACAACAAATAGTTAAGCCACTTGAACAAGGGCTCTAAAAATAATATTACTAATAATAGAGACGAGAGCTTAAGACTATAACTTAAACTCATCATGCAAACACTCGATTCTGTCCTCGAAAATAGCTTTTTGGACGCACAAGTAATCGACGCCGGTTCCTGCTGCTTGCCTGTGACTGCCGCCGGCTGATCCACTGCCGACGTCGACGTCTCTCCAACTACATCTGACTGACGTCGGTCACTCCTGACCGACGCCGGTGTCTGTTTAGACCCAAACCTATTAAAGTGTGCTCCTTGGTGAAGCTTTTAGCTCCACACCCTAACAATCTCCCACTTGGAGATAAACAGCTGCACCAATACCTGTACAACAACATCTTCTAGCTCCACCATCTTCAACTCAATCATGAAGACCAACAGAAGTTGAATGAAAATTCAACTTCTCCTTTATAACCAGCTTGGTTAACATATCAGCCAAATTCTTATCTGTATGGATCTTCTCCAGCTTCAACTCACCATCTTCCAATACCTGTCGTATGAAGTGATACCTTAGCTGTATGTGCTTTGTTCTTGAATGAAAGGCTAAGTTCTTAGCCAAATGGATTGCACTTTGACTGTCACTATACAATATGCAACTCTCATGCTCCCTACCAAGCTCATCCATGAACCATGTCATCCATATCATCTCTTTGCTAGCCTCTGTGGCTGCAATATACTCTGCTTCTGTAGTTGACAAGGCTACAACCTTCTGCAACTTAGATATCCAGCTAACCGATGTTCCACTTATAGTGAAAACATAACCTGTAGTGCTCCTCCTGCCATCCAAATCACCTACCATATCTGAATCTACATAACCATATAGAGAAGTATCTGAACCTCCATAGCACAAGTGCCTATTGCTGGTTCCTCTCAGATATCTAAGGATCCACTGAACTACTTTCCAATGTTCCTTACCTGGATTGGCCATATACTTACTTACCACTCCCATTGCTTGGGCAATATCTAGTCTAGTACACACCATTGCATACATCAAACTCCCTACTGCGGAAGAATATGGAACCTTACTCATGTACTCTACCTCATCATGTGAATTAGGACATTGTTCTTTACTTAACTTAAAATGTCCAGCCAAAGGTGTGCTTACCGGTTTAGCATCCTGCATATTAAACCATTTCAACACCTTGTCCACATAATCTTCTTAAGACAATATCAACCTATGATTTTCCCTGTCTCTCTTAATGCTCATGCCAAGGATTTTCTTTGCTGCTCCCAAATCCTTCATAGCAAACGTTTGAGCTAATTTCACCTTAAGCTCAGAGATATCCTGCATGTGTGATCCTGCAACCAGCATATCATCTACATACAACAATAGAATAATGTATCTACCGTTATCAAATCTCTTGAAATACACACAATGGTTTGATTGACACCTACTGTAGCCATGCTCAGTCATAAACCTATCAAATTTTAAATACCATTGCCTAGGAGCTTGCTTGAGGCCATACAAGCTTTTCTTCAATCTGCACACAAACTTCTCCTTACCCTTGACCTCAAATCCTTCTGTCTGTTCCATATAAATTTCTTCATCCAAATCTCCATGAATAAATGTTGTCTTAACATCTAGCTGCTCAAGATGCAAATCCTCAAAAGCAACCAAAGACAATACAACCCTTATAGAAGTCATCTTAACAACAGGAGAAAAAATCTCACCAAAGTCAATACCTGGCTTTTGTGCAAATCCTTTTACTACCAATCTGGCCTTAGATATCATATGTCCATTCTCACCTTCTTTCAACCTGTAGGTCCATCTGTTCTTCAGTGTCCTCTTACCTGCTGGCAACTCAACCAAATCCCATGTTTGGTTCTCTCTTAAGGACTCCATCTCCTCAACCATGCCACGCTCCCACTGACTCATGGACTCCACCTGTATTGCTTCTTCAAAACTCTCTAGTTCTCCACCATCAGTTAGCAATAAATAAAATAAAGAAGGAGAATATCTAATTGGAGGCTTACTCACCCTTTCTGACCTCCTGATGGGTGTCTGACACTCGTTTACAACATGCTGTCCACCCAAATTCTCTGATAGTGACCGACCTTGGTCACTTCCAGACTTGTTACTAGCCGACGTCGATTCTACCTGACCGACCTCGGTGCCTGTCCTGTTGACGTCGGTCTCTGTATGGCCGACGCCTGTTCTTACCCTGCTGATGTCGGTCTCTATGTTTTCCTGCAAGTGATTATTTCTTTTTCCCGCGAGCTCATATTGGACTTTCACCTCGTCTAATTCACCATTGCTCTACTCAAAATGATTCAGCTTCCTTAGCTAATCACAATACATCACTCTTTCATTGAAAACAACATCACGGCTTCTGATTACCTTGTTAGTTTCTAGATTCCACAATCTGTAACCAAAATCATCTGAGCCATAGCCAATAAACGTGCACCTCATAGACTTAGCATCAAGCTTCTTTCTATTTTCTTTATCTATGTGCATAAAGGTTTCACCACCAAAAACTTTGAGATATGAGAGATCAACCTTTTTACCTGTCCATGCCTCTTCTGGAATTCCACCATCTAAAGCTGTAGAGGGTCCTCTGTTAATTAGGTACACTGCAGTGTCAACAACTTGTGCCCAAAACTGTAAGGGCAAACCAACATGCAATCTCATACACCTTGCACGCTCCATTATTGTCCTGTTCATCCTTTCAGCAATTCCATTCTGCTGAGGTGTCCTTGGAACCATCCTTTGCCTGCAGATTCCATGCATATAACAATAATCTCTAAACTTATAACTATAGAACTCACCGCCATTGTCAGATCTCAGGCACTTTAATCTTTTACCTGTTTCATTCTCAACCATAGCTTTCCAAATCTTAAAAGTCTCAAATACATCAGATTTTCTCCTAATATAATAGATCCATACCTTCCTTGTAGCATCATCTATGAAAGATACATAGTACTGTGATCCTCCAATGGAAGCAACCTGAGCTGGTCCCCACACGTCTATGTGAACAAGCTGCAACTTATGCCTCTTCTTAGTAGACCCAGTCTTGAGAAAACTAACCCTTTTCTATTTTCCAAATACACAGTGCTCACAAAACTCTAGATCTATGCCTTTTAAATCTGAAAGCATACCTTTGGACTTAAGAATTGACATCCCCTTCTCACTCATGTGGCCAAGCCTTGAGTGCCACTTAGCATCCACATCTGAAGTAAATAACACAGAAGGAGATTTGTTAGTAACACAATTACACAAATAGAGAGTACCTTCTCTCTTACCTCTGGCCATAACAAGTGCACCCTTGGTCACTTTCCAAGATTCTGCTGTGAGAGTTACTGTACAACCCTCATCCCCTAACTTTCTTGCAGAAATCAAATTTCTCTTCAAGCTAGGAACATGCATCACATATCTCAACACCCATGTGTTGTTATTCTGCATCTTCAGCTACACTTTACCTTTGCCAATTATTTTACAGGGTTCAACATCCCCAAGATACACTATTCTAAAATCTCCATGGATATAGTCACAAAAATATTCCCTGTTAGGGGTAGCATGAAAAGATGCACCAGAATCTAATACCCAAGATTCTATATTATTATGCAGAGAGAATATTAAAGCATCTTGTGCAATACCTGCAACCTTGGCTTCTTCCTTTCCTTCATGCTGATTGTCCTCCTTAGGCTTTGACCAGCAATCTCTGCTTATGTGCCCAATCTTTCCACAATTTCAGCATTGTGGCTTCCTGCCATTCCTGGATTTGGATCTTCCTCTCACCTTAGACTTAGATCTTGATCTCCTCTTGCTCTTGTCTTTCTGCCTTCCCCTGCTCTCAAAATTCAAAGCGTTCCCAGATGTCTCTTCTATGCTTTTCCTACGTATTTCCTCATTCAAGATAACACTAACAACATCCTCTACTTTCAAAATATTTGATGCAGATGCAGTATTACTAACTGCCATTACTAAGCCATGCCAGCTTTCAGGCAAAGAACATAATATTAAAAGAGCTTTTATTTCATCATCAAACACTATATTGACTGAACTTAATTGATTCACAATTCCATTGAAATCATTCAGATGAGTAGAAACAGATCCACCTTCATTCATATGCAAATTAAATAACTGCTTCATAAGGTATACCTTATTGGAAGCAGAGGTTTTTCATACAAATTTGCTAACGTAGTCATCAACTCTACTGTAGACTTTGCCTGTGATAAATTAGATATCACAGTGGATGCTAGACTCAGTCTTATAGACCCTAGAGCCTTTTTGTCAAGAACTTCCCATTCTTCATCCTCCATGTCTTTGGGCTTCTTTGCAACCCCACCTAACGGTAAGTAGAGATCTTTCTGATACAGATAATCCTCTATCTGCATTCTCCAATGATGGTAATTTTTGCCATTGAACTTTTCCATTCTCAGTTTACTTTCATTTGCCATTGCTTCTCCCACTCAAATAGAAATCCCTGCAGAAACCTCTGTGAGAACTTGTAATCAATACACACTACACAGATCTGAACCACCTGTTAGTGAACCTGAGCTCTGATACCACTTGTTGGGGATCAACCAACAATAGATTACACTTATGAAAGTAATAAATGCGAAATTAAATCAGATAGACAAGTAACTAGAATGATAAATGGCAAGAACAAGAGATACAAGAAACCACCCTGAAAACTTGTATTAACAAACTCTTTACAAAAGGAATACAATTGAAGAAACTTCTTTCTTCCACACCTCTCCTAGATGTATAGATCTCTCACTAGATCTCTATTCCTCAAGACCTCTCTCTCTCAAGAACAATCAACTCCAACAGACCTGGATTGATTCAATTCTGTACTGTTCTTCAACAACTACTACAAATTACAATAAGCTAGGAAGATCTAATTCTACATATAGAATTAGGAGACTTGAGCATGCACTTACAACAAACAGTTAAGCCACTTGAACAAGGGCTCTAAAAATAATATTACTAATAATAGAGACGCGAGCTTAAGACTAAAACTTAAACTCATCATGCAAACACTCGCTTTTGTCCTCGAAAATAGCTTTTTGGACGCACAAGTAACCGACGTCGGTTCCTCCTGCTTGCCTGTGACCGCCACCGACCGATCCACTGTCGACATCGGCGTCTCTCCAACTGCATGACACCACCCTTGGACTATTATGAAGACTATATAAAACCTTATGTTATAAGGTGGTGGCATGGTTTATTATGTTGCTTGGTATACAGAGTCAAGGCATTAACATTAATATTAAATTATGATTTAATTGTGGTTTTATGGCATATCGTAAATGGGATTAATGTTAATTGGTTTTATTAACATTGATTATTTTGATTATTGTTAATTGGTTGGCAGCATAGACTTTGAATGAATTTTGGTGTCAATTGGTTCATTAGTGTTAATTGGGTTAATTAGTATTAATTTATTTGATTTCATTGGTTGGTTATTCATTAATGGATTGACCCTTTGGTATAGGTCATTTAATAACCATTGAATTGAATGGAAATTTTGGTAGGGATTACATTAGGTAATGTTAGCGAGGATTTGTCTCTCCTCACATTGAATGGGTATGGGGAATTTGACATAAGGCATGGAGAGTTAGGCAGTGGATGAAAAGAATTGATGGGAGTTAACAAGATGAAAGGAAGATGGAGAAAATAGTGGATGAGCTTGAATGGTTTTTAATGTAGTCATGCTAGATTTTTTATCACCACGACTTAGAAATAGAAGGTTTTTGCATTTTATCTTGATAGCTTTTTGTGATTTTCTTCTGTGTGTTTTTTGGGTAAGCTATTTTGACTGTGTTTGATTATTTGTTTGTTTATGTAAAAAACCCTGGAAAGAAGAAAGTTTCATATGTAGTTGGAACTATTAGGACTTTTGGATGCATATCCATACCTTGAGGTAATTTGATATGAACTGATATTTTGTATTTTAAATGTAAATTTACAAAATAGATATATATTCATTGTCCAGTTTTGTTTTAGTTGTATTTCATTTAAATCTTGACTTTGAAATGTTTACTATTGCCTGTGTGCACTAAGAAAGCTTCATGGGGTTTCATATTTTATTTTACCCTGTTAGGTTTATCAATTCTATGTTAAAATGAAAGGTCAACAGATTATTATTTTGTTGTGTGCATGATGTATATTCTTCTAGGTATTCCATCAACCTTTTTGTAAATGTTTCATGGATTTATTATATTCATTAACCATTTGAAATATATATGTATATACATATTCTATTGTGTTTATTGGGTGTGAAAATTGGCATTTAATTAGAATGAGTGTTCATTTTGTTGGAAGGTCATTGATATCATTTATATTGTAAAGGCCAGGTTTGTATTCTAGTTATGGTCACCTGGAACATATTCCTAACAAGTTATTGCTTAATGGATTGTGATGTTTTCTTACATGCATTTATATTGATAATCATTTGAGTTTCTTATTATTGATGACTATGTTAGTGTAAATCATGGGTTTCTTGGAACAAGTTTCAAATTGAGTTTCCTTATTGACTGAATTTTACATATTTATATATGTTTGAAATTTTGGAAAAATGTTGGGTTTTTCCTTCATATAGTTGATTGTGTATATGTATTAGTCTTGGACTTTTTTTCATAGATGGATTCTTTAAAAACTAGATTAATTTTGGAATTAGTCAAAGAACCTTATATGTGTTACATAAAATATCATACTTTAAATCGACTAGGTTTTTGTTTACTCATTGACTGAGTTTATTTTCATACATGTTTATCTTGGGCTCTTTAAAGAAAGAAACTCGATTGAATTTTTTTGTTAATCTTTGAATATATATATATATATATATATATATATATATATATATATATATATATATATATATATATATAGCCATGGTTTTAAAAACATGTCATGATTGGTTTATTTAAATTAGGTTTGTTGTTGGTCTTTGATTCTTTGATGGCCTTTGTGGATTATTTGAAGGCATGTTAAGCGGTTGTGTTGTGGAAATTTTATGCATTTGGTTTGAGAAAACTCTTATGTGAGACTTATTGATTTGCCTCTATTGAGTTAGCATGAATACTAAGTGTTTATATTATGCTAGAAAATTTTAGGATGTCAAATGAAGTATGATAGAATTTCATTTATACAAGGGTTTGAGTTTGAACCTGTAATTGTTGGTGTTTTACAAAAATGTTTATGGATGCCTGAGTTTTTTGAATGGTTTATCTAGATAATACTGTGTGGCTTTTCATGTCTTGACTAAGTAAATTTTGTTAAGTTATTTATTATGTATTTTATTTGACTACATTATTATTATTGGGGTACCATTCCTAGACTAGACCTAAATAAGTAAGTTTTTATTGGTATGTTGTATGCCTGGGGTATAAATTTGTAGTCAAGATGACTTAGGTTGGATGCATACTTGGACGGAGATCCAAGTTGGTTATCTTAGAAGAAATGGAATGGATTAGTTACTAATCCATTCTAAATCATTCATCATCTTGTAATAATTATCCCTTATTTCAATTTATATCGAGGATGGATTAGTTATTTCCATCTCACCTCAGAATGGTGAATGTTTTCTTTTGTTGTGTTATATTATTTTTTTAAGATATCCATTGATTCATAATCTAATTGCTCATAACTCTCTTCACATCCCTACTTTCCACAACCACCATCTTACTGATGGTTAGGGTGGTAAGGGCCACCAATGGTTGGAATCATAGGATTGGTTGGGAGGGCTTGTCTAATTTAGTCACTTATTACTCCATACTTTAATGATCTTATGAACACGTAAAGTAAGTTGGTAATGAATTAATTATGTTAGTTACACATTCTTCACTTAGTTGCTTATATTTAAATTTTATTTGATTATGAACATAGTTTGTATGCTATCTTGATTTAATATTGTTTAGTTGTGTTAGTACTAACTTGTATTGTTAATGAAATGCAGAAAATGAATGGAAGGCTAGTTATTGCTTTAAGGGGTAAGAAGCTAAATTGGTGTGTGTGTGTGTGTGTGTGTGTGTGTGTGTGTGTGTGTGTGTGTGTGTGTGTGTGTTTGTGTTTGTGTGTGTGCTATCTTGATTTAATATTGTTTAGTTGTGTTAGTACTAACTTGTGTTGTTAATGAAATGCAAAAAATGAAAGGAAGGCCTAGTTATTGCTTTAAGGGGTAAGAATCTAAATTGTTGTGTGTGTGTGTGTGTGTGTGTGTACACACACACACACACATATATGTGTTGGAAATATTGTCATTGATGTCAAAGGTTTAGCATTATTGGTGATAAAGGCCCCATTGCATTTAATATTGTTTATCTTGGCTAATGTGAGTTAATATTTATTTAATATTAACGAATATATTTTTGATTGCATATGAGACAAAAGAAGGGCCCATAGAGAAGTCGAAGAGTCACGGGATAAAGACAAAAGAAGGATGGGATGCATTTTCCCATGAAGAGTCATCTTGGGGAATACCAAGAGTCACCAAGTGAAGACAAAAGAGTAAAGGCACAATTTTTCATGAAGGGAAACTTTGAGGAATACGAAGAGTCACCAAAGATAAGGACAAAAGTGGGAAGGATGTTTTTGGTAATGAAGGGTCACCACATGACTTTTCAAATACTTGGATATGAAGGGTCATCCAAGATTGGTGCCATTTTCCATGAAGATTGAAGGGTCACAAAGGGGGAAGGCCAAAGGTCATTTAGAAAGCTATAAATAAAGGCTTGAGAAGCCATTTGTATAAATAAGAGAAAGAAGTTGATTTGATATTGTAATATCTAGCTTAGAAGAGCAATTTTGAGAGATGAATATGATTTGTATCTGTTATATCTAGCTTAGAAGAGCAAAGGTGAGAGACAGGAAGGAGACGTTGTATTGATCTATCATTTGTTGAGATAGCAACATTGAGAGATAGGTGTGTTGTATACACAAAGGGGTTGGTGCTCATGAATTGTTGTTGGGTTGGTGCTCGGTAAAGGGGTTGGTGTTCCTGTGGGTTGGTGCTCACGAATTATTGCTGGGTTGGTGCTCTGCAAAGGGGTTGGTGCTTCTGTGGGTTGGTGCTCACGAATAGGTACTGGGTTGGTGCTCGGCAAAGGGGTTTGAAGCTCCTGTGGGTTGGTGCTCATGAATTGTAGCTAAGGTTTGTACTTGGCAAAGGGGTATGGTGCTCCTATGGGTTTATTATCATGAATATATTTGAGATTGATTCTCTATGGTTTTTCCCACATTGGGTTTTCATGTTATATCTGGTGTCTCTCTCTATCTTGTGTGATGTTTATTATTTGATTTTTATTGCATATCTTGAATGTTTGATTAAGTGGAATTTGATAAAGGGAAATTTTTATAACATATATAATATATTGATTCACCCCCCCTCTTAGTATATTTTGTGATTAAAAAATGGTATCAGAGCAGGTTCCTTTTTGAAATGTTTTACAGCTTGAAGGTAGATCGGGAAAGCACGATGGCTGGGTCACAGGAAGGATTTTCTACAAATAAGGCACCTTTGTTTGATGGGATGAATTATGCTTTTTGGAGCATGAGAATGAAGGTTTATTTGATGGCCCTTGGATTCGACATATGGAAATCAGTGGTGGAGGAGTATGAAGAGCCACAGACATCTATAATTACTCTAGTAGAAAAGAAGGCAAGTGAATGTAACGCTAAAGCTTTAAATGTTATTTTATGTGGTTCATGTGAATCTAAATTTGTTAAAGTTATGCAATGTAAATCTGCTCATGAAACTTGGGTAAAACTTGAGAATATTTACAAAGGTGATGGAAAGGTTCAACAAGCTAAGTTGCAGACTTTTAAAAGGCAGTTTGAAAGTTTGAAGATGGAAGAAGAAGATATAGCAAATTATCTTTTGCAAGTTGATCAAGTTGTAAATCAGATTCAAGGTCTCGGAGAAACATTGGATGAGTTAATGGTGGTGCAAAAGGTTTTGAGATCTCTACCAATGAGATATGATGCAAAGGTTTCGGCAATTGAGGAGATGAAGAATTTAGCCAAGCTAAAGATGGATGAGGTTCATGGTATTCTCACGGCATATGAGATGCAAATAGAACAAGATAAACCCTCAAAGAGAGAAGTAGCTTTCAAGACATCAAAGAAGGAGAAAGCTAAGATTCAAAAATCAAGTGATAGTTCCAGTGATGATGAAGATGACAACGAAGCACTTTTCATTTGCAAGCTGAAAAGAGGAATAGGTAAATATCAAGGAAAATTACCTTTTAAATGTTTTAATTGTGGAAAGATTGGACATTTTTTAGCTAGATGCCCAAATAAGGTTAATGATGAAGAAGAAGAAAATGCTACATACAAGAAGAATTTTAAAGGCAAATCAAAGAAGGGATTCGAGAAGAAGAGCCTGTATTCTAAGGATCCTAGCTTAGTTGAAGATAGTGGAGTCAACAATTAAGAAGAAGAAGAAGATATTCTATTCATGGTCATACATGATAATCAAGAAGAAGAGGAGGAAGCTGAAGTAGATATGGAAGGAGAACTCAATTGTGCCTTAGAAGAGTTAGAAGTTGTTCAAAAGAAGAATCGAAGGTTTAAGCGTCAAATCAAGAAAAATGAACAAGAATCAAAGGAAATGATTGAAGATCTACAAGCACACTTTGAAGAAGCCAAGAAGAATGAAGAAGATCTCAAAGCATAGTTGGAAATAGCAAGAAAAGATTGTGAAAGGTATGTTATTGAAATTGCCTCTTTAAAAGAAGATATTTAGAAAGCAGTCAGTGATAAAGTAGTCAGTGATTCAAAATTTGAAGATAGCACTAACATGATAAATGAGATATTGGAAAGTCAAAAAGCATATTCAGATAAGACAAGGATTAGTTTTGAAAAGAAAAAGAGCTATGCTGAAGCTCTTACTCAAGAAGAAACAAAAAGGGGAGAAGAGAAAAATATAGAGGACATTCCAAATAGAGAAGGCTGGAAAGAACAAAGCTACAAAAGGCAATCAGGTCAGAGATATATAGACAGATCTTATTTTTATGGCTATTGTTTTTATTGTAATGGATATGGTCACAAGAAATTAGAATGTAGAAAAAGAGCTAATAATTTCAAAAATAAGGACAAAGAAAGTCAAGTAGAGTCAAGTAGAAGCCATAACTCTTTTACTCCTCTATCAAGCTTTGATGAAGAGACCATAGTATGCTACAAGTGCAACAACTTCAGACACATAGCTCGGTATTGCAGAAGCATGTTTGAGTCAATAAAGAAGGATCAGAGGTTCAAAGCTCCATTCATCAAGAAGAAGGATCAGAGTTTCAAATCTCCATTCATCAGGGAGAAGGTTCAGACATGTACATGGCAAAAAAAACAACACAAAGATTCTATGATGGTGCAGACAACTCTACATGTGGGAGGTAAAGATCAGCCATGGTTAATTAATAGTAGATGTTTGAGGCATATGACATGAGATAAAAGTAAATTCATATCTCTAAAGAAGATCAATGGTGGTACAATGAGGTTTGGAGATAAAACCACTACCAAGATAGCCGAAAAAGGTACTTTGAGTTTGGATTATGGTAGAACTAAGACTAAAAATGTTTGTATGTAAAAGGTCTTAAGCATAATCTATTGAGTGTTAGTCAAATTTGTGATCAAGGATACACATTAAGGTTTCATGCTGAAGGTTGTGAGATTAGAAGAAAAGATTCAAATGAGTTGATTGCAGATGCTCAAAGGACAGGGAACAATGTATATGTATTATCAAATATCTTCTCAATGGCATGATCAAAGGACACATTCAAAGATCGGTGAGGGGAGTTGGGAGTAATTTCTATTACTTCCTACCATTGATGTTTAGCATCAAGTGAGGGAGAGCTAAGTGTTAGCTCTAGGTAGGCCCTTTGCCATTGACGTCAAAGGAGGAGAATAATAGGTACAAGTATAGGTGTAAAAAAAGGTACAAGGAATGGGTACAGGTTGCTACAGTAAGGGAGAGTTACTATATGTTATCAGATGACAGGATGTGTAGGTGACAGGATGTGGCAGTTTTAGGATTAAGGTTGCCATTAATGACAAAGGGGGATATTATTGGAAATATTGTCATTGATGTCAAAGGTTTAGCATTATTAGTGATAAAGGCCCCATTGCATTTAATATTGTTTATCTTGGCTAATGTGAGTTAATATTTATTTAATATTAACGAATATATTTTTGGTTGCATATGAGACAAAAGAAGGGCCCATAGAGAAGTCGAAGAGCCATGGGATAAAGACAAAAGAAGGATGGGACACATTTTCCCATGAAGAGTCATCTTGGGGAATACCAAGAGTCACCAAGTGAAGACAAAAGAGTAAAGGCAAAATTTCTCATGAAGGGACACTTTGAGGAATACGAAGAGTCACCAAAGATAAGGACAAAAGTGGGAAGGACATTTTTGGTCATGAAGGGTCACCACATGACTTTTCAAATACTTGGATATGAAGGGTCATCCAAGATTGGTGCCATTTTCCATGAAGATTGAAGGGTCACAAAGGGGGAAGGCCAAAGGTCATTTGGAAAGCTATAAATAAAGGCTTGAGAAGCCATTTGTATCTTTGAGAGAAAGAGGTTGATTTGATATTGTAATATCTAGCTTAGAAGAGCAATTGTGAGATATGAATATGATTTGTATTTGTTATATCTAGCTTAGAAGAGCAAAGGTGAGAGATAGGAAGGAGATGTTGTATTGATCTATCATTTTTTGAGATAGCAACATTGAGAGAAAGGTGTGTGGTATACACAAAGTGGTTGGTGCTCATGAATTGTTGTTGGGTTGGTGCTCGGTAAAGGGGTTGGTGCTCCTATTGGTTAGTGTGCATGAATTGTTGTTGGGTTGGTGCTCGGCAAAGGGGTTGGTGCTCCTATGGGTTGGTGCTCATGAATAGGTGCTAGGTTGGTGCTCAGCAAAGGGGTTTGAAGCTCCTGTGGGTTGGTGTTCATGAATTGTAGCTAAGGTTTGTACTTGGCAAAGGGGTATGGTGTCCTGTGGGTTTGTTTTAATGAATATATTTGAGATTGATTCTTCGTGGTTTTTCCCACATTAGGTTTCCACATTATATCTAGTATCTCTCTCTATCTTGTGTGATGTTTATTGTTTGATTTTTATTGCATATCTTGAATGTTTGATTAAGTGGAATTTGATAAAGGGAAAGTTTTATAAGATATATAATATATTGATTCACCTCCCCCTCAGTATATTCTATGCTTAACGATATATATATATATATTCCCTTCCTATTGATAAAGCATTATGTTAATGCTATTAATGCATAATTACTCTTTTAATATTAGTTATATGATTAATTTGAGATGGATTATTGTATGTTATAACTTAGAACAATCTCGACTCTATCAATATAGTATTGGCTTATTGGTTTAGTATATGATCTTGATATAAGATCATATTTACTTGATGTTTATCATAAGTAAGGATTTACTTAGACAATTATGTAATATTACATAGAAGCATACAGATTAGAATTAATTAGCAACATTGAGAATTTTATTTATAGTTATAATCCAAAATGAAACTTTTGATTTGGTCATATAGACACGTAGACATATGCATATGTTCTCTTGAGATAAAAACATATAGGCTTTGATTAACAAAGTAAACTAGATTAATGATTATCTTGATGCATTAAAATAGATACTTGTGAATTCATTTACATATAAAATATGTATGGAACATGGATATTTCTTATTTGTTTTAGATATGATTGGATTATTAAATTATAATAACTGTTGGTGCATTCATAAATATAAATAAAATCCTCACCTCTATATTACATTTCAGACATGCCTGGTTGTATATAAAAGTATGTATATTACATGTATTAAATCTTAAAAGTATTACTTTATTCTTTCATTTAATATTAAAAAATTCATGAGTTGATCTATTTATCTCACTTAATGAAGATGTTTCATAGACATGAATAAAATTCTAGAGTGAGTTAGTTTATTACAAAGACTACATGAAATAGGATTAAATTGAAAGTTCTTAAATGAATGCTATATTAATAAATTGATTAAAATGAGTTATCTGAATATTGTTTTTACTTCATTTAATATTGTGTAACCACATGATAGAGGCATTAATACGTGTTGGTTTTTCATCTCTTTGGTTTGCATGTGCTTTTGCTCCCTTTTTTATAGTTGAATTTTCTTACATTTCCTTGGATGGTAATTATATTTATTATATAAGAAGAATTGATTCCTTTAATTAATTCCTTTCTTATGAATAGTTAATATGATAGTGGTTTATTGTGTTAAATAAATTATAAGTATCAAATGTCTAACACTATTAGAATATATATTTGTTATTCCCTTTAAAATGATTAGATGGTTAATGAATAATTGAATGGACACTTTGGTTGTATTATGTTTTGAACTCTCTTTGTCTTATTGTATCACATTGGCTTTGTCAATATAAAGTCATTACATGGATTCAATTATAGGCTACCCATAAAGGTTATTTAATGAATGATGATATTAATCACAATTATATCATTGTTCATTATTCTAATAACATAAATCATGATTATTAATTAAGTGTTGTGTAAACTATTAAGGCAATGGTGTGGTGACCTTTAAGGCTTCAAGGTGATTATGACCTCAATCGGTAGTACTGTGAGGCCTTGAGATTTAAATATGTTCTTTTTGTGTGCTCTTTTATGAAATAATATTTTTGTTGCATGCTTAAAATAAATCTACCTATGTGAATTGATTTTTGGTTACTGTTATAAGTTACTTATTTGAATCCATGCTTGATTTTTAGGTTAGGTCAATAAAGTAACATTAGCTCCTAATGTAAAACTATTTTTAACCTAAATGATAACCTAGGATGTTAGAGTTATCCTTCTTGATTCAACTAATCTTAAAACTTAACCATTTTTTAACATAATTGAAACCCATTGAGGAGAGTGAAGTATTTATCTAGGGTTAAGGACCTACAAATGGTCCTATATGGAAGTACGAGTGCCACATATAGCACTTAGTCTTATTTATATATGCATAAATCAATATGCCCCAAATCTCATAAACATATATGAAGTTAACATGCTTCCCCATAGAACTCTTTATATGTAGTTACCTCTTGTTAATTACCTCAGTTCACCTCCTTCAATTCCAGTTGCATGTATGCAAGTGCTCTATATGATTATTACTTGCATCAACAAATGAAGTATTGGGTCTAACACGCATCCAAAAAAATACTATGATATACAATTTCAAAAAAAAAAAGTAAGTTGTTTCATCTGATATCAGAGTAGTTTTCTACTCTAGGAAACTTTGGGAATGAATATTCTTATTTAAATTTTTTAATCTATTGAGTTATCACTTTGTAATTCTTAGTATGGTTATAATGAGATCAAATAGAGGCAATATTTGTTATAATCCTTTCAATGTTAACCCAGATAGGGGTAGAGGTAGAAGATGAGGAAGGGGTCATCATGGTCACATCCCCATTAGTAACCAAGAAGAGTTTCCCATAAATAGTGCAGATAATAATATCGAGGTCCAAAATGTTTATGCAGTCAATGGGAATCCAACTGACAAGCATGAAGAGATATTCAATGGAATCTTGATAGCCTTAACACTTTGCAAAGAAACATTGAAAACTAAGATCAAAGGTTTAACAATATTGAAGGGTTATCCCAAGAGAAAGTACCCAGATTAGAAATAGGGCAAATAGAAGGACCTATGATTCAAGAACTACCTTTGACCATAATTGACCAAATCATCAAAGAGCTAAAGAAGCTTCCACCACCTACCTTTCTAGGTAAATAATTAGGTGATGTAGTTGATGCATGGCTGGTACACTTGCATAAATATTTCAACCTACATAACATGCCATCGAATGTGAAATCTAGGGTGGTAGCCTATCAATTGGTTGGTTGTACAACATTGTAGTGGAATCACCTATGTGTCATTGAAGGATATCAGCCCTTCAACCTTTCTTGGTCTATTTTTGAGACTTAGTTTCACAAAAGATATGGGAATGACAACTATAAAGAGCATAAAATTACTAATTTCTAGCTTCTAAAGAAAGAAAACATGTTTGTTATTGATTATAAGAACAAGTTTATGAATTTGTTATGTCATGTGAACTATATGCATGATGAATAAATCAAGATTACTAAGATAAAACTTGGGCTCAAGGAAATATTGATGCATGACATCAAAATGATGAACCCAAGAACATTTGTAGTAGTAATTAAATAACCCTATAGGGTTGAGGAAAAAGAAAAGTCTTACCAAAAGGCAAGGCAAGAATTTAAGTCAAATAGGCAACAATCTAAAGTGAAAATCCTTTCTCCCATGAAAAAAACCTTTTGGAAGTCGAATTAGAACCATAAATTTTCTTGTGGCAATAATAATAGAAATTTCAAGTCTCACAGATCATCTGAATCTAGTTATTTTAAGAAAGAACAACATCAAAACAACCAACATGGACCTGACATGGGTGTTAATATTATTTTAGTAGCAACTTATAGACCTATTGTTCACTGGGAATGTGGTGACAACCACTATAAAAAAGACTATCCTAAATTAAAATTAGGCTAAGCAACCAATCATAGGGTATATCTTGTAGTTGATAATCATAATGTTGACTTGTAGGCCACTTTAATTGAAATTAGAGGTATAATAAATGGTTTTCTCTTGAATATTTTAATTGATTCAAGTGCAACTAATTGTTTTATCTCTCTTTTTTTTATTAAGTAATGTAAAATCAAGCCTATCTTGATAAGAGAAGGTTGAGAGGTTGATTTTGGTACTGATAAGAAAGTGCCTATTCTTGAATACTTGAAACAAGAAGAAATTGATCTTGATGTCTTCAAAATCAAGGTGAATCTATTCCTTACACCTTTAAGTTTTTATGATCTCATCCTTGGGATAGATTAATTACATGAACATCAATCCACACTTGATTGTGTGGGCAAAAGAGTGCAATGTATTAATGACCTTGGATAACTTGTAGAATTACAAGGCATACAAGGGCCAAAAAAACATAAAACACTTTCAGCCTTACATCTAAAAAGGGTTGTTAGAAAGGAATGCAAGATTTACATAGTCTAACTACAGGAATTACCCAAAGAAAAATAACTAGTTCAAGCATATTTTCATATTTTGAGGGAATTCATGAATGTTTTTCCTAAAAAACTACCTAGTTTACCACCTAAGTGAGAGTTTGATTTTTCCATTGATATAATGCCTAGATCTGCCCCTACTTCTAAAGCTTCCAACCACATGAATGTGGCTAAACTATAAGAATTAAAATTGTAGCTATAATAAATTTTAGACAGTGTAAGCATTTAGCCAAGTGTCTCCTTGGGGTGCTCTGGTGGTCTTTATGAATAAGATGAATGGTACATTGAGGCTTTGTATTGATTACCATTTGCTTAATAAAATAATAATTAAAAATTGCTATCCTTTGCTAAGGATTGATGAATTGTTTAACTAAATGAAGGGTGTTGCAGTCTTCTCGAGTATTGATTTGAGATCAGGTATCGTTAGCTAAGAATAAAAGAAGAATACATTCACAAAATGACTTTTAGAACTCAATATGGACATTATAAGTTCACATTTCTTCCATTTGTCCTAAATAATACACTTGTAGCCTTCAATAATCTTATGAACAACATGTTTAGAGACTTTTTAGATAAGTTTGTATTAGTTTTTCTTGATGACATTCTCATTTATTCTAAAAATAAGGTTGAACATGATTAGCACATTCTTTTAGTCTTGTAAAGAATAAGACAACATAAGTTGTATGGAAAACTCTCTAAATGTGCATTTTATGGATTAAAATTTTATTATTTTGGCCACATTATTTCTAAAGTTGGAATTGTTGTAAATTCAATAAAAATAAAATCCATACAAGATTGACCTACCCCTATAAATGTGCATGAAGTGCACAACTTCATGGGTTTTACTAGTTATTAATAGTGGTTTATTGAAAACTTTTCCAACATAGCCCATCCTATTACCTCCTTGCAGTGCAAAGGTAAGATATATATATGGATGTCTCAGTGTAAGGAGGCTTTTACCAAGATGAAAGTGTTGCTAACAACAACACCTATTCTTATTATTTTGGACTCAAATGGTAATTTTAAAGTTTGGGCTGATGCTTTTAAGGAAGGATATGAAGGCATCTTGACCCAAGATGGTAAAATTGTGTCTTATAATTCATAGAAACTAAAATATCATGAAAAAAATGATCCTATGCATGACATGGAGCTTGCTTCCACTGTCCATGTGCTTAAATAATGGAAACATTTTATATTGGGAAAACCTTTCAAGGTGAAGTCTAATCACCATAGCCTTAAGTATTTATTTTCTCAAGATGATTTAAATGTGTGTCAACATAGGTGCCTAAAATTTTTGAGCAATTTTTACATGGACATATCATATGTCAAAGGCAAGGAGAATCATGTGGTTGATGCACTCGGTAGACACACATACCTTATCAAATTTACAAGAAAATTTTGGAAGTGTTGTTTTAGAACAACAAATTGTTGATGAATTATGTAATGATGTAAGAGCAGGTTTGGCTAACAAGCTTATAACAAAGAGAATTGTTGATTTTTATGTTGAAATAAATAGCCTTATAAGACATAAAAATAGAATGTATGTACTTGGTTTGGGTGACTTTAAAAATTATATGTTAAAATTAGTGCACACAACACCTTGCTATGCTCATATAGGTGTCACAAAAATGATATATGAGATGAGAAGGCTCTATTTTTAGCCTGGAATGAAGTGAGATGTCACTAATTTTATGGTCAAATGTCTAGAATACCAGTAGGTTAAAGTTGAGCATTGTCATCTAGGAAGGTTATTGTACCCTCACGATATTAAAAGAGAAAAGTGGATTGTAATCTCACTTGATTTTATTATGGGGCTACCTAGATCATGCAGCAAGGATGATACTATTCTTATGGTAATTGATAAGACCACTAAAGTTAACCACTTCATTGCTAAAATTTTGATGGATGATGCTTTTGTGTTTACAGAATGCTTCATGAAAGAAGTGGTTATACTTCATGGTATACCTAAAGTGATTATTTTAGACCATCACAAGTTATTTACTTCAATATGTTGTCATACTTTGACTGCAGCTTTTAGAACAAGGCTAAATTTTAGTTCTTCATATCATCCAAAAATGGATGGCCAAACTAAAAGGCTCAACCAGGTGGTTGAGGACATGTTGCACATGTACATAATGAATCAATAAACTAAATGGGAATATTATCTTTATTTAGTTGAATTTGCATATTATAATTCTTACCATTCTATAATAAAGATGGCTCCATTTGAAGCTCTGTATGGGTGTAAATATAGAACTCTTCTTAATTGGGATAGATTGGAAAATAAATTTATTGTTAGACTTGATTTTCTACTGGAATATGAAAAAAAATGGAATAAATAAGGTAGAATTTGAAAGTGGCATCAAATCAGCAAAAGAATTATGATTATCAAAATAGAACTCTGTGTGAATTTATCAAGGGTGACAAAGTTTTTCTGCATGTTAAATCATAAAAAAGTTTTATAAAATTTGGGAAAGATTCCAAGCTAGCTCCACATTTTTTTTGGACCTTTCAACATTATGTAAAATATTAATCCTATTTCTTACTGGTTGTCTCTTCATCCTTTATCAAGGATTCACGGTGTATTTTATATTGCTTTGCTAAGAAAATATGTACCTAATCCATCTCATATTTTGGATTGGACTCATTTACAGGTCATGAAAGAGGAAAATATCTAGTTGAAACTAGTGAGAATCATGGACCATCATAACATTAAGCTATAAAATAGAGACATACAACAAGTTTTGGTGAAATGGGACCTATTAAACAAAATAAATTATACTTAGGAAGATGCACATCTTTTTAGGTAACATTATGCATGGATATTTGACTAGTCACTGGGATGAATACATTTCAAGGAGAGGAGGATGTTACGAACCCTCCTTTTTATAATTTGTGTTACTATTTAAAACATTGTTATTTTTGATGTATAACTAACTACCAATTGCTTTGCTTAAGTTAGATTATATGATTAGACTTGATGCAGTGGTATTTAGACTACATGTTTAATTTTGCACTTGATTTTTATAGATTATTATTGTAGTTGATATTATTATAGTTTTGTAATTATTTATCAATTCTTTGATATGGTACTATTGATGTACTTTTATGGTTTTTGGTACCATAATATGAGCTAGACAAATGCTGACAGTGGTACATCAAGAACCAAAGTGAATTTTTAGCGATCAAACAAGTCTGACAGGTATTCTTGATTTTTAGTTATATTTTCCATCTTTGAACATCTCAATTTATTCATTAATTATGTCATTATCATGACATTTATACTTATCACATTTCTTGGTGTATTATTTTATACCATTGTGTTATTTGTCTCTTATTAACTTGGAGTCATTATGTTTCATTATTCATGTGTTGTAACTCACAGTAATCTCTCTCACCTCTGTGAATAACTCTGTCTATCTTCTCTTTTCATGTGAACTCTATTTGACCCTATGTGCCTAATTTAAACTTGTTCACTTGCTTATTAGATGTATTTTCCTAAGGACCTACCTAGACCTACCCATGATACCCCCCTTGGACTATTACCTATACCATATAAAACCTTATGCTATAAGGTGGTGGCATGGTTTATTATGTTGCTTGGTATATAGAGCAAAGGAATTAACATTAATATTAAATCATGATTTAATTGTGGTTCAATGGCATATATTAAATAGCATAAATAGGATTAATGTTAATCAATTTTATTAACATTAATTATTTTTATTATTGTTAATTGGTTGGTGGCATAGACTTTGAATGAGTTTTGGTCTTAATTGGTTAATTAGTGTTAATTGGGTTGATTAATGTTAATTAATTTGATTTCATTGGTTGGTTATTGTTTAATATATCAACCCTTCAAGATAGGTCATTTAATTATTGTTACATTGAATGGAGATTTTGGCAGGGACTACATTAGGGAATGTTAACAAGGATTTCTCTCTCCTCACATTGAATATGGCCATTGAATGGGTATGGGGAATTGGATGAAAGGTATGGAGAGTTAGGTGGTGGATGGAAAGAAATGATAGGGGTTAAGAAGATGGAATGAAGATGGAGAAAATAGTGGGGGAGCTCAACTAGTTTTTAATGTATTCATGCTAGATTATTGATCATCATGGCTTGGAAATAGAAGGTTTTTACATTTTATCTTGCTAGCTTTTTGAGATTTTCTTCTCTACATTTTTTGGGTGAGTTATTTTGACTGTGTTTGATTATTCATTTGTTTCTGTAAAAGAATCTTGGAAATAAGAAGGCTACATATGTATATGAAAGTCTTAGGACTTCTAAATGTGTATCTAGACCTTGAGATGATTTGATATGAATTGATATTTTATATTTTGCATGTAAATTTTTAAAATAGACATATATTCATTATTTGGTTTTATTTTAGTTGTATTTTTTTTTAATATTAACTTTCAAAAGTTTATTGTTGTCTATGTGCATTGAGAAAGCTTTGTGGGGTTTTATATTTTGTTTTACCTTGTTGGGTTTGTCGATTCTGTGTTAAAATGGAAGGTTGATAACTTATTCTTTTGATGTGTGCATGATGTATATTCTTTTGGGTATTCCATCAACCTATTTCTAAAGGTTTCATGCCTTTATTATTATTTTTTGTCATTTGAAATAAGTATGTATGTACATATGTTGTTGTTTTTATTAGGTATCTGAACTAGAATTTAATTAGACCGAGTGTTTATTTTGTTGGAAGGTCATTCATATCATTTATATTATAAAGTCTAGGTTTTTATTCTAGCAATGATTGACTGAAATGTATTCCTAACAAATTATTGCTTAATGGGTTGTGATGTTATCCTATGACTACATGAATTTATGTTGATAATAATTTAAGTTTCTTATTATTGATGATTATGTTAATGTGAATCATGAGTTTCTTGGAATAAGTTTTGAATCAGGTTTCCTTATTGACTGAGTTTTACATATTTATATATGTTTAAAATTCTATAAAAAATTATTGGGGTTTTTCTTCATATAGTTAACTATGTATATATATTAGTCTTAGATTCCTTTTCATAGATGGATTCTTTAAAATTGGGTTCATTTTGAAATTAGTCAAAGTACCCTATATGCATTGCATGAAATATCATACTTTGAATTGACTAGGTTTTTGTTTGTTCATTGATTGAGTTTATTTTCATACATGTTTATCTTGGGTTCTTTTACAAAAGAAACTTGACTAAGTTTTTGTGTTATTCTTGGACTATGTTTTATATATGGCCATATTTTTAGAAACATGTCATGATTGGTTTATTTGAATTGGGCCTATTATTGGTTTTTGATTCTTTGATGGCCTCTACAAATTATTTGAAGGTAGTAAAGTGGTTGTGTTGTTGGAAACTCTTGCATGAGACTTATTGATTTGCCTCTGTTGAGTTGGCATGAATACTAAGTGTTTATGTTATGCTAGAAAATTTGATGATGTTGAGTGAAGTCTATTAGAATTTCATTTATACAAGGGTTTGAGTTTGAACATGTAAGTGTTGGTATTTTTCATAAACCTTTATGGATGCCTAAATGTAATAAATGGGTTATCTACATTATTATGTGTGGTTGTTTGTGTCTTGGTTAAGTAAATTCTATTAATTTATTTTTTATGTATTTTATTTGACTACATTATTATTATTTGGGCACCATTCTCAGACCAGACCTGAATAAGTAAGTATTTATTGGTGTATTGTATACTTGGGGTATAAATTTATAGTTATGATGACTTAGATTGGTCGCATACTTAAATGGGGATCCAAGCTAGTTATCTTGGAAGCTATACAGTGGATTAGTTGTTAATCCATTCAATATCCTACAATATTTATCCCTTATTTCAATTTATATCAAGGATGGATTAGTTATTCTCTTCTCACCTCAGAATGGTGAATGTTGTCTTCTATTGTGTTATATTGTTTTTGTCAAGATGTCCATTGGTTTGGAATATGATTGCTCATAACTCTCTTCATGTCCTTGGTTGTCGCAACCAACATCTTGTTGATAGTTGGAGTGGTAAGGGCCACTGATGGTTAGGCTCATAGGACTAGTTAGGTGGCTTGTCCAATTTAGTCACTTCTTGTTCCATGCTTCAATAATCTCACAAACATGTGAAGTAAGTTGGTAATGAATTAATTATGTTAATTACACATTCTTTACTTGTTTGATTATGTTTAAATTTTATTTGATTATGAACATAGTTAGTATGTTATATTGATTTAATATTGGTTAGTTGTGTCATTATTAACATGTGTTGTTAACGGAACGTGGAAAATGAATAGAAGGCTTAAATATTGTTTAAAGCGGTAAGAAGAAAAATTGATATATATATTGTTGAAGGTAAATTCATTTCATGTATATTAAGTTACTAGAATATTTATTCTCTTCCTATCGATAAAGCATTATGTTAATTCTACTAATGTAGAATTACTCTTTTAATATTAGTTATATGATTATGTTGAGATGGATTCTTGTATGTCGTAACTTAGAATAATCTTAACTATATAAATATAGTATTGGTTTCTTGGTTTAGTATGATCTTGATATCATATCAAATTTACTTGATGTTTATCATAAGGATTTACTTAGATAATTACGTAATATTATGTAGAAGCATACAGATTAAAACTAATACACAACATTGAACATTATGTTTTCAGTTCTAATACAAAAGTAAACTTTTGATTTGGTCATATAGACACATAGACATATACATATGTTCTTTTGAGATAGAAACATATAGACTTTGATTAACAAAGTAAACTAGCTTAATGATTATCTTGATGCATTATAATATATACTTGTGAAAACATTTACATATAAAAGATGTATGAAACAGGGGATTTCTTAATTATTTCAGCTATGCTTGGATTATTCAATTACACTATTTGTTGGTGCGTTCAATAACATAAATAAAATCTTCACCTCTAAATTACATTTTAGACATACTTAGTTACATATAAAGGTATGTGTACTACATGTATTAAATATGAAAAGTATTACTTTATTCTTTCATTTAATAGTAAATAATTCATGAGTTTATTTATTTATCTCACTTAATGAAGATGTTTTGTAGACATGAATAAAATTCTAGGGTGGGTTAGTTTATTACAAAAACTGCATGAAATAGGATTAAGTTGAAAGGTCTTAAATGAAAGTTAGATTACTTGATTGAATAAAATGAGTTAGTTGAATATTGTTTCTACTTTATTTAATATTGTGTAACCACATGACAGAGGCATGCATAATTACTTATTTTTTATCTCCTTGGGCTGTATGTGCTTTCACTCCCTTTCTAATAGTTCAATTTGCTTGCGTTGTTGCTTCATGCATGCCTAATCTAAATTTATAAAAGTTTCTTAATTGAAATATTTTATTTGGGTTTCACTCAACTTGAAACTCGATTGAATTTCTATTTTTAGGATTTGTGTGCATTCTACTAACTATTCATGTACTTACAAATCATCTAGATCATTTAAATACAAGCTTAATTATACTTGTTCAATCTGAAATATGATAGTTTCTTATGTTTATTCATAATGAGATACTTCTCCTTAGATGGTAATGGAATTTATTTTTTTTAGATCGATCTTAAATATTTATGGTTCCCTATCCCTTTTAACATAAGATATCAAAAAAAAATTGGTTTGGCTTAGCATTTGAATTTATTAAGGCATATTAACCATACCAGACCAACCAAACTAAAATTATTACTAATATTTTAACTTTAACAACAAAATGAAACAAATTTGAAACCCATAGTTACTTTTATTCTTCCTTCTTAGTCCTAAAATGAGAACTAAGAGACCAAGATAGAGAGCTAGAAATATGACTAATATTATTCCCACTTCTCACCATCTTCCATTCTACACCATAACCCAAATAATATGAAAACAAGATTAACATAATAATTTATTCTATGGGTTTGCCTCTTAAAAAATTAAGGAAAAAATACCATCAAACTGATTAAACTAGCCAATGAAACTAAAATTATCTAAGGTCAAAACCATTAGGACAAAACCAAAAAAAATTGACATCTAAAATTGGTGATCAACACCAATGAACTAAACATCAAGACAATATTGACATCCATAGGTAAGCTCTACTAGAATCAAGTTCAACTACACACATCATAAATTCCAACAAAGACTATGAGAGTAGTCTCCCTACAATGACCATCAAGTCAAACTTGAGTTACCTTGATCAAGCCCCCTAAAGCAAATAAAGCCTTATGGATTAGGGCTAAGAAATAACACTAATTTCCACTTAACTCTACATAGTAATAAGGTCATAAGTAATGGATTCCTCAAAAAAAACCAAAATGATTGATTTGAGGCCCACACTACCATGGCCACACTAGAAACCAACCACACTACTAGTAGCCTTGAGCCTTTAACAACCTTCACTCCATTTGGACAGAAAATAGAACACTGTCAGAAGGAAAGAAATGAGACTAAACCTACAGCATCGATCGAATCCATCCTTAATCCACTAAAACCATAATAAACCTTTAATATCTCATTCAAGCTCCCTAGCATGGAAACCAAAATGACAATAATAGCAACTCTAGAACCAAAGTGGAGACAAGGTTAGAAAGCATTTCTTTTGGGTCTATCAATTTGTTAATCTTTATCTTGGCATTTACCCCCATCTCAACTTCATGCTCCTTCAAAAAGGAATGAAATTAGGTTGAATATAAAGATAGATCAAAATGAGGAGAAAAAAGGTGAAACTCAACTCCAGATCATGGTTCCTAAGTGGAGAATGGCATCTCTAGTCCTAACTCCCATGCCACCCACACCCTTCACCATGGATTCACCTCTACCTAAAGATTATTAGTTTTAAACATATCCAAAGCTACAATCCTTATAAAGGTAGCATATAGACTAGGGCACTTTCCATGCTCCAAATCTCAACCTTAAAAAACCCTAATCTCTTCCAACAAATCTTCCATAGCTTCCTCTAACTATGCCTCAAGATCGTCCTCCTTTATCTGCTCATTAAAAAGTTAGCCCTTGAAAACCTCTCCCTTAGAACACTCCCACTCTTTCTCCTCATACTCTTCACTTCCTATGTGAGTTGAAATCTGCTTCTCTATTTCCACCATGTCTATATGCACCAATAACATTTAGCTCATAATGGAATTTATTATATAATAAGAATTGATTACTTTAATTAATTCCTTTCTTATGAATAGTTAAGATGATAGTGGTTTATTAAGTAGAAAATGTCTAACACTATTAGAATATATATATGTTCTTCCCTTTAAAATGATTAGATGGTTAATGAACATTTTAATGAATGCTTTGGTTTTATTATGTTTTGAACTCTCTTTATCTTATTGTATGGCATTGGCTTTACCAATACAGAGTCAATACATGGATTCAATTATAGGATACCCATAAAATTTATTTGATGAATGATGATATAGATCATAGTTATATCATTATTATTTATTCTAATAACGATAATCATTCTTATTAATTGAGTGTTGTGTTAACTATTAAGGTAATGTTGTTGTGACCTTTAAGGCTGCAAGGTGATTATGACCTCAGTCGATATCACTATGAGGCCTTGAGTTTTAAATTTGTTCTTATTGTGTGATCCTTTATGAAATAATATTTTTATTGCATGCTTAAAATAAATTTGCATGTGTGAATTTATTTATGGTTATTGTTATAAGTTATTTATTTGTATTCATGCTTGATTTTAAGGTTAAGTCAATAAAGTAACATGTACTCCTAACGTAAAATTATTTTTAACCTAAATGATAACCTAGGATGTTAGATTTATCCTTATCTATTAAACTAATCTTATAGCTTAACCATCCTCAAGCAGATTAAAACCCACTGAGGAGAGTGAGGTATTTACCTCAAGTTAAGGACCTAGAAATGGTCTTATGTGAAAGTATGAGTGCCACATATGGAATTCAGGTTCTATCCATGTATACATACATCGATATGCCCCAAAACCCATAAACATATATAAAGGTGGGATGCTTGTCCATAACACCCTTTGTATTTAATTACCTCTAGTTAATTACCTTAGTTCACCTCCTTTGGTTTTGGTTACATGTATGCAAGTGAACTAAATGATTATTTCTTGCATCAACAAGCAAGGTATTGGGTCCAACATACATCCAAAAATGTACTCTGATATACAATTCTAAATTTTTGAGGGGGTTGTTTCATATGAATGCTTATGCTGAAGTATAAGTTAAAAATAAAGGAAACTTGTGTTTTCCCATGAACCATCGACAATGTCAAAATGCACCATATACATCATTTGTTAAAGAAATAGTAAATGTATTAAAGAGACCATATTTTCTCTTAATACATGATCAAATGCTAGTTTAAATTTTTTTTTTTTTGGCTTTAGATTTCTATGTTATGTTTTGTTAGTTTAGATCTCTTATTACCCTACAAAGAATGGAATTGGGGAGTCGAATCCCAAAGAGGTTGAATGCTTAATGTTGGGGAAAGAAAAGAAGATGGGGTGCCAAAGAAAGGAATTCTAATCAAGGGTAAAGGAAAAAACAAATTTTGGTGGTTGTGGGTAACCCAACACCTAGCTAGATGGGATGTTCTCCTAAGAGTAATTATTGTTGCTTAGAGAGTCATGCCCCTTTGTCCAGATGCCACCATTTTAGTCCATTAAAGCCTACATTATTCATAATAATTAAATATTTACATGAATAAAATTGTTTGGGTTATTAAATCTAAAATTATGGATGTATATTATCCATGCCCTAAGAATTAAACCATGGGTTTTGGCCACTTAAGCATATGCTCTAAATTCAAGTATTAACTAGGACACTTGTGCTACCTCCAAACCAGATTAACTAGTATTTTATTCAAAATGTTCATTTTTGTCTCTTAGTGTGATTTATTGCTATTGGTGGGCCTGATTTTTATTAAATTTTTGGTTGAGTGGTTAGATATCATGTGTTATCCCCCTGCCTAGCTAATAACATAGAAATTCAATGCCCTTTTGAGTTGTTATTATGGACTTTTTTATATTGATAATATATTTTTAGATATCATATGTAAATAAGGCTAGTTTTCTTACAAAGCTTGATGCCTTCCTTATAGGTGATTTTATTTAAGCTTATTTTACTAATTACCATATGTAAAAGTGTATATATATTTTAAAAAACTTGGATGACCTCCTAATTTATGATGTCATACATACTTCTAAAAGCCTTTGTTGTCATTTGATGCCATACCTTGTGCTATCCATATCTCTTTCCAAATTTTAACCAAATTGTCCTAAAACTAAACAAATAAACAATAAATATAAATGGAAATAACATACACAAAAATAGTTAATGCTGACAACGCAGAGAATGAGAAAATTAATGATCTTGTTAATTCAATAGTTATGTAGATAAGACCTTGATTCTGGTCTTTTCATTGTTTATGTTTTATTTGTGACTGTTGTTCTCGGCTGTGCCGTTGTTTCTGTGCTAGCATCTTTTGTTTGCCTACCTTCTTGTCTTTTTTGACTATATAGCATTCGGCCCCTGGTTTACCACCTTAATCAAAAACATACACAAAAATAAAGCAAAAAAAGACTTACTAGGCAAAACTAAAGGTGTTTAGATGGATTAGCTTGAAAATAATGTTTTAAATGCCTCTTATTTATTGTAACACTAGGATTTGTGCTTCCAAGGTTTTCAGTGTAAATGTATTCTCTCCCAAAATATTTTAAATCTGATATGGCCCCAACCATAGGGGTTGGAATATTTCATGTTGTCCTTTATTTTTGTGGGCTTTGTCCCACACTAGTACCAGCTTTGTAATTTTAAAATTATTACTGGTGACCCTCTTAGTAAACCATATCTTTATCAAATCTTGATGTTTTCTGAAATTTTGAAAATATTTTTCCCTCCTTCCATCTTGAAACTATTTTTCAATCTTTCATGTACTACCTCTAATTATTCTTCATATTCTTATATAAATCGATATGTAGGAAGAATAAAATTGATTGGAAGGATTGGATCTATGCCATATACTATCATGTATGTAAATGTCTTAAGATACTTCTTAACCATGGCCATGTCTTCCCACAAGGCATATTTTATTAAGGTGTTTCATCCTTTATGGTTATTTCCTATGGTTTTATTTATCACATCAATCAAGTTTTTATTCATCAATTATGCTACCCTATTTCCCTACGAGTAATGCTTGGCTGTAAAACTTCAATATTATGTCATGGTCATATGCTTGTTCTATTAATTATATCAATATAGAGGCAAGTCCATTATCATATACTGATGACATAAGGAGGCCAAATATTGTATCAATGTCCTCATCCAGGTACTTTATCACTTCTTTTATTAAGTTATGCTTTATGTATTTAGCTTCAACTCACATGGTTCAACAATCTATATTAGTTGAAATAAATTTATGACAAAGTGATGAATTAACATTTATTATTTCCATACAATCTAGTCCTTATTGTGAAAATTCTTTTATTTATATTTCTAGTTGGAGGGGTGTTGTGACATTCTCCTCTCTTCCAAATGATATTTGAAATGCATGGCATGTGCTCACGTGATTTTGAACATATTTTAAAATGGTAAGGCAATAATACCCTACTCTAATAATATTATGTGTTTTAGTATCCTCTAAATAATGACCACCAACAAGCCTTTGTGAATTTGTTGCATGACAAAGGGTGCTTCTAGTTTTTCCAAGCATCTAAGATATACTCCATATTTAATTTTATACAACACTCCATTAGAAATTGATTAACATGTTGATTTGATTTCAATTTTAAATTCCATCATTGAGTATAATTTAAATTTTAGGGGAAGGTGTCTTGGATAAGGAAAATATATTGGATGATATTTTTATACCATTCACTTTTCCCATCCTCAATTTGAGTTCTGCAAATCATGTCTAAGCACTCAGAATTGAATACTTTTCCTCTGGTTTCTTCATAAATTTAACTTCTAAAATCACCTAGAATATACTTTTCCCTTGAACTATCTTTGTTGGTTTGATTTATAAATAAAATTATTTGATGATGGATGCCCATTTTCCTCTAATATCTCCCATTTTTTTATGTAATAAAGCATTGACCACAAGATTGGGAATAAGGCATGTTTTTGGCTCTTTAAAATGTAAGTCCTAATTTTTTTATATTGTTTCCACAAAGGCATAGGCTTACTTTTCAACATGAGAATGCCTTAACTCTACATATTTAAAGTGGGATATTATGATTTCTATGGGTCATTAATCTTCTCTTGGGTACTTTTATGTCAACATTACAACAATTTAATGATCTAAATCAAAATAGTATAAATTGAAATTTATATTGTATTTTGAACTATTTTATATTAGTGCAGTGATGACCCTTTTAATCTCCCAAAAATCTTGTATTAACTCATTTGTCCATTCTAATTTTGAATCCTATTTTAACATAAATATAGAGATGTTACTATTTACACAAATCTTAAAATAAATTGTGACATAAAATTAATTTTTTTTAAAGAAATGTCTCAACTCCTTTTTATATTAAGAAGTAATCAAATATAATTTAAACTCTATATATATCATGGATTATTCCATCTATAATGATAATACAAACCAATGATTTACCTTGTTCGATGCCAAATACATTATTTATTGAATTCAAAGATATAAATAGCATTTGCATCTCTCAAAGAAATCAAAAAAATATTGAGTCATGTATTTATAAAATTCAATGATATCATACATATAAATAATCATGCATTTACCCACTAATATTCAAAATTTGAATTACATAGATCATTTAAAGGTTTCACTTGCATTAATGAGATGAAAATGCATTCTTTTATAAGCAAATGTCCTCCACTTAGAAGTAAAGTTATTTTATACATTTCTTTTTTATCCACTAATACCTAGTTATATCCTCAAAAATCCATCAAAAATTGACATCATTTTAGATCCATTTACTCTTTGTAGTACTTTATCTAAAGAGGATAAATGATAATTATCTTTTTAAGAGATTTTAGTCAATTATATGAAATCTACACATAACCTGATTTCTCCATTTTTATATCTTATAAGAACTAAATTAGCCACCCAATTAGAATGTTTGATGGGAAATATGATCTTGGCATAAAGTATTTTTTTTAATATTTTATATATGATAGGTTCTAAAATAAGATTAAGTAGGTGTTGTCTTGTATAAAAGGTCACACACCTGGGTTAAGTGGGATAGTATGGGTCACAATTCATGGATTAAAAACTTTCAAATCCTCAAAAGACAAAGCTATAACTTATTTTAGCTCCATTAAAAACTTAGATAATTAATTTTTTTCTTCCTTGGAGTAATTCTTTTTTACATTCACCATTTTTTTCTTCTAGGGTACCTAATTTATTTGAATGTATTCCTTTTCATTGAATTTGTGAATCTTCTTAGGGTTTTTTATATTGGTTTCAAACATTTTCTCAATTGATATCATTCCTTAGTGGATTTTTGTTGGTTCTAAACTCTAGTAATCCATCTTTTTCATTGTGAATCAGAACTATGTTCCTTTTCATCCAAAATTTGATCTTTAAATGAGTTTGAACTTGTGAAGAATTGAAAGATCTATTTATCATCACTAAAAACTTAAAAAATTTATAACTTGTCAGGTGCTAAGGGCATGATGATTATTTCTATATAAAACTTTTTAAATTTTGTTTTGACTAGGGATGAAAGGTTTTCTATAAATGTGGACAGATCATTATCCATCTCACTCTTCTCCCTTGGGATGGAAATTATGTTATATGATAGAAAAATTTTAATAAGATCCTGGGATATATATTTGTAACAATTAAGTAACTTGGATTTGCATTGAAAATGTTTATTATCTAATTAAAATTTTAGTCATTTTCACCATACACTTTTACATCATGACATTAGAACTTATGAAAAAATTCAAATCAAGAATCAAGGCTTCATGCTCTGTTATAATTTTGGTGCATGGGAATCAAAATCTATAATCAATAAAACATTATGGTTCCATGGGATCTATCAAAATTTATTGAGTACATGAGCCTTATTTAGATCAAGTTACATCAATGTAGAAAGTCCAAAATTCTATACATGAACCAAGGTCAAATTTTTCAATGATACTATATTTAGTGTTTAATGTGAACACACCAAGGTCCATGGTTAGTATTTCAATATTTTCATTATTTTAGTTGTAATCAATAATGGCATACTTCATCTTTATAAACAATTCAATATGAATATAGTTTATTACACCTTTCCATGATAGCCACATATTAATAAATATAGTGGCTATGTATCCATTTAGGCATTAAGATTAATCTTTACTCAAAAATAATCTAATATTATCTAAGATTTCTACTAATTTAATGGCTATATATTTTTAAGCTTGAGGATCCATATTCAATTTCATGTGGGCATTTTTCAATTCTCCTATCACACTAGCATCATTTTTTTATAATTGGGCTACTTATTTAGTGGATTTTACCGAGTTCAACCCCAAATTCTGAAAAATAGAGTGTGACATGATGTTAGGAGATTCTACCAAATCTACCAAAAAACATTCACGTTCATATCAAAAATTATAACTTTAAGTAAGAATGGAGGAGTTTCTATTTCTATTTTATATGTGACCAATTTTTCATGGACTAACTTAGATTTCCCTTTGTTAAAAAGGTATCTAAGGGAGAATATCTCTTTGTTCAATTAATTTATATAATCTATGTAATGTAATGTTGTATTTTATCCTTTCATGTCTTCTACTATATTTTATGTAGTCGTATGCAAATAAGGAAGATCTACGAGGACTAGTTTGTGTTTATGTGGGTTGAGAGGAATTTCCACTTTCTTTTGGAAGAGGTGGATTATTATTAGTTTTGGGATCTAGAGTGTCTTTTTATTATTTGGTGGGGTGGAAGATGTATTGAGAATTTTATTTTATTCCCCAATTCATATATATTTTTTAAACTATTGAAATACATGAACTTTGTCTACATTCTCTTTGGGTTCACTATTATCTTAAAAATTAAAATCATAATTTTCAACCATCAGAGTAGTGGAAGTGTTTGACAACCCACTATCATGGGGGTTATATTTCTCTATTGGCATAGATTCATAATTATTCATATCTTTCATGATAATTTCAAAAGTGTTACAATATTGAAAAAAATGAGTTATCTAAGGGTAGTAGTGTGATATATTTATCACTAATTAGGTAAGGCTATGCTTGCAAAATTTATGACAAGAGATGGACTTGAAGGATTGTCCTATGATTACCTCTTGGTTTATTATGATCTTGTTAATTTGTCAATTTTATTACCAATTGAAATTATTATTCTTTTGGAAGGAATAGTTTCTTCTTAATGGCTTTGTTTGTCCAGAATTAACCTTTTTCTGAAGACCACTTAAATCATCTACCAAATTTTTCATCATTTTATTAAGAGAATCCAATTTAGTTGAATGGGTACTAGATGTTGAAGTTGTAACCTATGTCGGTTGTGTTTTTAGAACTAAGGATATTGTTCATGTTTTAGTTTGATCATGTATAGATATAACAAATTGTGGTGATGTAGTATTTTCTACCATTCCTATATTTTGAACATTTTTTGGATAACTCCTTAAGGAAATAATTTTCTTTATTCTACAAGTGCTTTTACATATATTTGCACTAAATTTTTTGCATCAAATATTCTCATGAATATATAGGTAACTAGATATAATGCATATATGTACATGTGATGTTCCATGTGGAAATAGATCTATGATTTCAGGGGATACAAATATACATTCATTTAAGTATTGTGTTGAAGTATCTCATGGTTTTATTTATCTCTTTATTGGTCATGGAAAATTATTTGAACCTCACACTAGGGTTTACTTATTCTCTAAATTGTCTTATAAATACTTCAAATTATATTATATTAGTAATAGACTTGGTGTCATGTTAAGAAACTATTCATAAGCTTAAAACTAAAGGAAAAAATTCTATGGGAAACATCTAAAGTAGAATTTGAAATAAGTTATGTGTTCCTTTGTAGTACTAGTCCCATTACTTATGAATTTATGAAGGTATTTTTATGAATTTTAGGATAGGTCATGTGTAACTTTGGGAATTGTTAAGGTGATTCTATCAACTTAGCATCCATTAGATTGTTGATATGTTCTCATGCTTTTTTTTATTTTGGCTACTACTAGGTCAAGATGAGATTCTATAGATGTAGATATTCTAGAGATGCCTTCATATCTTCTAGTTTTTCTTTGACTCTCCAAAGGTGCTAATATTGTTTTTGGTCACTCCAAATGACCCACCCCAAAAGTGGTTATTGAAATAAGTTATTTTGCTTTGCATTCTTAGTCCCATCACTTATGAATTTATGCAGGTATTTTTATGAATTCATGTGTAAATTTGGGAATTTTTAAGGTGATTATTATCAACCAACCATCCATTATATTGTTGATATGCTCTTGTGCTTGTTTTATTTTAGCTACTGTTAGGACAAGATGAGGTTCTATGGATGTATATATTTTAGGGATACCTTCATCTCTTCTATTTTTTTTTACTCTCCAAAGGTGTTACTAATTTTTTTGGTCATTCCAAATGACCCACACTAAAATTGGTTGTTTTATTAGCCATTATAATAGGACAAAGGGAGGAAACAATCATGGGATAAATATATCCCCTCATTAATTTTAAGATTGGTGTTGGTTTAATCCAATGACTAAAAAATTTAATCAAGTTTACTTTGAGAGCTATAACTGCTACCACCATAAGTTAGTTAATATGAGTGTTCATGTTCATTCACTTATTAACTAATTATCTAAATCATGTTTTCTACTTGATTTAATTTTTTAAAATGTTAAGGTTTGCTTCAATTCAATTCATCTCAATCTATTCTAAGTTAGGATAGCATTAAAAATATAAAAGAGAGACAGGGTAGGGCATAAAATATAAGGTTGTATTTGATCTAAAATATATTCTTGGAACTTCAAGGTAACATTATTTGGCCATATTTATACCATTGTGTGCCTGGTCTAGCTATTGCACAAATGTCAACCATTCAGTGGGCAAGCTTCTAAGGAAATATTAAAATTCATTAACCTACTAGACTCATTATAAATAAAACTTAACTTGTATTCTATATCTATTACACATAATGAATGCAATAAGCCTTATTAAAAAAACATGAATAAATCTAATATTTTAGTTATAATAGCTACTACACATTATAACTATGATAATCATGTATGACCAAGTTCCATTAGCAACTCTTAGTGTCAATTAGAAAATTGAATCAAAGAATGGGAACATTGATTAGACAAGACACAATAAATTCTATATATTCAACATTGTAAAAGTATTCTATTATATTCAATATCTCTTAGCAGATAATCTAGGCCAAAATATAGAAGGAAAGGTAACTGAAATTATGGCACAATTCTTATAACATTTTGGTGCCCAAAAGTATTGACATATGGAAAAAGAATCAAGTGATGAATGAAGAGGAAATGTAGGTATAATATTGGCCTAATTCCTATAGTTTTCAACCCCAAAAGTCCCCCATTTTATAAGCAATGTAACTCATTTAAATACGTAATTTGAGGAACTCATGCCCTTATTTTCCACCTTATCCCACTAACAAGGTGGTTATGAATATTCAATGATGATTTGGAAATGCAGTTAAGATTCTGATAGAATTGTCAGCTTGACCATGATTTATAGTAAGATTCCATGCATCTTTAAAATATAAATTTTGTCTTTTATCTCTTATTTGTCTTATATGGACCTCTGCAACTTGATCTTCCACCATCAAATTAGATGCACAATTGAATCTTAGCTTTTGATAATTTTAATGGTCACATAGACCATCAACTTTCAATCTCATAGCCTCATTGATGACTTAGCCTATTGAATTGGCCATTAATCTTTGATTTTATCCACTCAAACAACATTATTTCCATGTGGCATTTTATCATTCTTCACTTGGCCTTTGCCACCATCTAATATTATCCCATTATCTTGAGGATTATGGAGTAATAAGACGTTACCACATGTCACAATCCCATTAACCCACTTACTTAGAGGGTTAGCTAACTATATGACCATCCTAGGATAGAAGAGTAGTAGGATGTCACCATATGGTACAACCTCACTAACTTACTCACCTAGAGGGCTAGTTGACAATAAATCTACCCCTAGGTAGAGAAGTACTGGGATGTCTCCATTTGGTGACATCCTACTAACCCACACATCTAGAGGGTAGCTAACTCTACAAATTTGTCTAGGTCATCAAGTCCATAGGATGATGCCATATGGAGTCATCCTAGTGACTTGGAGGTATGAATATTTTCATGAGAAGGCTAATTATAAGGGTCCCTTGAGTAATCAAGTGAGCATGACCTATAATGTGGCATGATCTCAACCATCTAAAGGGCCTAAGGAAGAAAGAAAGCCTACAAAAAGACTAAGGTGAAAGTAGATTTCAAATAGTTAATAGGTTAAGTCCAAAAGCATAAAAAATGGGTAAGAATTCAAAAAAAATGGTTAAGTTTTCAAATTAAATTATTAATTTATTAGATTGAAAGTAAATGAAGAAACTTAACAAAAAAAAAGAATCTATTTTCACTAAACTCAAATCCAAACTTCACCCAATTGAAAGTATATTTTGTCCATTTATTATAAAAGTGACTAAGTTGAAGAATTTAATTTCATAAACACTTAGCCATTTCAATCTAAAAGGAAGCAAAAATGGACAAAATTACCGAGGGAAAGACCGCAAAAACTCTAAAACATTAGATAAATCACCTAAATCTAATTTGAAATGGACTAAAGAAGAGTAATTTAATTCATTTTTAAAATAAGATTCAAACCAAAACCCAATAGATCTAAGTTAATTCATAAATTCAAATCAACATAATCCTAGATGGTAATTTTAGACCAAGTGCAATAATGAAGATCTGATTAACAGACTTTGTTAATATAAATGAAGCATTTAAAAAATAGAACTTCACATCTAGGAACCTACAAACCAGAGAGAACACTAAAATAAGAGAGTCCCCATCTGAGGAACTAAGGATGGGGCATATTGGACCCAAAAAATTTCCCTCCAATCAACCTCCACCTAGTTATTCTATGCGGAGATACAATCTGATGCCCCTTTACTTTTGGCCCTCCTTATAACACCAGACTTTGCCTGTTGGTCCGCATTTTGACATGGATGTAGGTTATTAAGGGGTTTGGTGGAAACCCTCCAATTATAGACCTTATTCAAGAGAACATCAATGTATGTGTTACCTTATCCTTGTAAAATACACACTTTACTCTGAGTTAATAACTATATTTATTGTATAGTTAAAAATTAAATCTAGATATTTAAAATGAAAATAATTTATTTTAGTAAATAATAGAAAATGACTTTTAGTCCTTTATATTAACAATTCAATGTCTTGTGTTCATAATAAGTTTATGGTGTTGAATTATGCTTTTCAAAATCAAATTAGTTGATCCTAAAAAATGTATTTCACTTCAAGACTTTGGACATTCCTTGAAAAATAAACTAAGCTTTTATAAAAATAAAAAAGGTTCAAATATATAATATTTATTACTCTCTAAAATTATAAACATTTCTAGGTCAACTAGCATTAGCACAAATAAATTCACAATACTTACAGATTTACAAAAATTTAATCAACTATTAACCAAATAATAAAAGTTCAAATTCTATGCATGGACTAGGATGACCTATAAAAAGCTTATTTATCTCAATAGACTAGGATAAAAATGATTCATAAAAATATATCCTACAGAAACTTGGAATGAGAGTAAGGACATAAAATAACCATAGGCCTAGCAAAGAGTAATCTACACTCAATTGTCTTGAGCAAATGGCTCTAAATCGTAAGCCTATGACATGGGGTAAGCTCTTAGTAGAGCTCAATAGAAGTCAATGATTGTAATAATGATTTTAAAAGGATGTATCAAATATATAATTAAGATGTCACATATGAGGAAATGAAAAACAAGGGTAACCTATATCTAAGATAGCTACAATTACTAAATTAATAAGAAGATAATTGGTACAATGATCAACCAATGGGTAGTCTCTGAGACCTAAGGTGTAATGGAAATCCTAATAAACCCTATATCTATCTATTTTATTTGGTATAAAAATAGCATAAATAATTATAAATAACATATATACAATAGTAATGATCAAATAAATATATAATCTACTAAGTAAAAATATGAAAGAAAGTAGCGATAGAGATACTTATCTTTGGGTGGACTCAGAGGTGCCTTAATCTCCCACTTTGACTTAAGTGGTATGTTTCAAGAGATGTAGTTTGAAAACCTAAAATGTAAATAAGAAGACCTAAATATCCTTAGTTGGAGACACCAAACACTAGGACATCTCCTCAGTGTAACTCCTATTGATATTCAAAGACCATAAGCAAGACTAGACCTCCAAGATATGACTCTAACCTCTAACTTTTCATTTTAATACTTAAGTGTGTAAATGTGAGTGTTAATAGAGTATATTAGAATTTTATATGGTTTGAAAATGAAATACGGCCCTTGTGTGTGTGTGTGTGTGTGTGTGTGTGTGGATCCAATACATAAAACTAGTCCCAAACTTTAAGTCGGTGGTAACAATCAGGTCAATACAATAAAAATATGATGACTAATAAAAAATTATATCATTTAGTCAGATATTATATAACTATCAAAGATAAATTAGAACTATGTCATCTAGGTCAATATAATAAAATTAGAGATAAGTATGAAAAATATTTTATCAGCCTAGCTGATACAGTAGGAATATAGAGTGGCTAACAAGATTGTATGGAAAGTACATGAAGAGATAATATGAAAAGAGACTCAAAATGAGGTCAGACTAATAGTAATGAAGGTATTATATAATAATATGCAAATATATCTCACAAATTACTATGATTAGATCCCACCCCATCCCCTTTGTGCCCTTCAAGGCATGCACTTAGGTATATTTAAGGGTCGACAAACCCTAAAAAAATAAACTACAAGTAAAGTAATAAAGTTTAAAATATTATGTATATAAAAAAATGATCATTTATTTACAATAAAATTCACTTAATTATTTACTCATTAAATTATAAAAAATACATAATTTAAATTTGACAAAAATCAATGAGACAAATTATCATAAGAAACTTAAACAAAAAATAAATTTATGAAATTTCAAATCAAAATACCATTTGAATCATCAACTTGTTTTCTTCTTCCTATTCCTCCTTCACTATGATTATTACATCAACATGAAGATAAAATAAAATATCTAATAGATTTTATAAAATAGAATTATCTTAACATAAAATAGAATTATCTAATATATTTTATAAAATCCTCTTTAGTTTGCTTCAAGTAATTGATTTTATTTTATTGTCTTCATACTGCAATTCCATCTTAGGGTCTTTTGTAATAACCATGTCAACATTCTCTTATTCCCTTCATTCTTATTTAGATCATTTTCTCTAATCTTTATGATATCAACTTGATACGCTTTCAAAAACATCAAGTTGGGATTCAATATTTATTGGATATTTCATCACATTCTCAGGTGTGGCATCTAATTGAGTTGACTATGATAATAATCTAGATGAGCAAAGAATAATAATAGGATTTGAACAAAATGAATGAGGCAAAACAAATGGTTAGCAAACACAAGAGATGTATGAACTTGACTTGAAGTAAAAAAAAAAAGTTAAAATAAATGAAATAGGAAAAACAACATCAATAACTACATTCATGACTTCTTTTGAAAAACCACTTGACACTTGAACCTCTTTCAAAAAATTGAAAACTAGAGCATCACTAACAATAAGGAATTCATTGAAACATACAATATGAGTAACCATTTGAGAAACTAAATAAATTATAGATGGAATCACATTAAAAGTTTGATAAGCTCTAGATTTATATCTTTTTCTTTAACATTAACCTCAAGAGTGTGAACATCCTGACTTTATCTTAACCTTAGATTTTCCATTTCTCTTAGTGCCCTTAAATGACTAGAATTCCCAACCTCAACCAAATTTAAAATTAATTTTTAGTTGTTTTTCACATTTATGAAAATATCATTTTCTCAAATGATGTTGGTTTTTGTTGTATACACATATATTATTAAGTGTTTAACAATGTTTATATGTGACATACTTATCCTTACTTGGTCTATTCTTCATTTCATTAATTTGAAATCTAAAATAGAGCCTCCATTATATTTTAGTCTAAAAATATCATACATAAAACCATATTTATCCTATAGGCTCTTGTTAGACCTATCTCAACAATCTCTAGTCTTTAAGGATAACTCTGCATTAGTTGGACATTGCCATAATGTCTATAGTGTAGCTTTGTCTCCTACACTCCAATGGTCACTTTTTTGAATTGATAATTTAAAAAATATTATCCCACATGTTGGGTATAGTCCATTAGTGAAATTATGCCAAATATTATCCCATAAAATCACATCAAGGCCATTAATTATTCCACCAGGGAATCTCTCTATTAATCACACTGAACATTGAGCAAAAGAGCACTACCTATTCCTATTTTGACTTTAAATCATTATAATAGTATTAATTCGAGTATAAATAGTGTTTATTATAGGTCAAGGGCATCTATTTTAAATAATTTCAATCATTAATATAGTTAGTCTTTTTAGTTTCATAATTATTGATCACACAATCATTATAGGAGGGAGAAATACATCGACTTGAGGTCCATTTAGGCTATGTAGGTAGTGCTCAGTTACAAGGGGTTCTAAGGCCACCTCAAGCATCCTTACTAACCCATTTTTATTTCACTTCTATTATCTAATTATTTTCTAGTGCATGTGTAGGATCTATGGTTTTTTATTTTACATGTCTATCATGTAACAACATAGAACATGGAGTTCAACAATCAACCCTTGCAAGTGATTGCACAAACCCATATCTAGAAATCAGGAATAAAGTCGACTAATGCATAGCCACAATAGCTAGATAAAGCCACAGTGTACCCCTATTTGACTCTCGTGAACTTATTCTAGTAGATTGTAAATTATTATTTTAAATATGATTTTGTTTACCAGTCAATTCACATAGTTTCCAATTACAGTGTGTATACACATAGTATTTTTAAACTTTATCAGTTACTAATGCTTTCTCTCTTGCAAGAACTTGTCTATTCTCAATATATTTTAGTGCATGCCTTAAAAGTTGCATTGGGAAAGGGGTGGGTAGACCATTGGTGCTTCACAGGATTGTTGTCCCATATACCATCACTTGATATCTACACAACCTTCTCCTATGTAATTCCCTAAGCCTTGACTCTCTCTTACACACTCCTCTAAGAATTTATCTTGCTTCATTAGTATATTCCTAAGCCTAAAACCCTTTTTTATAGTTTAAATTACATTTTTATCTTGGGTTGACCTTGTATTCAAATTTTTAAATGCATGTTATGGGTCTAAGTTAACTCTAGCTAACCTAGATTGAGACCTAACTTATTTTTTATCAATTAAAGATATAGAGTCAATTAGACTAACCCTGTTTGATAATTTTATAAATGTTTAGGGTTATATTCATCTACATACACACATATATTTTCATCATTTATGAGGAAGAGAAGAAGAAGAATATTATATTGTGTATTTGTTTATCCACCATTGTGCTTGAGGATTAATGATTAGGGTTTCAATATTCTATTTGGAGATACAAATCATGTCTTATGGAGAAGTATTTTAGATACATAGATAAGTTTTGTATCCTTGAGATAACTTATCCTTATTATCCTTACATATCATATTAACCTCTTTTAAATCACCTTGACCATGGGAGAGATTGAGGCTCAGTGGGTTTATCTTCAAAGGTCAGTATTCCTAGCTTTATTCCTCCTTTGTAAGATTAGATTAATTATCATTTGTAATTATCTCCCATGTATTAAGATTTTTTATACATTGACTTAAGTATATATATTTTATGCATGTTTACTTTTTATGTTTATTACCCCCACTTTGTGCCACAAGTTTTGGTGAACACTAGATTAGATTTTACTTTACTTGTCATTATACTTTGTGAATATGAAAACATAAGACCTAGTTAGGATTATTGCATGGTGTTGCTTGACTAGGGGCTTTGGAACCCTCTTTAGTGATGTTATTATGGTAGTATAGCCTTTGGTTATGTCTAGATGATCCATCTTGGTCATGACCCCAAATATATAATGTATCAATAATCGAAAGTGTAAGTAGGATTTATCTTCTTTGAGCTAAGATTAATTAATAAATTGGTTGTATTTTCCTTTGTATAAATTTTGGTAAACCTGACATGAATCAAACCCTTGTGGGTTTTCTTTCATGCTTTTATTTTGTTATCATATTCTATATTTATATTTTTGTAGTACTATATCTAACATGTAGGTATATTTATAATAGTATTTTCACAATTTTGACATGTAGTCACTTCAAAATGAATTTATTTTGTCTGTGTAGGTCTTCTCCAAATACATGTGACTAAATTGATCATCTCAACACATTCTTATTCTTTAGTTATATATTTGTTTACATAGTCAAACCAGCCGACTCTATTCATAATTCTCTTTTTTCAACATATAGGTCTACAAACATAGTCAACCTATCAACTCTGTTCATAACTTCTTTTTCAACACACAGGTTTTGAAAACTCCATCAATCCAGTCAACTCTATTAGCAAAATTTCTGAATCAACATATAAGCATCATATCATAAAATTTTATGATATAAACATATTAAAATCCACCAAATTTCATTCTTAAATTCTTTATCATTTCAATTTTTCTTTCTTGGAACTATTTTTCACAAGATTTCAGTCTATAAAACTATAGCCCTACATTCAATTGGGTCAACTTGCTTGACACAGTTTTATAGCCTATTTATATCTAGAAGATAGAGTTGATTTGTTTGACTATGTTCTTCTAGATCTTACTTTGGTAGAATAGTAGTGACCTAATCAAGTCTATTCTACATTATTTTCATCACCTAAACTGATTATGCACTCTTCACAATCAAGGAATTAACCTTTTTTTTCTAGTAATTAACTCACATATCTTTTCAGTTGATTGCATGCATACAGCAACAAACATAGATTAATAAGGTGGTTTTTTAAATTACCAAATTTAATCATATTGTTTTTTATTTTTTGCACATGCTTCCAAATCACTTTATAGATAAGAAACATTAAACATTTGTCTTCCCAAGGCCTATCTACTTGGAATTTATCACCAAGGGGGAAGCTTACTTGGTTTTCTAGCCAAGTATAAATACGTGATTGATGGTATATATTGGTAAAACACCTGACACCCTTATCACTATGGGATTATGAAGTGAGAGGGTAGGCCTCAATACTAATCTAGTACCATTGCCAATACAGATCTTTTTTAACTTAAACTTCCTGAAACCATCCTTAGATTGCTTTCTAGTTCCTTATTATAGCCAACTTCCAATCATATTATATTCAAACTTAATTATAAATTAATAACACTTAGGAATGATCAATTAGTTAGCATTTTATTTTAATTTATTACTCACTCTTTATTCATTATATTTTGTATTTCAAAACTTGCATTAGCCAACATTGGTACAAGGTTTGTGTTATGTGTCCTAGTTAGATAATCACATTGATCCAATTGTTTATATGATTAATTTCATTTGCTTAGATATTATCTCTTAAAACCTTTATTTATTTTTAAAAATGTATTATCCTTATTGACATAATATCTTACAGACTATTAAAAATATCTACCTATAGTACATAGCCAACCTATCTAACTATATCTCCTTATTTTTCTATTCAGACCCTTGTTTAAGCAGTACATAGTCAACTTGTTTAGTTGTGTCTTATTGTTTATTTCCATTTTTCATATTCAAGAGTTTATAGTCAACCTGCATGATTGTGTCTTATTTTTCTCTATTTTATTCCCTATTTTATATAACATAGTCAACCAGTTTGATTTTGTATCCTATTTCTTGATTATTCTTTTCATCAACCCTTCAACCTCCTTTTTCTCATCATAAATTTCCTGTTAAGAATAATACATAGTTGAATCCAATAAACATGATGAGTCTTACCCATCCTAACATGTTTCCCAAAAAATATCTTGTGGCTTCCATTTTAGATGAAAGTAATGTTCACATTACCAGTCACACTACCAATTATGAGACTCCATCTCATTCATCCTTAGTTCATAATCTTTTATTCTCCTTAGAATATTAATGTGAATTAGAGTATACACTTGAAATGATCTTCTTCATTAATGAATTTCCTCAACATAGTACCCTTCAACCATCTATAATCATATGATAAGTCCTCAAGCAGAATAACCTCTTTCACCCTCCCCTAGCTTCTCTCATGGATTTAGGGGAGACACATTCTTTGCTTCTCAAACCTTCCCTTCTATTTTGTCTCCTTCCCACACCATGAAATTTTCATCTATAACCTCTTAAACCTCTATGCCAAGAATACCTTACCTCACTTCATTAATTATAAGCACTTAAAACATAAAAAACACAAGATTTCATCAAATAATGAAATAACTTGTCTAATAAATGTGAGAATAACATGGTAGATAGTAATCTCTTTCATTTATTCACAAATTATCTCTACCCCAAATTATAATATTAGGTTAGGACTCTCTCTCCAAGAACTTTGGAAGAAACCTTCAACCAAGATAAGTGATAAGATTTTCTCATGCACCAATTTGAACCATCTCAACCCACTACAGGCATTCACATGCTCATTAAAAATAAAAATAGTCATACTACCAATAATGGTATCACCAATACCTATGACACTATTCAAAACATTCAAGCCATCGGTCCCAACAATAATATGGAGCATGTTCCCCTCAAAACAACACTCTTAATCCTACATTTTCTCAAACAAACAACATTAGCGTCCAAAAACCATTATGCTTAGATGATCTTCAAAATCATCTTCCAAGGCCTCTTCCATGATATCTTAACCCACTCATCTAATGAAGACATGGTATGATACAAACAAGTTTTGTTAGTTTCATGCAAGTTGCAGGCACTCTAATGGGACTTGCAGATAATTACATAAATTAACTATGGATTTTATTCTTGGCCCAAATTTTGAACATGAATCACTCATTCACAAGTGACAACAAGTATATTACATAGTCTTTAAATCTCATAAAACATAAAAAAAAATCAAGATTTAAATCAAGCTAATGTCCATCTTGCTATATACACTTATCCTCTTCCTAATCATCAAGATAACAATGACAAGCCTACTCTTTCCAAAAATTATGTTAAAAGTATTACATATATCACTAACAATGAATAAAATGTGTTAAATATGATTACAATGTGAAGAGTAGTTTCTTTTATTGACTCTTATCCAACACACATGCACCAAACCCCTCTAACATTTCACATCATTTAAGACTCTTCCCCATCTTATCTCATGAAGTTGGGTTGAGGACCTTATAAATTTACAAGAACCACCTTTAACATCTAAATTGGATAATACCTCTCACACTATCTATACTATTCCCCTAGAATCTACACACATAAACAACATTCCCCAACCTTCATATGTATTTCTTCAACCCACTCACAAGAAATACATAAATCAACTATCCCACCACCTAAATACAATAAACCTATTTGTACTCAAACCAAACCAACTACATCTTACCAACACAAGTTTAATTTCTCTTCTAACCCTCCTTTCCAAGATCTCCTACAACATTATGCACCTTTATCTATTAATCACCCCATGGGTTATGATGAATGAGATCCCATTGCAAAACTTTCTCATCTCCCATTTCAAATACCTTTCCTAGAACTAATGTGAACTTCTCCCCATTATCACAACCATATGATGAAATTATTATTTGAAATGAACATCCCTCATATTCCATTAGTAGGATGTAAAGATACCTTGTCTCAGTCTGAAGATAGTATAATGCAATGATGTGAAGAGATATCCATACATGTTGATGAAGCATTGGGAATTTCCCTTTCCCTTAAGTTTCATATTACTTCCATGATTCTATATGATATTATACTTCATGTAGATTATCCTCCCCTATTTATTAGCATCCAAATCATTTATATCCAAGTTATTCATGCCTTGATTGATGAGGGTTTAGGTACTTGTATTACCTCTCTAGATTTTGTTAAAACTCTTGGATATTCTAAGTGCAATCTCAATTCCACACATAACACATGTCAAGGTTATGATCGAGGGTGAATGCCTCCTTTAAGTTAGATGTGGATTCTTATTATCATCCCTCCTACTATTGTCATCATGAAATTTATAATCTTTAACTTTCCCCTCTCTTATAACATCTTTCTTGGTAGACCTTGGACTCATCGTATCAAGGTTGTCACCTCATCCATATGCCAATGAATAAAATTCCCCCATAATGGTGCTATTTACAAGATTCAAGGAGACACAAACCCTTGGTATTTTGAAAAATTCCAAGAAGGTGGTGTCTTTAAAATTCTTACCCTTGAACCCTTTCCTAATATCTTATTTATAAAATCTCAATGTTCCAATTATCCTATCAATTATATCCAAGGTCATAATTGTCACCCCAAACTCATCGAGAACATACTGTATACACATAATATTCTCAACTTTTATCAAATACCAATGCTTTACATCTTTTAGGAACCCATCAAGACTAAATCTCTCTAAATGAATGCCTTAAAGGGTGCATTAGGAAAGGGGTGGATAGACCATTGGTGCTTCACAAAATTGTTGTCCCTTATTTCCATATATTATCAATCCAACCAACTCTTGAAAATAATTCCCTAAGCTATTACTCCTCTGTTACATACTCCTCCAGTATTTTTCCACTTCCCATCCTTATTTACCTCACCTTAATTCCCTTTTTTTAGTTTACTATACTAGTTTGATTGGGTCAAACTTGTACAAATTTGAGTGATTTTCACTTAGGAATTAGTTTGGCCTTTGTCCAACCTAGCTCATGACCAAGTAAATAATTGTCTGAATTTATGCTAGGTTGATTGGATCAACCCTATCAGTTGAGATTGTTAGAAGGGTTTAGTGTCAAATCCACCTATATATACAAGATCATTTCATCATTATTTCATATGCATTCAATATTTATTATTCATTTGTGCTTCTTTTCAATCTTCTCTTGCAACATTCTACTTGAGGAGTCTTAGCTTAAGGTTTCTACTTGAAGAATTTAGTCTTGTGGATAAATCTTGAATGTTTTGGCCTTTCTTAATGATCTTTAAAAAACATAATAACCTCTTGTGAAACCCCTTTGGCCAAGGGAAAAATTTAGTCTTGATGATTTCATCATTCAGGTAAGTATTCTCTAACTTTTCTCCTTTCTTTAGTAGATAGAAGTGGCATAAGTATTGTGATGTAGAAGCATCAAGCCAAGAAACACTATTTTTGAGTTTTGATAATTTAGAGGTCAAAATTTGGTCAAAGTAAGTGAAAAAATGTGTATGGGACCTATTAAGTTCTATTTGATGTCTTAGAATCCATATTAGGTCTTCAAGATGTGTTGAATGGTCTCAAGTTGTTTTCCCTCCAAAATAGGGAATTTGAAAATTCAAATATTTGTAAGAACCTAGAAAAGCATAAAAATAGTCTAAGAGGGTAAGAATAAAACATGATGGTGTAATAAAGTAAATAATCCTTGTAATAATTATTTCACGTCATATGTGTCATGGTCATAAGTTAAAATTCATGCATTTTGTTTAGTAGCCCTTACCTATACGTTAGGTTTAAGAAAAAAAGTTATTTTGTAACTAATTTGGTAACCAAATTTGAATTTGGTTGAAAAGAGATAAGTGGTACATGATTTGGAGAATAGTTTGGAATATTAGAGGATACATTTCTTCATGGAGAATATGAGGAGGGTCAAATAATGAGGAAAGATAGAAAACCCTCTCATAGAAGGTGAATAGGTCCTATATGGACTAAGTTGTAAATAATTGATGTTTCAAACAAATAAAGATAAGTTTGTTAATTCATTGTCTTCCCTCCAAGATAGATATTTTTTTATTTTATTATATTATTTCTCAAATGAATCTAGAAATCCATATGTGGACCTTTTGAATTGTAAGTTTAAAATTTGGTAAGAATGGACATAATATTATAGTCAAGTAAAGAATTAGAAAATAGATTTGAAGAAGGTAAAAGTTCTTTTTGAAGAGTAATCATGTTTTATATTATTAAGTTGGTGATTATCCAAATAATATTTGACCACTGAAAGGTATGGTACCAGGTTTGGATGTAAAACCAATATTGAAGTTCATATTCAGTTCATTGTAGTGAAGATCTCTATTTATAATAATAACCCTATTTCATGCAATTAGCTTAAAAAATTTGAGATAATATGGTTGCAAGAATGTGTATTCCAAAATAATGAATTAGGTGTGCCAAGAGTGTAGAGAAATAGTCTCAAGTTTGTTATTGTAAATATTGAAACTCTTGTTAATAGATAGACCCCTGTCATACAGTCAGGCAATGCTTTATGGGTTAGTCATACAACAAAGAGAAGGAGTTTTCTATTGGATATCCCATGTATGGTTATTATTCCAATGGATTATTAGTATGAATAAGGATTTACTAGGTAAGAGGAGTCACGTAATGCTCAGAATAGTTTGGAAATTAAACCAACTATTAGAGATTTGTTATATAGTACACAACCTCTATTATGATAGATGATGGAGAGGACACACATGAGGGAGAAGGATGACCACCATCCCAATTATCTCTTGATGTGAACAACAAGGAGATAATATTTTTAGTGTCCATTCATATGATAAATAGATCCCAAGGTCAATACTAATAATCTATAGACCCTACTTCTATACCTGCAGTGTTGCTTCATGAATGAGAATTTTGATCTATGAAAGGATCCATAAGAAGAGTGAATTATTGGCTTATAAAGTGAAAGGATAAGTTCATTAGGGAATTTTGAAGTTATTTCTAGTCTTTATTCACTTGAAACGTTATTTTTTATTGAAAAATAGGGACACATCCCTATAGAAACCCATGTTATCTACACAGTCCAAAGGAAATGGAGTTAAAACATATGGACAGAGGGTTGATAGTTGGATTCCAAAGGTTGGAGAAGTTTTATGAGGCTAGGAAAAATCCTACACACATTTCATACTAGCAATAAAATATTTGAAATGTTCTCAAGGCAATTCTTTATGCCCTCGAGCTAGAATAGGGGCATTAAAGCCCTAGGTTAGGGTTTATCTATTTTAAAGAGTTTCCACCATTAGAAAAATATGAAACTTGGTGGTTTAGGATAAATTGATGTGAAATAAAATATTTAATAGTTTTTTGGTTGGTACAGACTCTATCTATATATGTATAGGATATTGTGCCTATCAAGGAGACCTAGAGACCTAATTAGGTATTTACTAAGAGTGAGAAAAGGTATTTATCAATATATCTAGGTTTTGAAACTTCATGTAAAGTTGAGGAGCCATAGAGGGTACTCAAAAATATTGTTTTTTCTTCAATAAACTTGATATATTTTCGAAATTAAGGGAAATTGCTCCCAAAAAAAGGTTACAAGCCTTGACAGGACTTTGTGACCTTAGAGGATGGAAAAGCAAGTTTAAGGTTGAACTAGAGGTTGTAATAGGTTGATATAGATGTCTTAAGATCATTTAAGACCATCAAAATAAAAAGAATGAGTCCCTAATATGTTATGTTGTGGAGCTAAAAGCTTCACCAGGATGCAAACAGGAGAAGTTAATGAGGATCCAGAATTGCGAGAAGTTGCAGAATCAGTTGCAGGAAAAATGGCGTCGGTCTAATCAGTCGACGTCGATCTAATCAGCTGATGTCGGTCAGATAGCAAGAGGAAGCAACTGGCATCGGTTACCAGTCGGCCGATATCAGTCATGGAGGAGCTGACGTCGGCAGCCTGTGCGAGAACAGGCAATTTGCATGACGAATCTGGGAGAGTCTATTTTTGGATTGCTAGTTTGCATGTTGAAGGCTAGTCGTAGTCTTGAGTTACATGTCTAATTATTGTAATTAGGTTAGTCTAATTATTATAAGCATGAGATCTATATGTGGACTCATGGGCTGTATTGTAAGTGTGTGCTAGAAAGCCATAGAGCTTGTAGAGAGAGCTAGTGTAGCTCCTCCTAGTTCCAAAGGGGTGCTGAGAGTGTTTGATCAGGGAGAGTTGCAAGGTCTGCAAGGTCAAGGAGCTGATCCACCGGGGTACTGGTTGAAGAAGGGTTCTTCAGGGGTGTAGAGAGATCTACAATTGTGAGTATGGTCTATTGAATTACAGGTTGAAGGTTCATGGGAGATCTACTTGGAGTACGGTTGTGTGCTTGGTGAACTGGTAGCATTGTTACTGACAGGTTGGAGAGGTGAACATCAATTCTATATTGGAGTTGATTATTGGGACCGAGAGAGAGAGGGAAGAAGGTCTTGAGGTGTGGCGAGCCTTTGAGGTGGAGGAAGAAGTGGCATCTTCCTTATTGTATTTTCTTCTGTGTATATAATACAATTGTGTATTGTCTCTTATATCCTATGTTATTTCATATTTCTAGTTACTTGTCACTTCTGGTATAATTCCGTGTTTAGTTGCTAATACAAGTGGTAATCATATGTGCTCTAATTAGGGAGCAAGATCCCTGACAAGTGGTATCAGAGCCTTGGTTGTAGGTTCAAGAGCTGATACCAACAAGTGGTATCAGAGCTTTTGGTTGGGTTGACTAACAGGTGGTTTCAGATCTAGTAGTGTTTTTTTATTACAGGTCACTCATAGGGGTTTCAAATTGAGTGGGAGTATAGCAATGGCAGAAGAAAGTAAGCTACGAATGGAGAAACTAAATAGCACGAATGGTCTGATTGATGGAAAGAAGGAGCAGGTGAAAAGAGATCATTGGTCGGTAGAAGATCAGCTTGTGGAAGCATATGTTGCAGGTAATATTGCACAAGATGTTCTAGATAAAGTGGAATCTTTGTTTATAGATTCTTTTGCCTCTTTCCATGCAGCCCGAAATAGAGCATCTTTTCATGGGTATGTCTTTGGATACTTTGGAGAGATTTATTTAGGGGTTGGAGAGCCTTGTTAGATTATAGACGAAGGGGAAGTGAAGCTGAAATTGCAGGCGAATGACTCACAGTGGTTGAAGGAAGTCATGCAGGTACCAATCTTGGAGATGAGTCTAATTTCTTCAATAAATTTGGGTGATGAGAGATGCACTGTAACTCTCACAGTGGATATACTTGAATTAGATGGTGGTAAGAAAGTAGGTATCCTTTATCTATCTACTTATATTGTTGATTCACCTTTTGTTGCAGAGATGTGGCTTCATAGGCTTAGTCACATATGTAGGAGGAGAATGCAGGTTTTGAAGCGGAGGTCAGATGTTTTTGACAAGCTAAAGAACTGGAAAGCCTTGGTGTTCATGGAGGAGATGACGGATAGAGATCAGGTGAGGAAACTGAATTATTCTAAGCAGAGCAGGGTTGATTTGATTAAGATTTTGATCCATGGAGAGCTCGTGGGTAAAAAGTTATCACTCATAGATGAACACAGGTACCAACATCGGCTATACAGTAACCGACATTGGCAATAGGAAGACTGACATCGGTCATGAAGAAACTGACGTCGGTAAGAGGGACATCGGCGTCGGCTAGGGAAACGACGTCGGCAGTCAGGTTCAGTACAGGGAGCTGACATTAGTCGAAAACAGACTGGGAGATGGCCAAGATCGGTCACTGGTACGGATAGTGGGCGAACAACAAGTCTCAATGCTCATGTTGAGGTCAAAAATGGTAAGTGAACCTCATATTCATTGTTCACCTTCTTTATATTGCTTATTGATGGTCAAGAACTAGGAAGATGGAAGAAGCAATGCAGGTAGAGTCCAGATACAGTGGGAGCTTGGCATGGATGAGGAGTGTGAGTCCTTAGAGAAGAACCAAACAGGTATATGTTGGTAGATTTGTCAGCTGGAAGTAAGCACTGAGAGATGGAATGGATTCCCGTGTTAAAGAAGAGAGTGGATGGATACGAGAGACAGAAGGCCAAGGCATATGGTCTTAAAGAAGCTGCAAGACAGTGGTACAGGTATTGACAGGTGGATGACTAAGCATGGCTTCAGTGAATGTCAGTGTAACTATTGTGGTTTTATCTTACCAGGTGGATGATGGTCGCAACATCATCTTGTTACTGTATGTGGGTGATTTACTAATAGGTTTGTACATACAGGGATTTGCTGAGCTAAAGGTAAGGTTAGTTCAGAGGCGTGTCATGAAGAATTTGGAGAAACAAAATTCTTTGGCATAAGAGACATGGAGATTTGATCTCCAGTGGGAGCTGATGTGAAGACGGTGTTGGCGGGGTTCATGATGCAGGATGCAGAATCAGAAAGCACACCTAGGGATGGACAGTTCAAGCTTAGCTTGAAATAGGGTTTGAAATCACATGAGGTCTAGTGTAGACCTAAGTTGTTTTCCCAAGCAGTGGGGGTTGTCAGAAAGTATGGAGCCAATTCGGGGAAGGAGTACTGGAGGACAGTTCAGTGGGACTAGCAGCAGTGTTTCTTGTTATGCAGGGTCAAGTTCTTCACTACATGGATATGTAGGTTCAAATGTGGCAGGTTACTTGAATGACAGGTGTAGCATCAGAGGTTGTGTGATGGTTGGTCTTCAGGGTTGATCTTGAAGAGGAATACAAGCCAGGGAATAATTTAGATAGTGTACAGGTACAGGTGCAGCTATTTATCTCCAAGTTGGAGATTGTTATGTTGTGGAGCTAAAAGCTTCACCAGGATGCAAACAAGAGAAGTTAAGGAGGATCCAGAATTGCGGGAAGTTGCAGAATCAGTTGTAGGAAAAATGGCATCAATCTGATCAGGTGACATCGGTTAGATAGCAAGAGGAAGCAACCGGCATCGGTTACCAGTCGGCCGATATCGGTCATGGAGGAGCTGACGTCGGCAACCTATGCGAGAACAGGCAGTTTGCATGACGAATCCAGGAGAGTCTATTTTTGGACTGTTAGTTTGCATGTTGAAGGCTAGTCGTAGTCTTGAGTTGCGTGTCTAATTATTGTAATTAGGTTAGTCTAATTATTGTAAGCATGAGATCTATATATGGACTCATGGGTTGTATTGTAAGTGTGTGCTAGAAAGCCATAGAACTTGTAGAGAGAGCTAGTGTAGCTCCTCCTAGTTCCAAAGGGGTGCTGAGAGTGTTTGATCAGGGAGAGTTGCAAGGTCTGCAAGGTCAAAGAGCTGATCCACCGGGGTACTGGTTGAAGAAGGGTTCTTCAGGGGTGTAGAGAGATCTACAATTGTGAGTATGATCTATTGAATTGCAGGTTGAAGGTTCATGGGAGATCTACTTGGAGTACGGTTGTGTGCTTGGTGAACTCGCAGCATTGTTACTGATTGGTTGGAGAGGTGAACATCAATTCTATATTGGAGTTGATTGTTGGGACCGAGAGAGAGAGGGAAGAAGGTCTTGAGGTGTGGCGGGCCTTTAAGGTGGAGTAAGAAATGGCATCTTCCTTATTGTATTTTCTTCTGTGTATATAATTCAATTGTGTATTGTCTCTTATATCCTGTGTTGTTTCATATTTCTAGTTACTTGTCACTTCTTGTATAATTCTATGTTTAGTTGCTAATACAAGTGGTAATCATATGTGCTCTAATTGGGGAGCAAGATCCCTGACATAATATCTATACCAAGGTGTGGTCCTTGAGACCTATCAAGATTAACTAAGGGCTAATATGTGAGTTTCATCCTAAAAATACAAAGGGTGAAAGGTGATAAGCTAAGATAATTTTGGACTCACAAGGGAGGATAATGATATTAGATAAAGATTATAAGTCTTGAAAAAACAAATAATGAGTGGACTCTATACAGTCTAGTATGAAAGTTAAAATGAAACCAAAGAAGATGATATCTTGATATAAAAATATCATGTGAATGTGACCCATTGGATTAATGAACTAGATTATGATTCTATGAGAGACTTCTCCCCATTCCTCTACATCATTTGGTATTAGAGTAAGATGCATTTTGGTTTCATTTTTTTAAATTATTCAAGATTATTAATTTGAGATAAAGATAGCATGTTATGAGATGTGCATAGGGTAGTGAGGGAGAATAAGGATGCAAGTATGATCTATTAAGGTTAGTATATAAGATGATAAAAGTGATAAAAAGAAGAGATAAATCCCCAAAGTCATTTTAGAAGGACAAGAATCTAGTCAAGAGAAGACTAAAAGAGAGAGAGAGGAAAAAAGAGCATTGAAGCTCCAAGAGAAAAGAATTAAGAAAGAAGACTCCAAAAGAGAGCCAATAATGATAAAAAGAGTCCAAGATTGAGGACTCAAAGAAGAGGAAAGGCCCAATAGAGGTCTAAGAGGCAAAGTTGATACACTTTCTAAGAGAAAGATATAAATAGGCCTAGAAAATAAGGAATGGAGGAGATGGATATAAAAAGAGAATTGGATGACATAAGAAGAGAATTAGGACAAGGTATAGAGAGGATAGATCTTATGATTAATCTCATAAGAGAGTAACAAAGCCAATGGATAGGTTGGAATGTGAGAAGGAGAGTAAAATGGCTACTAGAGTCACTTGTGATAATAAGAAGGCACAAGAAGAGTGTCTTGAAAGATGAGAAGGAAAAAGATAGAACATCCCAAAGAGGCATGAGAAGAGAGATGTTGTCAAGTGAGAAAAAAGATAGAGATATTGGGAAGCGATTTCTCATTGAAGAGAATAAGATGAAGATGGAAGTGCCAAAAAGAGCACATGAGGGTGAAAATAAGAAGAGATTGACAATGGCTACGCCAAAGACATTCAAAGAGACTATATGGTCTCTCATTTTATAAGCTAACATTGCTTTCAAGTTTGTGTATATAGGTATGAAGAAAGAGTTGGAGAAGGAAAATCATGAGGCATTAAATTTGGTGAAGAATGGGTCAAGAACATAACCCATCAATTGGAAAGAAGAAGATAAATAAAAAGAGCCTCTTGAAGAAGCCAAAGTCTTGAAGATTGAGAGCATTCCACATGTATAATATAAAGAGAAATAAGAGTTCTATGATGCATTACCATTTATAGCTACTAAAACTAAAGAAATGGTGTCCCAAGAAAACATGAATATCACCCAAGAAGACATGGAAGAAGAGATGAGCTTGAAGCGGTTACCATTAGAGGTAAATTAATGTCTAAATGTTGATTTTGATTGCATCTATGATGAATAAAAGGATGATATTCATGTTGAGAGAAAACATGACAACGTTCAGCCCTCAAAAGGAGAATAAAGGTATGGATATGTGTGGTCTAAGTGGTTAAAACAAACAAGTTATGATAAAAAGAAGTTAAACCTCAAACAAGGCAAAATCATGGTTGGAAAACAAGCACAAGTATGGAACAAAGAATAAATGGAAAAGTGTAACAAGTTGGAATGGTAGAGAATAAAGTCATGAGGCATGAAAGAGGTGAAATGAGAAGCAAGTGGCAACTGAAGAAGGTACAAGTTATAAAATTAGTAGTAAAGAGCATGGAAAGAGAAAAAGAGGATCATAATATAAGTGTACTCCAAGAAAGCATGAAGATTGAGGAAGATGGAAAGCCTACAAAGTAAGCAAAAGGGGTGGTGCATGTAAACAAATCCAATAAGATGAAGATACATCAAGAAGATGAATTCATAAAATAATATAAGTGTTTACAATATTTTTTTTCAAATGTTGTATATGATGATATGTTTTAATTTGATTTCAATGATGAAGACATTTTATACATAGAAATAATTGCTTTGATGAATGAATGTGTATCAAGGCAAGTCTATGAATAATAACCTCAAAGAGTTCTTGAGAATCATGGTATGAATCATTAAAAACTTTATATGACTCTCACAAATTAGGGATTCTAAGGAGAATACAAACAAGAATTTTCCCAAGCAAGTAAAGAGAAATATGACCCAAAGTTTGATGAGGATTATGAAGAGTTGGATACACTAAAGTTGTAATAAGAGTTTGAGATGATATAAGAAATGTTAAATCCATACAAGGAGATGAAAGAAGAGGAATTATATTAGGTAAAGGTCAAAGATAAACTCCAAGAAACACCAAGAGAGGAGCAGCAAAGGAAGGCACAAATAATTGTGCACATAATTATGTGAGCAAGCAAGCAAATGGAGTGTGAAGAAGAAAACAAGGTGAGTTACAAAATGGTTCAAGCACAATATGAGTTTAAATTTTATAAACATCATATGGGAGTCTAAATATCAATCAAATAACAATGTATTATGATGATGATGAGTGGAACAAAATTTTGTGATTGCATAGTGAGCAAGATGAGAGGAAAGTGCATCAAAATGTGAAGAATTTTGGAGAAGAGGTAGAAAAAGAGAGTATATATGAGAAATTTATATATTTTGGCATGAATTAGAATCCATTATATCCTAATTAATAAGATGAAATCATGAACAAGAAGCAATCACCACTAAATAAGCAAGAATCAAGAGAAAAAAAAGAGGAAATACACTATCAAACAAGCATGAGAAGGAAGAATGAATACCAATAGGTTTTAGTTGAGTATGTGAAGGTTCAAGGTGACTGATAAAAAAATTTATATGCATAAAATAAGAGATTATAGTAGTGTGAACACTTGATAGAGATGCAGGATGTGTGGATAAGAAGGCTAGACATTGCCAAAAAGAGGACAAGTAAGCGTTTGGCAAACAAGAAGGAGTAGGGAATGAAGAATAGAAATCATGTGAATGTGAAAGACCCTAAAATAATAAATTGTAAATCAAATTATAAATGTATAGGCTCAATTTTTTCTCCTCTTGGGGAGTATGATGTAGGAGCATCAAGCCAAGAAACACCATTTTTTATTTTTGACAATTTGGAGGTCAAAAGTTGGTCAAAGTAAGTGTCAAAGTGTTTATGATGATTTTAAGGTATATTTTAAGTATTATAATCCATTTAAGGTCTTAAATATGTTTTAAATGGTTTCTATTTGTTTTCCCTCCAAAACAAGGAATTTGAAAATTCAAATGTGTGTAAGAGCCTAGGAGAGCATAAAACTAGTCTAAGAGGGTTAGAAGAAAACATGATGGTTTAATAGAGTCAATAATTCTTATAATAAGTGTTTCAATTCATATGCGTCATGGTCATAAGTTGTAAGTCATGTATTTTGTTTATTATCCACTAACCATAGATTGGGTTCAAGAAAAATAAGCTATTTTGTAACTGATCTAGTAACCAACTTTGAAGTTGGTTAAAAAGAGAGAAGTGGTACATGATTTGGATACTAGGTTGGCATAGGAGAGGATAGATTTCTCCATGGAGAAGATGAAGAGGGTTAGATAATCAAGAAATATATAAAACCCTCTCATATAAGGTGAATAGGTCATATATGGACTGAGTATTAAACATTTGATGTTTCAATCAAATAAAGATAAGTTTGTTAATGCATTGTATTCCCTCCAAGATATATAGTTTTTTATTTGCTCAAGAACTCAAGTAGGATATGACTCCATCATTTCATATTTGTGTGTAGTATATGAATATGAAACTAAATTTTTCAAAGTGATAAAAATATCTAACTAGGTATATCTAACTGTGTATGTTAGCTCCACAACCACTTAGGTACATTAGGTGACTCTAGGCCACTCAGGAATACTAACCACTATAGATGGAGTACGAAATGAAACTAATAACAATATATAATATGATTTCAAGTGTATACATCATAGATAATGACATGTATTTTTCTATGCCATTTGATCAACCTATGTGTAACTAAGCATATGGAAATAATGTGTCCTACATATGCCCCCAATATGATATATAAGTATATTGATTTTGGACTGAGTTGTAATGAATGTATCTAAGTATCTAAATTGAATGTGAGAATGATTGTGCCATGGACAATGCCCCAAATATGATAAATTGGTATGAATATGAACTAAACTAATGTGAATATGAGCTAAATTTAAGCATAATTATCAAACCTATAGTTATATATGTGCAAACCTGTACTATACCTGGTGTACTATTCTAACTAATATAAATTACCCTAAAACTAGAGATACTAGATAGTAGTGCCATGTATTAGATAGTAATGTCATGTGGTGCTAGTGTCCCAATCTAGATGTTAATTTTTGTCTAGTCTAAAAGTTGAGTCGCTGAATTACTTTTTGAGTCCCTATTTTTTCCTATATCTTGTATTTGATTTTATGAAATTGAGCTTATGTGCTGAAAATTTTCTATGAATGCAATGTAGGAACTTGGTCTCTATGATAAGCCCTTATGAATTCCCCCTCTTTTTATTGTATTTTTTGACATGTACAAGAACTATCCTTAAAATAAATAGCTTTATAGAATGTGTTAGCTGGAGCATATATGATAACTGTGTGATAATTCAATATAATGTGAGAACATAACATAGAGTGTAAGAGAATTTATGCATAAGTATGTAATATAATATGTATTTTGTATCCCATATTAAATGGTTAGTTGTAAATAAGAAGAATAAGAGAAATAAAAAGGAAGTAATCTGGTCTCCTCCACAACCAAGATGGTTTAAGCTCAACTTTGATGGAGCTTGTAGAGGAAATCTAGGAGCTTTTAGAGCTAGTTGTGTGATTAAATATTGTGGTGGTTCACTGATAAGGGAAATGTCTTTAAATCTTATTTATGGAATGAATAATGAGGTAAAGGCTCAGGTACTGGCTGAAGGTATTAAGTTGGCTTTGAAATGTGGGATTTCTTTTCTGGAGATTGAAGGGGATTTTTAGGTAGTCATTCAAGATTTGAGAATAAAAAGGGCTAGATAATGGAAATTATAGAATATCTTGGCAATAATCTAGCCTAAACTTGATCAGTTTGAGGAATAGAAATGTTTACTTTACTTTCATGAAAACAATCAAGTGGATAATATGGGTATTGATTGACTAATGTTTGTGCAAGTTGATAATGTTAGAGAAGGTTGGGGAGATTGCATTGGGATTTATTATATTGAAATTTAAATTTTAAATTTTAAAAAAGAAAGGTTTTAAAATTTAAAAATTAGAATTGAAAGGTTATGTATATTTCCTTTTGATTAAATCATGTTTTGAAGTGTCGACAATTTTCTTTTTATGGATGAGTTCATGGCAGGGTGTTGATTGTATCATTTATGATCTTATTAAAGGAAAGCATGTGAGTTAATTGGTATCATTATGGATTTTTCATGCATATTGTTAGGAATTTTTTATTTCTTTTAAATGGGTATCGATGGTGGATTTTGGGCTTGGGTTTTTGGCTATATTGTGTTGTCAAACATAGAGCCAAATTGTGTGGAAATAGTAGGTTGGTTTTTGATTTGTAGTGGAGTGAAAGCTTATGAAATGGGTTTCTCATGTAGTATTTCTAAAATTCATCTATTCAATGTCTTTTGTAAACCTATTGTGGAAGTGGTAGAGGTTGCTGAGAAAGTATTGGGGGTGGAGATGTTGTCGATCAACAAGCGGGTGTGTATTAATCTAGAATTGGTTTCATTGTTTGCTAGTTATCTTTGCATGGTAATGATAGATAGAGATCAGATAAAAAAATTAGTAGAATTTTTTGTCTGGTTGGATCACAGAGTGGGTCTCATGTCAGAAATTAACTCTCTTCCTTTGAGTCCTTTCCCAACAATGCCTTTTTTGGTAAAGACAATTTGGATTTCATTATGTTGTCCTTTTTTTAGCTATTAAAAGTCATATTTTTGGCTCTAGTTAATTTTTGCACAAGAAGTAGAAGAGTTTTTCTCTAGTGAGCAGAAGAAAGGATGGGCAAAGGGTATTGTGATGCCTATTATTATCTCTTATTACTTATAACACAAATAGAAGAATGGTCTGCTCAAAGATGGATGCCAAAGTGAGTGAAAGCATAAAATGGGTTGTGAAAGGACTTGTGAGGGGTCTATTCAAGGAACAAATTTGGTGGAAAGGTAAAGGTAAAGTATTATTGGAATAAGGGAGCAGTAAGAGGAGGTTGAATTTTATGTAGTCAAAGGAGGCCGTAGGCTCTCAAACAAGTCAGGATATGGTTTTGGTTGGTTCAGTCTCAGGAGATAAAGTCTAGGAGGTGTTTATTTCTAGTTCATAAAATAAATCCAAGCTATTATCTTTGGCAAAATGATGATCAATAATGGTAAGGTGGTAGAAGTAATCATTCTAGATTAATTTCTAGTTTTTAATTTGTAAGCAATAGATTGGTAGGAAGGTGACCAATATAAACATTTATTGGTTTTTTGTTGATAGTTCTAAATATTGATTGTAGTTGTTTTTAGAAAACTTCTAGATTTTAATTATGTTGGAAGGTTAAATGCCTTAACAATGTTTATTATTAAGCCAGACCAATTATTTTTTTTTTGATATATGTGTTTTTGGGATAGGGACCCTTCAACCCTAACATAGAGCTAAAAAAAATGTATGTTATATATATATATATATATATATATATATATATATATATATATATATATATCATTACACAAGTGTGTCAAGATAGATGTAATCAATGTGTATACCTAGGGGGATGGGGCATGATGTCCATCATGACACCGAAGTATGAAGGGTAGATGCATGAGGTCCCTCATGGCAATAAAAATTGGTGTGTGTAATAAGCAAAGATAAGTGTCATGGCCATAATGCATACAATAAAGCATACATACAAAAAACATGAGGCATGCAAAATAGGTCAAGGGGACAAAATAAAAGGTACATAATCACATGTCACTAAATTTCAGAAAAGAAGACATAAAAGGACATGTTAAAATGTCCACATATGCAAGCAAAAAGCAAGTTGGCTTAGATCCACATATAAGGACATGTTCAACTATACACATACATAATCAAGAAAGCACACACAAGGGACATAGGCACATGTCTAAGGCATACATGAATATAAGTGGCATAGATCTAAAGAATAATGGCATATTCAAATACCCTTGATAGAATAAGCATAGGAAACACAATCAAGTCTAAATTAGACAGATAGAAATGAAATTATGTATAAATGTAGTAAAAATCTATGTAAATTCTAGGAGACATATGTTGAGTCTAAACTAGTGATAGTCAATAAAAAATATGAATATGAGTAGCAATGATCAATATCAAGATATATCAATGAGAAAACTAGAATGTAAAGAATGTAAGGATAGAACTTGGTAATATAAATTGTGTATAATATGCCCCTAAGTGGGTTAATGTGTCAAATGAATAACCATGAATAGGTGTATATGACCCCAATGGGTAGATGATAGCAAGTCTAGATCAATGTATTGGACCTAAGTCCTGTAAGCAATATGCAATCACTCAAAAATAATAATTGAAGCATGTATGTATGATAAAATTGACTATATTAAGATAACTAGCATATGTAATGTCTAGTAAGTATAATAAATGTAAACATATAAATGCATACAATCTATAAATTTTGTGTTTTTTGAGTAATATTTGAAATTTTTTATGTTTGTACATGTTATATTATTTTTTTATTTTTTGGAAATAAGTTATGTATAAATAAATAAAAATAAACTCTATATAAGGATCGAGTAAGGAGAAAGTATATACAAGAGGGTACAAACCATACTAACCAATGAGTCTAATGGGAGACTCACTATCACTCTGACCAATATCAAAAAAAGGAACTATGATCGAACATGTTATAGAAAGGGCAACTATGATCCCATAATCTATTTTGTAGACTAATCTCTATTTGTATCTTCCTATGTAGTGATGTTATGAATCTATGACACTAAATATGATGCCTTGTAAACTATAGGGGTCTTAGAAATCCATATAATAAATGTTATAGGTGGTGTAGGTAGCCTATGTTGAGAACCTAATAAAATTGATCTTAGCATAAACTAAGTGGAAGAAGGTCCTCTAGAATATGTGGCATATTTTTGACATAGGGTTATCTCTAATAATGGTTTCTATGGGAGAGTATATGTATATGTTGATGCCATGGGATTAAACCTTTCTTGCACTAATGGATCTAGTAAAATTTATGATGTATGCATAGGAATTGTACTCTAAGCTATAATTGATAATTGTATGATATCTAGTAATGGTGCAAGAACTATAGCTGGTAATTGTGATATAACTTCCTATGGGATGGGTAGAGGATACTCATATGGAAGATCCTCAACTTTGACCACCTGATTTGCATGTATGTAATTTAGGCATATATACACTATAGATGGGATGGATCAGAGCTATTGTAACCATGGATTACCTAATAACACAACAAACACACCTACACTAGGTACTACTATGAACTGAGTGGTTATATGTGCTAGTCCAACCTATAATAGAAGCACAATATTCTTGATGGAACTATAAATGTGACCACTAAAACCACTAATGAGTATATCTATGGGGAACATATCCTTCTCTAATTACCCCAAATGCTAAAAAAGTGTCATGGTGCACATGTTAATACTTGACCTATTATCAAACATAACACTCTAGATAGGATGATGATATATGTATGCTCATATAAAGAGTGTATGTAAATATGTATCATCATCAACAATCTCCTACTCTAATAATGTGATGAGTGGTCTAGGTAGAACTATACTATGGTACATGACAATAATTTTTTGTGATAGATGTGCCTCCTCTATAATTGTATGATATGAAGCTAGTGGTGGGTGTGCCTGATATATGTAGTGAACAGCTGATGCACTTCCTGCTCATTCATTATGTGTTTTAGAAATGGATCTGAGAATATTTTTAGTGCCTTAGCTTCTATTTATTTTGCATTCAGTGCCTCTTTGGGTGTGCCCACATAAATAATATTAACCTTAATCAAATCTTGTATCTTATGCTTTAGGCTTATGCATATGTTTGTTGTATGGCCTGGTGCCCTATGACCTCATAGAATGCATGAGAATCATAATTATTTAGAAGAGGTCATGTCATATCAAAATATTTGATGGAGGGAGAGATATGACATTGCATTCCAAGAGCTATTGTAAAACTCATGCTAGTAACTCTATAAGGTTGGTGAATATTTTGCACTAAGGAGTAGATAAAACCAATCTAGGAGATGGCTCAGAAGCTATATTGACTACAGCCTTTTGATCATTCTTGTTCTCAGTGGTGCTTACCTTGTATGGAATCTTATTTGAACTCTGAATAGTTGATTATGATCCATTGGTATACTTGAGTTTGCCCATTGATAGAAGCTTAATCTCTCTTTCTTTTACTATGTGGCACAAAGTTGTAAATGTAGGAAACTTCTTGAACAAGATAGCTTTGTGTAATGCTAATAAGAAAATTTGTTTAAATATGTATTGATGTTCTTTATCTACCATCTAGTGGATATAGGTCTAAGAGTCTTGTATTTATAATGTTTTTTAATCTTGTTGAGATAATAAAATGTGTTTAGGTCAACCTTAGGAGGGTTTAACATTTGAAAATATATTTTTTCAAGAGAGTTAGGCTAGGGGACACTAGCACCATATTGGGGAAACTAGTGTCATGTGACTCTAGTGTCCTCAATGTGGTGCTAAAGTACAACTAATAGGCTACTAGCCACAAAGGGCCAAGATTTGGGAATGAAGGTTTGAGGTTGTGTTTTAGCTAACTAGGGACATTTATGGTTGGCACAAAGGCAAGAAAAGTGTGATAAAGGATCCAGGATAGGTCTAAGCCTAAGCTAGGAATAGGTTGCCTTAAGTAGCACTTTTATCATCTAAATACCACTTTTAGGTGATTATATTATCCCACTACTATGCATTTGGCCTCTTATTTTCTTCTCACCTTATGAATTGAGTTGACCAGGTCAATTTTGTTTTTTTCCTATGGTGACTTTTTGACCATTTACTATAAATGTCCTAAGCATTTATTGGTCCAATATTTTCCTACCCAGTACCCCTTTAGGCACCTAGTCTACCTAAAAACTTCCTAGTGTCAATTTTGGTGTTTATATTTTTCCTAACAAATAATTTTCCATATCTAGCTCAATTTCAAATAAAATTTCTCAAAAAAATTGAAATTATTGTTTTCTTATCTATGTTGCACTCGTTGTAGCCGTTATGTGTCCTCCCCATGGGAGCTGATGTCTCCTCACCATGGTTGATTTCTAAACTCAAACTGAGTCTTTTAGAGCTCTATTTTCTCATAATAAAAAAAATAAAAAATGAATTATCTTTCACCTTATTTATATTTACTATTTAAAATTCTTTACTTGTTAAATATGTATCATCAGATTCCATTTTTTATCCATATCTTTGTTTCTACTAGTTCTTTTTCTAAACCACAAGATGTTTTAGAATCCTGAAATTGTAGAGATTCATTTTACATATTACATGTATATTTTGCAAAAATTTCAATTTTTCATTCTTTTTTTTGCTAATTTCTACAGGTTCACCTAATGTTCCCTACATTGAATACCTTTACATTTCTTTCACTTCATTCCTTATCTATAACACTAAGGTAAGTAAAGGTATGTGTTTTTCAATGATATCCTTTCATTTATCTTATTTGTTTCTTACAACAATTTATTCAGCTTTAACATTATGTGTTTCTATGTTCTTCTCCTAAAACACCATCTCTTGGCACACCTACGTGACACGTGATGAGCTTCAAGTGGAGCATATGTATACATATAATATTTTCAACCTTTATCAATTATTGATGGTTTATCTCTTGTAAGAACCCATTGAGTCTCAATATCTCTAAGTGCATGCCTTAAAGGGTGAATCAAGAAAGGGGTGTGTATACCATTGGTTCTTTTTAGGATTATTGTCCCTTATACCACCACTTTCTATCTACACAACCTTCTCATATGTACATCTTAAGCCTTATATCCTCTCTTTCAAATTCCTCCAAGAATTTCACCACCTTCATTAACACCATCCTAAGCCTAAAACCCTTTTTAACAATTTACATTATATTGTCTACCTGGTTCGACCCTGTATTCAAATTGTTGAAATCATGTTATGGTCTAGGTCAAATCTAGTCGACCTAGACCAGAACCTAACTTATTTTTATCAAATAATGATATAGAGTCAAATGGGTCGACCCTGTTGTCTAAAATTTTAAAAAGTATTAGAGTTAGATTCAACTATATATGACATACATTTCCAACATTTATGAGTAAGAGAAGAATAAAAATATTATATTATGCATCTACTTATCCACCATTATACTTGAGTATCATTACTTAGGTTTTCAATACTTTATTTGGAGATACAAATCCTATCTTGTGGAGAATTATTTTGAATATATGGATAAATTTTATATCCTAAATTTGACTTTTCCTTGTTATCCTTACATACCACAACAACCTCTTGTGAAGCACCTTGGCCAAGGGAGAGATTGAGGCTCAATGGATTTGCCTTCAAAGGTAAGTATTCCTAACTGTGTTCCTTATTTGTAAGAGTAGATGGATTAGCATTTATACTTCTCTCCCATGCATTAATATTTCCTATACAGTGACTTAAGTATAGATATTTTATGCATATTTAATTTTTATGTTTATTACTCCCACTTTATGCCACAAGCTTTGATGAACACTAGATTAGATTTTACTTTACTTGTCATTATACCTTGTGAATATGAAAACATAGGAACTATCTAGGGTTATTTCATGGTGTTGCTTGATTAGAGGCTTTTGATCCCTCTCTAATGATTTTATTATGGTAAGAGATCCCTTGATTAGGTCTAGTAGATCCATCATGGTCATGACCCCATTTATCTAATGTATCAAAAATCAAAAGTGTAAGTAGGATTTATCTTCTCTGAGCTAGGATTGATTAACAGATTCATTGCATTTTTCTTTGTATATATAGTGAGCTTACACATTCAAATCTATTTATATTTTATGGAGGTTTGTACATCCTTAATCCCTTTTACTATTATCAGCAAGTTTCATTTTCTATAAATTATGTAGTATATTGTATTTAATTTTATGTTAATATCATATCATTACATATCATCATTTCAATTTTAATAGTTTAATACAATTATTTTAAGAAAACTTAAACTATAAGGGTTGAACATTCTAGTGAACCTGTTATTTTTAGAGCAATGCTCATTATTTTTATTTGATTTTTAAGATAGGATTACTTTAAAAAAATTGTAAATTCCTGATGCTGGAATAAAATAGCCTTCATCTTTGGATAATATCCAACATAAAATGATTCAATTTCTTCAACACTTGATTAAATTTGACACTAAATAAATTATCTTATCACCTTAGATTATTCTAACATAGAAGCTCTTTCTTTTGACCTTAGGTTGAAATTTTTTTATTTCTGAAAAGCAAAAATATTTTATTTTTTCTCTTTATTTTTTATTTACTTTTACTTGTTTTAAAAATTTTGTTTCAATAGTTTTCAAAATATTTAGTGACTATTGTGAAGAGATACATGATGTTCTATTTACAGACATCATGGCATGATGGGTTTATCCTAATACTCATAGACATATTAAATCACTAAACATGAACTTTAGTTTCCAAATGTCTTATCAGAAACACCTATTATTCCCTTGTTTATACCATAGAAAACCTCTTTTAGTTGTTTGATTTATGATGCACTTGAGAGGAGCATATCACATAGGAAATTTACTCTCACCTTACCATTGAAACCATGGTTAGTGGGTTACATGAATAGTTCTACCTCTGTAGTTATTAATATAAAACATTGGGTTAAAACTAATCAATGAGTGAGCAAGTATATTTTATATATTACAAATCATTCAAATCCTTGCCCAGATCACCCACATACCTTGATTTTTTATTGTATTATATTCATAGTCATTAGCATTGCTTGATTTACATTATAGTGTATTCTTATTCATTAACATTTTTTTAACTATATTTTAACACTATTTGATTCATATTTTATGCCTCTAAGGCATAGTGTTAGATTAAGTGGTCTTTATATTTCATATATACAGTTTCCATTAGTTTCTTTTGCAATGGAAAATAATGATGTTTTTTTGTCAAACCAATAATCTTACTATTCAAATTCCTTGGGATCCTATAGATGAGGTACACATTGAAATTTTTAATGAAATTAATGAATATGAATATGATGAGCATAATGATAATGAAACCCATAGTAATCCAAATGAGCTTAATGGAGTAGATCAAGAGCAAGTGCAAGAACCATCTAAATTTTTTCAAGGTCTCCAAGAGAACCCATATAAGGTGAATAATTTCATTAATATTCTTCTAGCATAAAAATATGAGAATCGAGATAAATTAGCCACATTTATACAACAAGAGTTGCCTTTTGGGGTTGTCAAATCCATTACTTCCAGTGTTCTTACTTCTATTATTTCATTTATTCCAATTTCTACATATATGACCTCTTAGTTTGGGAACATCAATTGGTCTCCAAATTATACCCATGTCCATGCCTACTCATACTAATTACACTCCTCTCATTACCTCTTCAAATACTGCTCTAGAGAATAGCATGCTTGGATTACAAGATAAGTTACTCCATATTGAACAATCCATTTCCCATGTTATCCCTTCCATGAAATCACATTCCTTGTTGCATAACTCTTTTGAACTTGAAATTTAATATTATCCATTACCAGTTGGATTTGTGAATTCTAAGTTTCCTCTATATGAATGCAAATGTGATCCTGAACAACATTTACATGTCTCCCATGCAACTTGTCTAGATTATGCAGATGATGATAAATTATTGACAAAAAAGTCTCAAATATTATGCTCTTATAGGGTTATATGAATTTCCTCTTTAATCATTAAAGGCTTTCAATACTTTGTAAAATTATTTTTTGACACACTTTTTTATCAATAGTGGTGAAAAATTATCATATGTTCAAATTACAAAAATTAAACAAGGATCTAATGAAATAATTAGTAATTATGTGATAAGGTAGAAAACTATGCTTACCAAAATGACAAATCAAATATCTTATATTGAGCTTCAAGATATATTCATACAAATCTTGTTCTATCCTCTCTAAGAGTCCATTCTGTTTGATAAGTTCAAATATTTTGATGAACTATGTCATATAGTAAAAGAGTGTGAATTCAAGTTGTTTAATTTTAAAAATATCAAGCATGTTTCAAATTTTCCTTCTACTTCAAATGTTAAATTTCAAATCAATCCAAATTATAATAGCAACCCAACTTAAAATGATACTGAAGCAAAAGTTATAATTAATGCTATATCACAAGAACCACAAAAGTTACACCAAGGAGGCAATTAAGTTGACATCACCTTATATAGAGGCTATTATGCCTATAACCTCCTCATTCATTACTTCCCTTTAATTTATACCTTGAATTCCTTCAATCATCTCTAATGGATTTGTTATGTAGGTACTTGTAATCTTCTCTCACTTGAACACTTTTGTCTTCACTAGGCACCTAGGCCTCTTGTCATGCATATAGTCCTCCTTGATATTAAAGGCTTGTCATATTTCATGTGTATCTTCATTATTTCACTCTCACCTCCTTGCATGTACCTCACCATCTTTTCATTCACAAGTTTCATTACAACACTCTCATTTAGCTTCATAAGCCTATAAGCTTCATGTAAGGTGTCATGGTTCTTACCTTCTCAATATGACTCATATGGTAATCCACTTGGTCTTTTTCATCTCCCTTATACATATAAACAAATAATCCAACTTAAATTATTATAACTCTCAACTTACCATTCTTCCTTTCTTAAGGCTTAAATCGCTTGTAGCCCTATTTTCACATAAACCTAGCAGGTTTGACCAAAATATAAAGCTCCCAAACAAACAAAACACACTTTAAAATACCCTTTATCTATTTTTAATCCTCTAAAGTTTTATATATCAAATATCAATGTAAAGATACTAACTCAACTCACCTCCTTCACTTTTAGGTCTCTTTTAGGCCTAATCAAACACACAGCCTTGGTTTTCATATTATACCATATTATACTAATTTAAAAATAATAAAATATCATATATCAAGTCAAATAAGTTAGATTACAAATTTTAATAAATTTTAACCAATGGCAATAGTAGTTATTCAAGTTTCAATATCAAAACCCTAGGTTAGGGCTACACAAGCCTATGTAAGGATAAGAGGACACAAAATGATCTAATTCAAATTTCATTCACTTTCAAATGACTCTAAGGGTTTATTAGGTTTTATCCCACCTATTTTCACCTTTAGTAATATTTATTTGGGTATGAACAATCAATAAAAACCTCAAACTTTTAGGTACATAAAATTTTGAGTGTTTCTTGAGGACTAAGTTCATCAAAATAAAGGTTTTGATTAAATCTTAAGATTTGATTAATTTTTGAGTTAGTTAAAGCACATATAAAACCTATATAATGTATCTTACACCTCCCTTTACTTTATCCAATAGCTATTTAACTTTGAATAACTAGGATAAGGCTCCAAAACATAATTTAGAATAAAACTATATTCTTGTACAAGACTATACCCAATTTGATTATTGAGTTAAACTAAATCTTGTGTATTAAGAGTTTCAACAAGTTATTTAAATTTATATATATATATATATATATATATATATATATATATATATCATAACTAAATAAATACTTGAGGAATTTCAAGAAATGATACTAGCCTTGTTAATTTTGACTATGTAAGCCAGAACTACTCCACCTCCCAATTGGACTTTGCTATAAATCTATACCTATGAATTGATTTGACCAAGGTAATATGATAAAAAATAATCACATTAAAACACTATTCTCATATGTTAAGTCTTTGATAATCTATATGAAACTTGGCAATGATTCTTCTCATTCATTTCTTGAGAACATAGTATACTCCAAATTATCTACACAACAAAAACAGAGCTTCCTCCTCTATTTCTTGAATTTTTTTGATATTATTCCACTCATATTAAAACCTATCTCATAATACTAACCTAATAAAACACTCTCCTAATCTCCTAATACATAAACACTAACTCCTAACATGCATTACTAACCTTTTAAAACCTAAACATGCAAAGTAACTTCTTCTTTATGCCAATTCCCACATTGAATGGCAGTTACACTTTCTTGATTCTTGATTATATTTCTCATGACCATGAATTTTATGTGAATACATATCACACACTCTCTCTTATGACCCTTTTAACCATTTACAAATGTTTAACAACATTTACGTTCTTCACAAGACCTAAATATCACTTTAAAGCATAGTTCAAATTTTAAATTTTTAAATCTAGCATTTCAGTAGAAAACTCCATAGGATAAAATAACACATAACATAAAGACTTATAATGACTCCAAAACTTCATATCATACCTTATTATACATCTCACACCCACACAAGACAAAATATGGTCATTATCACACTAACAAACATACTACTTTATTGCTTGGTGATGCTCTACATCATCACCTTCCCATGTCTTGTTGTAAAAGCTCCCAAAATGCAATGTAATCACTCTTCATCCACAAATGAAGATAGATATGTAAGTACCTCAATCTATAAATTTTTATTTAAATACATATTATGGTTATCATAGATTTATTGGACATTCTACAAATAGATGTTTTGATCTTAAGCATAAGATTCAAAATCTCATTGATAATAACATCATAGATATTGTTACACCTATTGAAGAGGATAAACCACAAAAAAATGATAATCCAAAGCTATAAATTTATAAATTTAATTTTCCAAATCATGAATCATATATCAAAGATAATTATGAAGTATACTACGCATATAATTCTCATCTCCTTCTATATATGGCCATCAAATCGATAGCATCATTGATGTAGTTACAAATAGACAATCATCACTTCCTATGATCACATATGATGATACTGAATTTGTTGAAATAATTTAGAGAGGAATGAACTTGTAATTCAATCATGTTTTAACAATCAATCCATCTATAGTGTCATGATAGATAATGGATCAATTGAATATGTGTGTGTCATAACACTCATTCATTCTCTTGGTTATAAAGAACTAGATTTGTATGATACTTATAGATTGTTCAAAGCATTTGATGGGTATACACAAGATAATATTGGACATATAATGTTTATTTTACAAGTGAGACTCTCATACTATCCTCTATATTTTTATTTTTATCAATCACATGGATATTTTATATGTTACTAGGATGCCCTTGGATATAAAATATTAAAGTAGTACCTTCTATAGTGCATAAATGTCTAAAATACATTCATGACAATCAATATTTAAAAAGTAAAGGAATCAAATATGAATATCCTTTGGAAAAAAGTATGTTTACTTATTCTATATAATAGTTACCTCATACATTTATTAAGCAACATGGTAATGAAATAGTTTACATAACTATTCAAGAGCATTTACCAACACATCTTATAGTTTCTAATGAGCATTTTACAAAATCATTTTCTCCATCTACATATGAGCATGATATAATTACACATGAGTATATTAAGTTTGTTTCACAATCATGGAAAATTATCCTAATCAAAAAATTAAACATCAAAATATGTCTTCATCTCCTAAGGCACAATAGGTTTTTCAAATGGCTTCATCACATGTATAGGTTATTACATCTTCTTTTATCACACATGAGGCTACATTTTCACATGAGCATATAGGTAATGATTAAAAGGATATTATATCATATGGCTCCTATTAAAATTAATAAGCATCTATAATTGGCACTTATTCATCATAGGAAGTAAATCATTAATATCTTGTCATGGGTTATACGTACATGCTCATCATTGATATCTTGGTTAATTACTTTCACCTTCCTTGTACACAACTTTTTTGATTTCTTTCAAATTCTTTTATTTCTTATTAAAACACATTTATAGCCCTTGTATTTACTTTTCACTTTGGGTACTTTCCCTCTTGATTTGAAAACCATTTCAAAAAATCCAAAACATTTATCATTATGGAAATTCACTTGTTTATTGTTGCATATATGACACCCTATTCTACTTATATGGTCTCATATTGCTATTTTTATACATGAGCACATTTAGCCTCTTCCCCATTCGAGGAGCATGTGCATTTATACATATGTTATCTATTTAAACTACATTGTTATGACTCAAAGTTACATATACATTGGGAGAACATTGCTTACCTTATTTTTTATCATCATATTGCTTGTGTAACTTGTTGAGAATTGCTTGAATCCCTCCTAATCCCTCTATTTTAAAAAATTTACTTCTTAACAACTCTTTTCAAATCTCTTTTAGCATTCAAATATTGTCAAAAAATAAAAAACATGCAAATATATATATAATATTTTCGTGTTTTATTTTTTGACAATATTTGAATGTTAACAGAGATTTAAATCAAGACCTAAATCATTTTCAAATGTTTTTAACTTACTTATTTTCGTATGTTGTTTATTTTATCTTAAGTGGATAGAATATATCTTATTTAAATACATAATGCTTCTTATGAGGTACTTGAGTATGATATAGGGCATACTTTCACATGATTCTTTGATGTTAGGCTTCCCTTATTACCAAATAGCCTTGTTAAGTTATTGGCATCTCTTTGTTATTCATGAACACTTTAACCAGTTTTATTTATCCACAAACTCTCTACCATGTTTATTTATATATCATACAAGTGTCTTATTGGATCACTCATAAAATTTAAATGTATTACACGAAATATGCTACTTGTTAACATTCATGTTCATACATATGATAGAGCTACATTAGTCTCATTTGCTACATGTTTTGCTTTGCATTATTATTTTACTACATGATAGGCTAGACTTGTTTTCTTACTATGTATGTGTCCCTTGGCCTTGTACATTCAAATTCTTGATTTTATGGCATAATTATGTCATTTTTGTGTCTTCCTTGGCTTGTATTTTATGCAAAATTTTACATGTCCCTTGTATGTGGCCTTTTGAGCCTTATGAGTGACATATTATGAAAATTACATCAATTTAATTCTATGATTTTTGATTGTTACCATGGCGTCATGATCCATATCATGTATTTTATCTACTTTACTATGGAGTCATGATTCATGTCCTGTGCCATTTATATACTCTATTCTTAGTTTAATGCCATGATATATATCATACATACATTACTTTTATGCTTAAATGATATATTTTGTTAACACATGATTCATATACAAAATGCAATTCTATATTGAACACTATGAATACAATCAATTTCAAATATTCAAAGTGATATATCTTTCACGTATGTTTTTTTTAGATATGTATCATGTCCCCCTTTTTGGCCTAAGCATTGACATGACCTTTAGCCTAGTTTTCTTGGCACTTTCCCTAGGCTAAGGGGATAAAGGTGAAATGGGAAACACTAATTTCCCCTCCTTAAAAGGTAAAAGTGAGTTTTCACTTAAGTTATTATAATTTTGCATTAAGGAGGACCCTTTTTGACTTAAAGGCTTTAAAAATCCTTTAAATGTTTTTAAAGGATGGCTAACCTTATAATCCTCTAACTCTACCTTCATAGCCAAAAAGTTGAATATATAAATGGGATTGGATTTCATTTGAGAGGTATGCATGATTTTAATAATTGAAATTTTAAGCTTAAGTATGAAAATGCTTAACTTATTCATTGAGGATGAAACCCTTCTATGGTAGTTGGATTAAGGATGGAAACCCTTACATTCAACTAGGACATCCTCATTCATGGGTTATATTGAGCTTCATTTGGTTTGATTTTTGTAGAATATTCATCATATTTTGGGCAGTAACTTCATCTCCATTTTTAGGGCTAGTGACTAGGGTTTGGATCCCATAAATTAGGGTAGTGATTGGTTTGGAGGGATAGTGCAGGGTTTTGAGGGTTGTGGATTAATTTTAGAGGGTTGTACTTAGTTCTATAGGGTAGAAAACTACCTATGACATTTGGGTAACCTCTTTTGGGGTCAAATCTGAGGGTTTCAAGTGTTGTTTTAAGCCAAAACTATAATTCTAAATATTTAATCATTTTCTACTATTTTTATTGGTATTTTCTAACTATTATTCATTAGTAAAATTTATAAAATAAGGTATTTATTATGGTAATAATATTCATAATTTATTGGTGAATATTTGAGGGTTAATTATTGATTTACACTTGGAAAATTGCATTTCCAACATTCTATAACTTTTATCTAGGGTTTGAAGTGAAAAAATCAAAAAAATCATAATTGTTGATTAGGATTTTATATTTGAATTAGAATTGGCACATGTAGTGTTAGGTCTTATTGTGTCATTATTAGGGTTTGTTGGGAAACCCATTTTTCTTGATTTTTTTAAATCTGGGGACATTACAATAAGTAACGTGCAAGCTACATATCTCATCAAAGAAGTGGGGCATCAAAATGGGCTTGCTTGGAACATTCAAGCCTCATGAGCAAAAAAAATTGATTTATGAAAATAGATAATTCTCAAATGGAAATATGATTCAATATTTTTATATTATGGGGGCATGTGGTATGCATTCATACTTATTCCTACAATTTCAAATTACAAGTTTCAAACAATTCAAAATTTACAATTTGAAAAATTGTAAGAGTTTCAAAAGTGTCAAAAGTTCAATGTTGTCTATTAAAAATATAAATATAAGTTCAATATAGAACAAATACAAGGGGAATAAGTGATTTGCAAGCTACATATCTCATCGAAGAAGTGGGGCATCAAAATGGGCTTGCTTGGAACATTCAATCCTCATGAATTAAAAAAATTGATTTATGAAAATAGATAATTCTCAAATGGAAATATGATTCAATATTTTTAGATTATGGGGGCGTGTGGTATGCATGTGCACTTATTCCTACAATTTCAAATTAAAAGTTTCAAACAATTCAAACTTTATAATTTAAAAAATTGTAAGAGTTTCAAAAGTGTCAAAAGTTCAATGTTGTATATTACAAATATAAATAGTAGTTCAATATAGAACAAATACAAGGGGAATAAGTGACTTGCAAGCTATATATCTCATCGAAGAAGTGGGGCATCAAAATGGGCTTGCTTGGAACATGAAAGTCTCATGAGCAAACAAAATTGACTTATGAAAATAGATAATTCTCAAATGGAAATATGATTCAATATTTTTAGATTATGGGGGCATGTGGTATGCATGTGCACTTATTCCTACAATTTCAAACTACAATTTTCAAACAATTCAAAATTTACAATTTGAAAAATTGTAAGAGTTTCAAAAGTGTCAAAAGTTCAATGTTGTCTATTACAAATATAAATAGAAGTTCAATATAGAAAAAATACAAGGGGAATAAGTGACTTGCAAGCTACATATCTCATCGAAGAAGTGGGGCATCAAAATGGGCTTGCTTGGAACATTCAAGCCTCATGAATTAAAAAAAATGATTTATGAAAATATATAATTCTCAAATGGAAATATGATTCAATATTTTTAGATTATGGGGGCATGTGGTATGCATATGCACTTATTCCTACAATTTCAAATTAAAAGTTTCAAACAATTCAAAAGTTATAATTTGAAAAATTGTAAGAGTTTCAAAAGTGTCAAAAGTTTAATGTTGTATATTACAAATATAAATAGCAGTTCAATATAGAACAAATATAAGGGGAATAAGTGACTTGAAAGCTACATATCTCATCGATGAAGTGGGGCATCAAAATGGGCTTGCTTAGAACAGTAAAGTCTCATGAGCAAACAAAATTGATTTATGAAAATAGATGATTCTCAAATGGAAATATGATTCAATATTTTTAGATTATGGGGGCATGTGGTATGCATGTGCACTTATTCCTATAATTTCAAATTACAAGTTTCAAACAATTAAAAATTTACAATTTGAAAAATTGTAAAAGTGTCAAAAGTTCAATGTTGTCTATTACAAATATAAATAGCAGTTCAATATAGAACAAATACAAGGGGAATGATATGTTAATTTTTCTACTATGGCATTTTATAAATTCTCAAGTTTTAAGTTGAAAATTTTTAAATAAAATTTAGATCCATCTGCAATGATCTGATTTGTCTTAGTTGTAAGTGGGCCACATTAGAGTTTAGTGACACTCAACATTTATGGCTACACTTTTTCAATATATATCAGTCCAAAGTTCATGGTTACACACCTTCAAAATATTTTAAAGAGTACTTTATATAGTCAAATGAGAGTTGTAACATATAATACTTCCAACTCAATAACATTTAATGGTTTTTAAAGTTATAATTGATCCCTCTCAATTCACCATAGTTCAATACTTTGCCAAATGTCCCAACAAGGGGGCATGCACTTTGCCATCTCCAATTTACAAGACAGTTTTCTCTCCTTCCTCTCTTTTCAAATTACAAAAATGAAATTTCAGAAATTTTAATTTTTAATATGAGTAAATATTACTTTTAGTAGCATTGTTGCAAGATTCTTACATTAAGACATATTTTAAAATCAAGCTTCACATTCAAATATAAAGTGTGTATACACATTCAAGTTCACATCTAATTTACTCTAATAATTTTATTTTTTGCATCACTATAATAAAGTGGGGTCAAATTTTGACACATAAATAATTAAGTACTTGACAATATTTATTTTTGGCATCCTTACTCTTACTTGGTATATTCACCATTTCACTAACTCGCAATCTATAAGAGTCTCTTTATTATCTTGTAAGCACTACAAATAGCATACTGACATCCCTATTTATGTTATATGCTCCTATCATACGTGTCTCAATAGTCTTTTATATTCTAGGATAAGACTTCAATAGTCAGATAGGTCCACACTAAAACCCTATCCCCTAGTGTGGCCTTGTCTCTCACACTCTAATAATCACTTTTTCAAATTGATATGTTTCACATCAACTCTCTCATGCATTTGGTAAATTTGTTTATAAAAATTATCTCAAATATTATCCTATAAAATCATATCAAGGTCACTCATTATTCCACCATAAGATCTCTCTAACACTTGCACTATACATTGAACAAAAGATCACTACTTTTTCCTATTTTAACTCTTTAGTAGCATTACAATCTTAAGTCAAGTCTGAATATTCTTTATTACAAGTCAAGGGCATATATTATTAAGCATTTCAATCAATATTCCATCTATAGTTATTATATTTACAAAATCACAAATCACATAAACACTTTGGGCAAGAAAACTACATCAATTGAGGCCCATTTGAGTTATGTAGGTAGCACTCAGTTAAAAGAAGTTTTTGAGGCCAACTTGATTGTCCTTACTAACCCATTTTTATTCTCTTTTTTATCTAATTATTTAGTGAATGTGTAGGATATAGGGTTTTCTCTTTTATAGGTATTCTACATGACAACACAGAACACAAAGTTCAACAGTCAACCCTTATAGGTGATTGCACAAACCCAAATAGAAATCAAGAATACAGTCAACCAAGACATGGCCACAGCCCCTATCTGACTTACGAAAACTTATTCTAGTTGATTTAAAATTATTATTTTAATTATGGCCCTATTTTTAGTTTAGTTTCACATGGTTTCCAATTACAACAAGAATACATAGACATATCTATTTATGTTTTAGTGAGCTTTGTACATTTTTAGACTTTTTTACTATTTTTAACAAGTTTATATTTTCTATAAATTTCTTAGTACATTGTATTTGAATATATTTAAATATTAGATCAATATATATCAACATTTAAATTTAAATATTTTAATAACACTTAAATCAAAATGGTTAAACATTTGTATTTTATTTTGGCCTTATGTCGAATAGAATACCACTTTACCTAGAGGATCCCATTGTCATAATTCTACTTCTCTAAAATCATATGGGACTAAGTCCTCTCCTATTTTTTTTCCACATAAAAAAAATTGAAATATTTATTCATAAAGGGGCATACGCACATTTGGAATCATAACTTGGTTCTTTTGTTTTAAAATAAAATCAATACCAGTAGACAATTGATAAGAAATTTCCATGACAACAAGATAGTCAGGTGAAAATAGGACAAGACATTAAAATAATTGAGAGCTTCTTCTATCCTGAGTGTTGTACCTCTATTAAAAATAAAACCAATTTTCATATCTTAAAATAGTTTCTCTCATAATGTTATAAATCTTAGGGCAGTTAGAAATGTGGATGGATTCATAAACGACTAGAATAAACTCATTATATATTTTAGGATAATTGATGCCATTTAAATGATTGTATAAAATAAAAAACCAACATGAATAGGCATATTTTCCAAAGGGTACCAAAGATTGAACATGCATACACTCAATGGAAGTGTATAACATAAACAATCAATTAAATACGAAGCCATATAAAAAAATATTTCTCCCTTACATTCTTTGAAATATTTAAGGAGATAGAATGAAATCAAATCGCCCCAATTTGTAGGAGTTCCCTCCTTGAGAATGTTGTATAGAATTAGAACTAATGAAACATCAACATGATATGTTTGGATCCTCCCAAACAATATGTTAAACACCACCATGGCCTACTTGATGGGAACCTTGAAGAGTCGCACAAATAAGACATGTCTTTCTTATTATTCCATGAATTCAAATTCTCACTCCATTTCCTCAATATGACATATTTTGCGTCTCACCTTACAAGTGGAAATCCTTTCTTTGGAATAAATGAGAACAAATTAAATAATCTCAACATTTAAATCATGTGGTGTCTACAATAACTCTCCCACTTAGGGAACAAAATATTTCATCATTTACATTAGAGAAATGGCAAATAGCTATGATAAAATATCTATAGATAAACACTTTTGGTTTTGTTATTTCCCTATGAAAATATGAACTCCTAATTTCCATATATTGTCTTTCGATTTATCAGCGTCATCTATCTCTTTATAATTTTTAAATAAATAATACAAATCAGTATAATTCATTTGGCTACATGTTTGGAATGAACACCGTGTCCCTCAACTCTCTTCCAAAAACTAAGAGAATTTTTTGTTATCATTTTCAAACAAAGGATTCAACATGACAATCCAGAATCTTCTATATCCACTTTAGCTTGTGCCTTCAATGTTGTTTCTTTGTATAGTAAAAAATGATTATTAGAGCAAACAATTTTCAAGTTAAAACAAAACTAGAGTTTTTGCTTGAAATGTTCATTTAATAGGACCACATTATTAATTTGAAATAGATATATCCAAGTCACTATTTTTTTTAAAACTCTCTTTTCACTTGAGTAAATATAATCAATCAAATAAAACAATAAATTTCATGCAACAAATTATTGGGAAAAAATGAAGAAAAGGCTATGGCATTTTAAACAATAATGTATATGCATGACATCTTCATGGTTTTTGAGGGAAAATGGCAATATCCAAAAATTGTAACCAAATGGTCAACATCTATTCGACATATAAAATTTAATTAACTTGTTATAGTCACAAATTTTTATCTTGGGGAATAATGAGGCAGAGGATCACCACTTAGCTTCCACCTATTTAATGGAGAAAAAATGAAACATAACCCGAGATGTTTTGAACATTGGTTACCATTTGGGCATTAGAATATAAAATTGAAAACAATGACAAACCAAAAAGGAAATGTTAAAATATTTATCCATCAAACCTGATAAAATTAGCATCAAGCCTAAAACATAAAACCTAAATACTATATTCACTTAATTTTTTGTAAAATAAATCCCCCCTTATATTACTAAATTCGACTGGAGAACATGGGAATTTTGAAAAATAAAACTTAGTTTTTTAAAGATAAAGTAATCTAGGATTTTGCTTTAAAAATAGGATTATGATTGGGTTTTATATTTTAAACCTTAATGTAATCTTTATTATTGTTGTGGTTCAAAATTGGTGGCTCGAATTTCTTTGGAAATAAATTGGGTTAAGTAGTGACAACACACATTTTAGGTGTAAATATCCTTCAAAACCCATTTTAAGAACTTAGAGAATATAAAAATGGATTTTTTAATATAAGGTTCAAGTCGACTCTCCCCCATTAAATCAAGAGGAATTATATGTTTTCACTCAAATACAAAAGGGAAACAAGTATTTATTATATGAAGTCAAAAACATAAAATGACTAAAGACAAAAGTAATTTATTATTGGTGCATTTATTTACTTTATTGCATTTACTTGTATTTATTATTTAGATTAGTGCACTAATTACTTATTGTAATTAGTTTATTATGTTTATTAATAATTTGCACTATATAGGATAAGCTTGCTTAGCTAGTAGTCAACTTGAACACTTATCTTGTTACAGTGGAGTTTCACTTCACTATTCAAGATAAAATAAGATAAGATTGCTTAACTAGTAGTCAACTTGTGTTGATCATTTACATAAGTTGGACACCTATCTTGTTAGTGTGGAGTTGCACTCCACTATTCTTGTAGTCAAATATCAGTTGAATTACACATGTTCTGTGAGTTCTCTTATCTTTATCTTACACACCTTACTCTATATAAGCAATGGATATTTGTGAATTTTACATCAAATTAATATTGAATTATTAGAGTAATTCATCATATTTGAATTATTTATTCATTTCTATTATTATCTCAAATATATAGTTATTATTTATTATTATTACTATTTTATCTCTTATTTATGTTTTCTATTAGATTCATTAGATCCTAAAGCTAATTCTAGGATGGTACTAGAGGAATCTTGAATATGTAGATTGTTAAATACTCAAGAGAAAAATATCCAGATATAGAATTGGTTTTTCGATTTTGTATACAAACATAAATTAGAACTTTGTGGAGAATTTTTAAGCTCACCATTGAATTTAGAGTGCTTGAGATAGTCAAAATCATCTATAATTTTATCTAAATTGGGCATAGGAGGTGAAATTGGCAAGGGTTTGATCTAGAAGCATCACATCCAAATCTAGCATGTACCTAAAAATTGAAGTGTTTTTGAGAAAAATGGACCTCATGATTACATTTAAAAGGTGTCAAAACCTATCGATCCATATAAAATTTAATCAATTTAAACATAGTCACCTAGAAGGAAAATTTTGTTTTGCTCCCAAGTACGGTTGTATAGACCGTACAAACTATGCAGGAAAAAAAAAGGCATACCTCATGGATCAGCAGGCAAATTTGAAAGGGTAACTTTGGGAGCCCGCCATTTGAACACCAGGAGGTATTTTTGAGAGATTGTTTTTAAATAGATTAAAATTTTGTGCTCTCAACTTATGTACTTTCATTTTTTTCCATATTTTTTTAAAGTTTTTCAGAATATAGGTTTTTCTACATTAGCTCTTGCTTGTCATCATTTTTTCAACTTTATAGGCTCAAAACTTTCACATATGACCTCATATTGAGGTCCCATTTTTTTTTTAAATTTAATATTTTTTCAAGCATAACATATTGATGCAAAAAAAATTGTAATAACGTCCATATTTTTTGTATTTTTAGACTAGAAGGCCTAATTGAGCTTTCTATAAATTGGAATAATTATAATCTAACCTCATAAATTCACTCAATTATAAAGTACCAACAAATACTTGTTGCGTGGGATAAAACTAAGTAATTCATAGAAGTTTCGGGGTGTGTTATGTACTTTGATTTCTACTTTGTGATGGTTTATTTCCAATTGCATCCTAGAAAACCCTAAGTTCCCACTATTAATAGAATACAACTGTAACACATGGAAAAAATGCTTAGAATGCATTAATGATGCTAGGATATATGCCTTATATAACAACTCTTCTTACTCCACCTACTGATACAAAATAGTTACAACACTTTCTCTTTGAAACTACTAAGATAATTGGATGCATTCGATCTTACATGTCTTTAGATTTGAATTTCCATCTTGACAAATGTACAACTCCAAAAGAGGCTTGGGACAAATTAGTATCATTATTTGATAAAATAAATGAGGTTCACGGTTACCAAATTGACAACAAACTCATTATTTTGGATCCTAAAAATTATGCTATAATACAAGACTACATCACTAAAGTCATAGATCTTAGAGCACAACTTTTTGAATGTAAAATTTATAAAAAAAAAAAAAAAAGATATTAAGTTAATTTTCAGTGCTTTACATAAATTAGGACCTGAATATTCATCGTTTGTCTCTAGCTTTCAGACTCATAGGCTCACATTGGGCACATCTTATCAAATGCCCACATTTGAGGTATTCTCTAAGATTCTAATGGTTGAAGAAAAAAAGTTAATAGCTATGGGTCTAATCAAGTCATCCAAATCTTAAGTTCTAGTTGCAAGTCAACCTCAGCATAAACAAGTTTCAACATTAGTATCAAATATAGGTTCAAGTAAAAATAATCAAATAATCAAAATAAGTCACAGAAAGATAAAAATAAAGGGCAACAATTTGTTAGGTTGTGGAGCTAAAAGCTTCACCAAGATGCAAACAGGAGGAGGTTGATGAGGTGCAGAGCAACCGATGTCGGTCAGGCCAACCAATGTCAGTCATATTTAGAGCATAGGACTATTGACATTGGTCATTATCAGTCAATGTCAGTCATCTCTAAACAGATAGGGACCGACGTCAGTCGCCTGTGCAATTTCAGAACTGCTAGTTGACGAACAGTTAGTTAACAAATTGGTTGTTTGCATGTTAAGGACTAATTTTAGTCTTGGAGCTATGGAACTAATTATTTTAATTGGATGTCTAATTATTTTTTGCATGAGATCTATATAATAGACTCATGGGTTGTATTGTAAAGTTGTGCTAGAGAGTAAGAGAGCAAGGTTAGCTCCTTCAGAGTGAAGAGAACAAGGTGTGTTCCTCTTAGTGCCACAGTGCCAAGTGTGTATGATCAGGTAGATCTATAGGTTGTTGCAAGATCTGGTAGAGATCCACAGGGGTGCTGGTTTGGAGAATCAGAAGGGTTCTTCATGTGTGTATGATCTTGATCAGTAGGTGTGCAAGGCCAGGTTGATCTACGGTATAGCAAGATCAGGTGAGATCTACATGGTAAGTAAGATTGGTTGATCTGCAGGTGTTTGTGTGTGTTTGATCTAGGTTTGTAGGTGTTGCAAAATCAAGTTGATTTGTAAGTGGCAGCAAGATCAGGGAGATCAGCAACATAACAGGTAGCAAGATCAGGGGAGATCTACTTGGAGTACGGTGTGTACTCGATCGTGGAGTACATGGAGTACTTGTGTACTGGTAGTATTGATACTGACTGGTGGTACTGGTAGTAGTGATACTAATTGGTTGGAGGTGAACAACAACTCTGTGTTTGAGTTGATTGTTGGGACCGTAATTGAGAGAGTGAGCTCTTGAAGAGATTTACTGTTTATGCCCTAGAGGTGTGGGAGCCCTAGAGGTGTGTAAGGAAGAAGACTGTGGCATCTTCTTTGTTGTATTTCTTTCTGGAAGAGTATTAATACAATTGGGTATTGTCTCTCATATTCTGTGTTATTTTTGAATTCTAGTTACTTGTGATTTTGGTTAAATTTTGTGTTTAGTTGCTTGTACATGGTAATCAATTATGCTTCCTAGATCCTGACAGTTGATATTAAAGTATTTATGTTCTAGATTCTTTACAATTGGTATCAGAGCATCTATGTTCTAGGTGCCTTACACAACTTGCCTTACAAGGAGATTATAAATCCACTAATAAGAAAGATGATTCACAGAAAAGGATCGACACTCCTTGCCTTTATTGCAAAAAGGGGTTTCATAGTGAACAAGATTCTTGGAAGAAAGAGATTGATGAACTTAAGGGTCTTCTCAAGAAGAATAACATCAATCAATCCTCTTCAAAGGATTCTTCCACTCCTTCAAATTCAAGGAAATAAAAAGCTATGGCACTAATTGCATGGGAAAATTCTCCCAAGTCATTGGTACTTGACTCAGGTGTTTTGTACCATATGGGTTCTGATCAAGAACAATTTTTTAGATTAGAACCAAGTTCCTTGCCTCATATTCTCATAGGTGATGATTCTAAAGTAGATGTCATAAAAAAAGGTATAGTTGATGTTGAAAGTGGTGTATTTGAGGATGTCTTATATGTGCTATAATTATCAACTAACCCTCTATGTCTACCAAATTACCCACTTTGATATTGGTAGGAAAGTTTAGTTCACACCCAATTTTGTTTCAATCAAAAAATTGGAGGATAATGCCTTAGTTGCAGTGGGAAAAATTGAAAATAATACTCGGCTTTATTCATTCTTCCACTTTGTGCTTAAGTCTTCCTCTACATCTTTTCTCTCACACACTACTTCAGTGAGCAAGCTATGGCATGAACGGTTTGGTCATCTGAACTACCGTTATTTAAAATAACTTTGTCAATAGGAGATGGTTATAGGACTTCCACAAATTTAGTCTTCAGGGGGTGTATGTCATGGTTTTGCCTTAGAAAAACATCCAAAAGATAAGTTTGAATAAAAGGAAGGCTTAGAGGGCTACACAAGTCCTCAAACTTGTTCATAATGATTTAGCGGGTCCATTACCTACTTTGTCTTTTAGTAAACCTTCTATGTTCTTATATATATTGATGACTATTCTAGATATACTTGAGTTTATTTTCTAAAACTCAAGAGTGAAGTATTTGATAGATTTTTAGAGTTTAAAGCTCTAGCAAAGATAAAATTTGAGAAGTATGTCAAGATCCTCTACATAGATAATGGGAGGGAATGTGTGAACAAGTTTGAACAATTCCGTGCTCTTGAAGGAATTGATTTTTAGAATTCAGTTGTATACACACCTCAATAGAATGGTATAGTAGAGAAGAAGAATAGATTCTTAAAATAGGTGGCAAGTTGTATGATTCATGAAAAATCATTAGTACTTGAGTACTGGGTGGAAGTGATTAATATGTTGCATATATATAGAATAGAGTTACTCATAAAGTTTTAAAGGGGATAACACATCTTGAAGCTTGGTGCAATAGGAAGCCAGATGTGCATCATTTCAAAGTCTTTGATAGTCTAACATGGGTTCACATACCTTCAAACAAGTGTTGCACTTTAAAACAAAAAATACAGACTTTTATATTTGTGGGATATCCTGATGGTTTTAAGGGATATCAACTCATTGATCTAGATTCACATGAACTTATTATAGTGAGAAATTTTTACTTTGAATAATGTCTTTCAGACTTATCTTCTAACATTTCTCATTTTTCTTCTTTAGAAGAATCAGATAGCAATGATGATGATGATACTCTTGCTTATCTACTCACAGGGATGATGAGGTAATACCTCCTCAATACGGTTGAGCAATTTATGTTCCTCCTCCTCTAGACCCTTGCTCATTGATGCCTTTGTGGGTTAGACAAAATTTGGTGGATGCAGACCCTCTTGTTAGGGATCCACTAGATAGAAAGAGAACATGGTCACAACATGATCTTCCACATTCTTAGATTGCCATAGCTTCTAATCCATAGTCTTTTTAGGAAGCCACAGGGACAGTTGAGTGGGATTCAATGATGGAAGAAGAATATGACTCATTGATTAGGAACAACACTTGGGATCTTGTTCCTCTTTCTAAGGGAAGAAAATTAGTATGATGTAGGTGGATATATCAGACTAGCTTTGCAACAGATGGAAATATTGGTAAGTATAAAGCACACTTAGTGGCCAATGATTTTTTCCAAATGGAAGGCATTGACTATACAAAAACCTTTATGCCTATTGTTAAGATGAATTCCATTTGATTGATATTGGCTATTGGTATAGCTCATGATTGGGTTGTATATTAGATGGATGTGAAGAGCACATTTTTTCATGGGGATCTTCATGAAGAGATATATTAGAGTAGTCACTAGGGTTTGTTCAAGATTATTCATTGGTGTGTTACTTGCATGAAGTTTCTCTATGGTCTAAAACAAGCCCCTAGGGCTTGGTATTCCAGATTGGACACATTTCTTCTTTCAATTGAGTTCTCAAGATGTCACTCAAATCTAAATGTCTATATTCTATGATAGGAGGATTCACTATTGTACTTGGTGCTCTATGTTGATGATCTCATTATTATAGGGAGCACAACATCCATTATCAGTAGTGTTAAGACTACACTTTATGATAGGTTTTCTATGATAGACATGGGCCTATTGCACTATTTTTTTAGGATTCAAATATCATAGTCTTTTTTTGGGATTACACTTTCACAGCCCAAGTATGTCATGGACTTGTTAGCTTAGTTTCACATGGTTGATTATAGGCCTACATTGACTCCTTTCTTAACTAGGGTTCAACTTGAGGTTCATTGTTCCACTCCTTTGGTTGATGCCACATTATATCACTAGCTTGTAGGCAACCTCATCTATCTGACTCATACATGGCCTAAAATTTCACATGCAATTGGCATGGTTTCATGCTTTATGCAAAAACTACATGAGCTTCATTGGAGATCCACAAAGTGCATTTTGAGCTACATTCAGGGCACTATTAGATATGGAATTCACTATATAGTAGGTATAGGTTTAGACTTAGTGGGATACACAGATTCTAATTGGGTTGGCAATTATGATGATCATAAGTCCACTTTTGGTTATAGCCTTCACTTTGGATTTGACCCTATCTGTTGGTAGAGCAAGAAGTAACATGTTATTGCTATTTCATCTATAGAGGCTGAGTATCATGGAACTATTCATGCCACTACTAAGGTTATTTGGCTTCAAAATATTTTCACTAAGCTTGGTGTTCCATTTCAGAAGCCATCAGTCATCTACTATGATAATCAGAGAACTATCTAGATCTCAAATAATCTGGTTCATCATCAGAGAACCAAACACATAGAGATCCATATGCACATTATCAAGAAGCTAATTCAAGTGGAGATCATTGGTCTTCAATAATGTCCTAGGAACAAGTAGATTACAAATATTTTTACCAAACCTTTCATTGAGAGCAAATATCTTCACTTGCGATCTCTTTTCGGGGTGCAGGACATCAATTCTTCAAGGGACATCAGTTCTTCAAGGGGGTCTCCTAGACCTTCATTTTTAGGAGTTTTTTTTGCTTTCAGGTTTTCTCCTTTCCTCATCTATTTTTACAAAGTGCCTAATATGGCTACACATTATCGAGACTCTTATCTGCATATTCCTACCTAAGTTTCACTTATGGGAAGTGTTGGTGCATGTATGTGCTTTATTGAATTTACTTGTATTTATTATTTAGATTCGTGCAATAATTATTTATTGTAATTAATTTATTATGTTTATTAATAATTTACACTAGATAAGATAAGCTTTCTTAACTAATAGTCAACTTAGACACCTATCTTGTTATAGTAGAGTTTCACTCCACTATTTATGGTAAGATAGGATAAAATTACTTAACTAGTAGTAACTTGTGTTGATCATTTACACAAGTTGGACACATATCTTTTTAGTGTAGAGTTGCACTCCACTATTATTGTAGTCAAATATCAGTTGAACTACTTGTGTTGTGTGAGTTATCTGATCATTATCTTACACACCTTGATGTATATAGGTAATGGATATTTGTGTATTCTACATCAGATCAATATTGAATTATCAGAGTAATTCATCATATTTGATTTATTTATTCATTTTTGTTATTGTCTCAGATATACAGTTATTGTTTATTACTATTAGTATTTTATATCTTGTTTATGATTTCTATTAGATTCATTAGATCCTATAGCTAATTCTAACATTTATAATGAAAATTATTGTCAATATAGTTTTAAAATTTTATCAATCATAGGTTTCAAACCATGTAATTTATTAATCAATAGTGAAATCTTTATTTAGGGATGGCACATATAATTAAGGTTGCATCTTTCGTGCTTGACCTTGATGACTCTTGAAACCTCAAGTTTATTTAGGATACATTTGTTACATATGTTTCATTACTCTTTGGCCATTAAGTTTTCTTCATTTTATAAATTTTATTTATATTCATTCTTCTAATTATATTTGTATTTATTTTCAATATGCAATCACATCAATACAATCATTTTTTTTACATATTCATCAAGTCAAAGAAATGATCTACTATAGAAAAAAATAAGTGTGGAAGACTATATAGTATAGACATTCTTTTCATTCCATGGGCAATGACATCCATATTTGTTTAATATTCATAATAATTTTCTATTTTGATCTCCACCAAGTTTATGGAAAAAATTATTCATTACATCACAAACATCCATATAATGATGCAACTAGACACCAGGAGAAATTAACTTTGGTGGTTCTCTCATTTTCATATACCCATCAAATTTTATTTTATTTGCACAACAATATTCATGTCCATCCTTACACATATTTTTTCCTTCATAAACATGTTTTATCATATCATGATTATCTTGAACATTTATTTTCGCCACATCTTGAGAATGTATTCTCACTTTGTTATCAAGCCTAGATAAAATAATAGACTAGAATAATATTTAATAGCACATAAATGAATTCCACATAATTATAAATCTCTTGTTAAGCATTATGAAACATCATATGTGTACACCCCATTCCAAATATTCTACAACTTATACGTAAGATGTTCAAGGTAACAATTCATGTTTTGCACTTGATTTTTTCAAGTGACAATTAGACTGCAGTCACTAAAATTAACATTTAATGATAAAATAATGCACTTTTGACCACTCCTTATGCAAACTTAGCTCATGTTCAACTCCATAATTCTAAACCATTAATCCTCTACTTCTATGCAGATAATCCCTATTCTTAAGCAATTTTCATACTTGATATTCATATTCCTCATTCCAAATAATCTAAGATCATCCCTTGATTGATTCACACTTTCATATTAGTTGTCTTTTCTTCTTAGACATTTCCACTCTTTCAACATTATCTTGATCATCATCAATGTCTGAATATATTGATTGCATCCTCCCACCAAATAATGGATAATTACTCAAATTCAAATTCACCCAAAAAATCATCCCACACATTTGCAAGTCCCATCCAAGGAATTTCTCCAAAAATAAATATAAAATCATATTTTTCATTCATGTTTTCACTAGTTGGAAAGATGCTTTTATATTATAAACACCATATTTATTCTAACTACACACTGAGATGAAATCACTTATTCTTCCCAATTCTAAGTCCATACAACCTAAGCATCTCTAAGTTGAGTCAAAATACACCTCTAAGGTCACAAGTCATTATTAAAGCACATAATTACACTAGGATTACATCACCATGTAATATTACATTAGTATTTCACACACACCACCATAACATGGGAGAACTACGTGGGATTTGATTCTTATTTAGAGTATTAGTATGTAGGCAATGTTCAACATAGAGGTGTTAATTCAAGTACAACCTCAACCCCTAACCCATTTGTCTCATTTATTGCATTTATTCATCTTTATCATTGAATTTGGATTCCAACTAAAGAAGGCATAAAAAATATCTCATAGCAAATAAAAAAATCTTGCACTATCACATAGGTTCTACAAGTAGAGGTACAATAGTCAAAAATTACATAGGGAAAACCCCTACTAGATATCGATGTGTGGTGTGGGAAAAAAACACTATTCATGATGGCACTATTCATAAGTTACTATTCATTGATGATGTGGGAGACACTATTCATCTTGATGAGGTGTCTATAACACTATTCATGATGGATAGGTGGCATGGGGAACCATATTCCACTAACACACCTATCAGTACTTGTTTTTGGCATCCAATATGCATGTGGGTCAAAATTCTAAGTGGGTAACACCTTTTTATTTACACATAAAAGTGTAAGATATCATTTACTTTGAACATGCAAGGAGGGACCCTTTCTAAAGTCATGCATATGGGCGAAACCAATAACACTATTCCAGATGTTTGTAGATGCTTGTGGATCCTAATCAAAGGTGGATCACATGGAGACATCATTTCTTATTGACTACTATTTATCCCATGTGAAGGATGGTGTAATTTCCTTTGGTGGAGTTGTTCATCATTAGGTACTATTCACCCATGTGAAAGGGTGGTGATATTTTGGAATCCTTTGTTGTTTCTCAGATTCATTCATTATATAAATAATTTTAATTATTTGATTGGAGGGTAGGCTAAAATTGGTAGATAGTTGAGCTTACAAGAAGCTCTGTAGAGCCTCCTTGGCATGGTTTGAAGCCAATTATTTTGTATTGTGATAAGAATTTTTATAAGCTTGTGTAATTGCATGCATTGAGAGCATGGATTTGTTAAATTAATGAGATGAGTGAGGATTTTGTGAGATGTTATTATGAAATGATTATGTTTTTTGAAGTTCTATGAATTGAGAACTATGTTTATGAGAGTTATGGAATGTTGAATCCATCAAGTGGTATCAGATCAAGTTCGAATCTTGTTGGGAGGAGAAGATGCTAAAGAGGATTTTTTTTGTGTTTTGCAAGTTTTGAATAAATGGAGAATAAGATTGGAGGAATGCCTATGTTATGTGGAAAAGAGGATTGCGAAGGGCTCATGCAATGGATAGTTGAGCTAGAAATGTATTTTGAAGAAATGTATGTTGAAGACCCCATGAGGGTGAAAGTTGTAAGCAAGAGGATGTGTGGAGTTCCAATGATGTGTTAGAAGGATTATCAAGTGTGGAGACAAAGAAGAGGAAATAAGAAGGTGTGTGAATGGGAACACATGGTTTCTAATTTGATGGGTGAATTTATGTACCCAAAAATGCAAGGAGAGTGGATGGAGAGGCTTCTTGTGATGAGAGAAGACAAGAAGCTTGAGAAGGAAATAAAGTTGATTTATGTTGTAGCTAATGAAGGAGACCCATTATTTGAAGATGGGAAAGAAAGTGTGAAGGCCCATGAGTGGGTATATGTTTTCATGAGTGAAAAAAATGATGTGAATAAATAATTCAACCTTGTAGAGTTACATATGGAATAAGACTACAACCATGAAGTGTTGCAAGTAGAGGAAGATTGCATCCACAAGGAGTTGCATAAAGAATAAGAAGAACATAGGAAGAAGAATGAAGAGATGGAAGCCTTATAATTGGTTGATATGGATATTTTGAGATATTATTGTGAGAGTGAAAATCATGAGGAGCATTCTAACATTGAAGATGAGTTGCATGTTTCTTTGGAAGAAACATTTGATGATATTTTTGTGCAAGAAAGTGCACATATGGGGATTGTGGAGAATGATGTTGTAGTCATCAGTGAGAATCTACAAGTGGTAATCTATGATGTTATGTATGACCCAACAGGTGGTTATATGAGTTGTAATTAAATCCAAGATGGATTTTGGTATGGGTGGATGGTTTGCGATGAGATTGATCTTGCATGGAAGGATGAGATGCATGGTAGAGCATCTTGGTGGAGGAGGTCAGTTTACAATGGTGGGGTTTAGCCCACAGGTGTGTTGATTGAGATATGGATAATTTTATGGTGGAGGAAGATATTTTATGGTGGGTGTCATCTCACAAGATGAGAAAGGAAGAGAAGAGGTGATAAAAGGAGAGGTGGAAGACAAACATGTAGAAGCTAGAAGTGGTGGAGTAAAAATGAGGAGCACTTGGTGTTGTGGAATGGGATGTCATGGTCATCAAACTCCATGACCAAAATTATGGTTATATCACTTACCCCATCTATGTGATCATGAAATCACATTATAATACCTTGTGTATTTAATGTAGAAGCATCTAAGGGTTCGTGCAATCTTGCATCACCTAAAAAAAGAATGGTGTTTTTTTAATCTTTTTTCATAATAAATAACAAGGGTACACTCAAGATAAGTCATAAGAATTGAGTTATTTTCAACTGAAGGATAATTATTTGGTAGGAAAACACTATTCATAATGACACTATTCATAAGTTACTATTCATTGATGAGTTGGTAGACACTATTCATCTTGATGAGATGTCCATAACATTATTCATGATGGATAGGTGGTATGGGGCACACATTCCACCAACACACATGTAGGTACTTGTTTTTGGCATCTAGTATGCATGTGGGTTGAAATTATAAGTGGGTAACACATTTTGCTTTGCACATGTAAGGAGGGACCCTTTATAAAATCATGCACATGGGGGAGACCAAGAACACTATTATAGATGCTTTTACATGCTTGTAGAGCCTGGTCAAAGGTGGATCACATGGAGACATCATTTTCCATTGACTATTATTCATCCCATGTGAAGGATGATGCAATTTCCTTTGGTGGAGGCTTTCATCATTAGGCACTATTCACCAATGTGAAAGGGTGGTGCCATTTTTGGCCTCCTTTGTTGTTTCTCACATTCATTCATTCTATAAATAATGTTAATCTTTTGCTTAGAGGGTAGGCTAAAAGTGGTAGATAGTTGAGCTTAGAATAAGCTCAATAGAGCCTCTTTGGCATGGTTTAAATCCAAGTATTTTATATTGTGAGAAGAAGCTTTGTAAGCTTGTGTAATAACATGCATTGAGAGCATGGATTTTGTTGAATTAATGAGATGAGTGAGGATTTTTTGAGATGATATTATGAAATGATTATGTGTTTGGAAGCTCCATGAATTGAGAGCTATGTTTTTTAGAGTTATGGAGTGTTGACTCCATCAATGTGTCTTATAAATGCTAGCACAAGCCAACCTCTTTCGAATAATGTAGTCTTATCCTAGGTAGATGCAGAGCCATGTTTCTAATTCACAATGTCCTCATATAGTCCAACAACATATTTCATAGTTTATGTTGCAGTCTGTCATATCCAAGTTCTAACATAGTTGTTTGTCTTATTTATTTCCCCTTTTAGAATTTTTCCTGAAATAGCAAGTTCCAAATCAGTCTTGTATGATTTATTACATATTTTATACATTCTAATTTTACTAAACACTTTATCTAAATTAGATTATATTTTTTCCCTTGTCACTAATTTTGATGTAACAGAGACACATAAAGATGTTATTTTCATAACAAAATCCATTAAGTAATAATTAATTTATCAAAACAACATGCCATAAATAATAAATTTCTAACAAGTTAGAATATGGATTAATTCCATCCATTGTAAGAACTAATTTAACACTCCTTGCATTGTAATTTAATGTTTTAGTCCAATCACTTAGTACACACATCAACCCATTGTGTCATTAGCTATGCAACTGAGTTGCAATGATGAAGAGGTTGTAATGTATTAATCACTAGGAAATGTCATAGAACCTTCCTTAGAATTTGATATCCACTGAAACCAACATTGAAATGACATTCATTGCACTTAAGATTGACAAAAAATATTACATCCACATATTATTTTATTAATAGTACGTATTAATTCACACATGTGATAATTGTTTTATGAAATGCCCGAGGAATATGAAAATCACTATGTTACTCAGTATAACGCAAGAAGTATGTTTTCCTTAGGTAAAAGAACATTTTTAACAACTTTGACATGTATAATTGCATCATAAATGTAATAAAAATTATACTATAATTATTGTATCTGATAAAAAGATAATTTATAAGACAATCATAATTTGACAAAGATAATTTCTTTCTTACTTCAATAGTGTTGTGACATTAATGTTTAAACATCCACATATGACCTTCCCATTCATCAATGGTAAGGTGGTATTCAACATTGTTGTTCTAAACTCTTGAATTTTAACAAAGTGAGTTTATTCTATTTCTTTTATATAATTAAAGTCATTGTCCTATAATCTTCAACACAATCAAGTGTTTTTTTATAAGGAATTTCACAAGGTTAACTCATACTATTAACACCCTCATTAGTATCGTCAATATCTTAACAAATATCATCATCACAAAATAATGATGTAAGCAAGCGAGAATAAATATATGCCATGATGAACTATTGTTAATATAGTGGTTCAAAAGGTAGTATCCAAGAGATAACATTGACATGGGAAATATTTGTTTTTCATGTTGGCTAGTTCATGTTCCATTTTTTTGATTGTTTTATTATATTTGTCTAGCCTAAACTCACCCTCATGCTAGGATGTTGAGAAAAATATGAGAAGGTTTCAAATGTCAAGAATACAATTCCCTTCGAGTAATTATCATATCATTCAAGCCATGCTAGCTATACGATGTAAGAAATTGCAAAAGAATGAATATCCTTTATAAAATCATTCCCTCTCATTTAGGGAATCAAAAAATCATTGATAATAGTAATGGTATTCCCTAAAATTTGGTGATAATTCTCAAGCAATATGGTGAAACTACTCTTTTTAGGAAGTGAAGTGTGCCCACTCTTCCAAATAAAGTTGATGAAGTGTCTAGCCATGATTGGAGGAAGCAATGAATCCTGGAGGTCTCTTTAAACCAAACATGTTTGGTGGGTGTATACACACCATAGAAACAAATGGCAAAAAAGAGATGGAAAAAGGAATAAAAGAAGAGGATTAAATAAAAGAAAAACCTTCACATCGGGTTCAATGATGAGGCCAAGAAATGGCTCTCATCCCACTTATTATTATCCTAAAAAACCCTTCCATGTTTTCATTGTTGTATCCCTCACCCATGCTTTTGTTTGTAATAGTATAAAACTCCATCTATGTTCCATATATTCCTTGTTACAATTCAAAGATTATGATTCCTAGATAAAATAGTATGATTTAATGATTTCGATATTTGATATTACTAATGGTGAATTAAAAATGCATAATGTCCTTCTTGTATGATGTTTCATACCCATAGCTATAAAGGATAAAAACTCCATTGAGTTTGTTGACAATGTGTAGAAATTGATTGTGGGCACCCGTAGCCATGGTTGCATGTAACTGGTTACTAGCTTCGAGTGGTTAAGACTAAATGTCAAGTCTACACCCCAATTATCTAAACCAAACATAATGGTTTGTTTCCAATGAAGTAAAAGGTTGATTTGCTAAGTTGGAGTTGTTATAACTTTAGTGAATGCATCTTTACTTCTATCAGACTGCCAAATGTTTGTATGTCATCATAACTATTTTTGGTTGCCATTAGACTTAATTTGTTTTCCTTTATGATATTCATAGCGTAGTATAGTTTTATTGTTATATCTTAGTATAGTTTCATTGTTGTGACTTCTGGGATTTTGTATTTCAAGAAAAAATAGCCCCGATAAACTAAAATGAGAGAATCAATACTAACAAAATGACATAGTAACTACTTATTTATTGTATTAACTCAATCATTTACAATAAAATAATGTACTTTCAACTTTAATATTTATCCTATTATAAGTGAAAGTATATATAGGCACATCAATAGATAATCATCAAAGCGATATTACAATACCATGGTACCAAAATCATGGGTTAAACCACCCAAATACATGTCAATATGGGAAGGCCCCATTCTCAATCTATAGTCTACTAGAGTGTAAATCATGGAAAATATACAACACATTTTTAATAGGATCAGCCAATAATAACCCCACCTACTCTATATAAAGACAGAGTTTCAAGTTGTAGTTAGTTAGTAAGAAACTAAAATAAAATATTATAATCTTTTGTATTGAGAGAAAGTTGTAATTAGAGTTTTTTCATGATCTTGTAGCAACTCCTTCATTGCTACAGTTTGAATATCAATACGATCATTTACATTGATTTAATCTTGTCTTAATCAAGGAAGGGATTCAAGCTCCATCCAAATCGAGGCAGGGCCCATTTGTGAAGATTCAGTGGTGAAGACTCAAATCCATTAAATAGTTTATTTTTGGTGTGTGTGTACTCTCTTTCAATTTCATTTTTAGTTTATTTTACATCAATTTAGTTTCGTGTGTGTATCTTTCAATTCCATGTGTGTATTTTTTAAATCCATTGCATGGAAAGCTTCCAAGCTACATTATCAGTTATTATCCTATAATTTTCTTTCAATCAAAGTATGTTTACTTTCTAAAAGAATGTTTATATTCTATAAAATGTATTTTTTTCAAAGTAAGAGTGGTTTCTTTCAACAAGTGTGTTTACTTTCAAAAAGTGTGTTTACTTTCAACAAGTATGCTTTCTTATACACAATAGTAGCAACTCGGTTTGAACACAAAGTCTAATGTTGCTTACACATTGAAAACCCCTTTCAAAGTATATGTTCTTGGATTTATAATTAAATTATTTCACCACCATTCACCAAAATTTGTACAAAATTAAAAATTATAAGTTCAACTTAGGAACTCGACTTCCCAAGAATGAGCTTAGACATCTGAAAGAAGGGGAGAAATAAGCTTCAAGGATTGTATTTATGGGGCGTAATGATAAGTGGTTGAAAAAGTGCTTTTGTATAAATTGCCTTTGAAATTAGGCTCTTTGTGCCTAGTAGTTTTTTATGAACTCAAGATGATCATTGAGGGTGTTAAGACAAGTACAGTCAAGTGTGCACATGAGGTGGATCTGAAAACCAATTGATAGAGCAAACTCAAGATGATTGTTGAGTGTCTTAAGCTATGGAAGATCAAGTGTGGATATGAGTTGATTTTTAAAATCAACCGGCAAAGCCCTTGATCAAAAGTATTATTGATTGAAGTAAAAGGATCATGTGTGATAACATGCATAATGTTTTCATCTTTGTGGGGTTGAAATCTCCCAAAAAGCATCATTAAATGATGGTATAATGAGTAGCGCTAAAGCAAACAATCTACTAAAATAATCGGTTGAGTTTGTCCAAGAAATGAAAAATTGAGATAGGAAAAATAGTATGGTACATAGTAGCTTGGTGCATCATGGTTCTAGTCTAATAACAAAGTAAATTACAGAAAATGAACTAAGTTAATCCACACATATGATTCAGTTGGAAGATATCAAATTCATCACTTCTTACATACAACACTTATTTTTAAATCTAAATGAATTAAAATAATGTTTTTTGTTGTTTTTATAATCCATGATGTTAAGGAATTAAAAGGAGACTAACTACTCTTCAACACCAATAAATGGAAACTTGCAACAAGCTATGAGTGATTGGAGAGAACAAAGAATATGAATAAGAAGGCTTAACTTAATTGTAAAATACAATAACTAAGAGATGGTAATAAGAGTGATCATATGCAAATACAAAGTTTGAAAACATGAATAGAAAACTTGAAATAAAGTGCTAATGAGGGCATTAAAAATAAATAAGGAAAGAGAAACACCAATAGCGAATGAGAATGAGTTTGGTAAGAAGGGATTACATATGTGAAACAAGTAGGAAAGTTGGCTTAATGAACAAGTAAACAAAATGAAATTTGGCATTAAGGGATTTTGATATTATCACTATTAACAAGTGTAATCTGAATCTCTTATGGCCTTAGACAAGAAATGATGTAGAAGCATCCAGATCCATGTGCAATTATGCATATCAAAAAAATAATAGTTTAAGAAAAAATTTCAATAATTGTTTTATGGAAGTGTCTTATTGTGCATGTATTTTTTGAAAGTTTGTGCAAGTTTTATGTGTTGCACGAACCTTCTTTACATTATTTTGTGCCACCTTTGTGTGCATGTGTTTTGCATAATTTTTTGTTGTCTACATTAGTGCTTATGTTTATAATGTTCTATGTCTTTTATTGCAAGCAATTGTATTTTGTGTTTGTCTAAATAAGCTTACAAAGCATTGTAGAAGATATGGTGTTGGTTTTTTGTACAAGAAAAATATTGTGGAGATTTTCAGTCTTTTAAAAAAATTGTGACATCTTATAAAACATCAGCGCTTACATTCTTTTCCATAAAAACAACATAGTGGATAATAATCTATTGAGGATTTGTTTTTCTTCATTGTGTAATTCATGTGATGATTTACTAATCATATAATAAAATAATAGTATGTGGTAATGTCCTTAAGCAAACATGAGGATCGTGGCCCAAAGGTTTTTAGTGCATTTTTTGGTTAAGAAGTCTTGCAACTTAGGCTTGCAAGGTTGTGACCTTCATGTGACTTTCTTCATGTGTACTTAGTTTGGGTGCATATATATCCTTGTGATGTGTTATGGAGGGACTCATTGCTAACTATTTGGAATTTATTATATTGGATCATGGGAAGCAGATATGGATTCATTTCATATTTATTTATGAAGTATTAATTCATGATTTGTTAAGCTATAACATGATTGTGCCTTGGAATTGTGAGAGGCATTTAATATTTATGGAAAACTAAGGTGTGTTAAATGTTGTTAGTGGGTGTAGTGCTAATAATGTAAGTAGGTGGGTCATACACATATATAAGCATACCCCTACACTTTTACAAAGGGGGCTGGAATGTTGGGACGTTGGCCAAAGTACTAGAGCTTAAGGAAAATTCCAAGTGATTATTTTGAGAGTTAGGCTACACTTCCAAAGATTGTGAGTTGGCAAATAGAGATCTACCTATCTAACATTGTGACACATCTTGTTGTGAGATTCTAGTGTCATTTTTGTTGTGTTTGTTGTATTTACTTTTGTTGGAATGTAATAAATGTTTCAATTGTGTTTTCATGTAATTTTTTACATATTCTATTGTGTATTTTGACAGTTATGTGGTCTAAGACATCTCTTTTGAGACTCCTAACCACAGTGATATCATTTGGTATCAAAGCAAGGTTGTAGTCCTTGTTAGTGATTATTGTTTTCTACATTTACTAGTGTAGGTATAAAGTAGTTGCAAACATCTTCTAGTGAGATTGTCAGATAGAAGGTGTAACTAAAGTTGTTGATCTAAATCTTTAAGATTGTCATTTAGTATTTGGATCTAGATTTCTAAGGAAATAACACACAAAGGAGGTTTAGGTGGTAGAAGGGAAAGAGTGGTTGGAACACTAAGGATTACTGATATGGCCAAACTAATGAGAGATATGCAACCCTAAATGGAGGCTATGGAGACAGTGCAACATCATGGTTTTGTGGTTGTAGATGATGAAAGTGATACTAAAGACGTGGAAGAAGCACTTGAAGATCAGGATGCAAAAGAAGAGATTGATGAACATGAAGATAGATTATTGCTGGCTATTGTGAGAATGACAAGTAAACCAAAATTGGACCCTAAAATTTATTCTGGAAGTTTGAGTCCCAAAGAGCTAATTAACTAGATCATTGAGTTATAAAAATGCTTTGAATATGAAAGTATGGAAGATCCTAAATGAGTTAAGCTCATTGGCGCAATTTTGAAATGTCACGCATCCTTATGGTGGAAGTATGTTCAATCTAAAAGATTGTGCAAATGCAAAGATAAGATTAAAACTTGGAATAAATACATCACAAAGCTAAAATCCAAATTCATTCCTATGGATTATAACATGAGCTTGTTCAATAAGCCTTAAAGCATGCGATTGAGAGAAATGAGTTTGAAATATTACATTGAGGAGTATTATAGACTTACCATCTAAGAAGGTCATGTTAAAGATGATGCTGAGAAGATTTCAAGGTATGTGAATGAATTTCACATGGCAATTCAAGATGTGTTTGAGATGATTTGATTGTGATCTATTGAAGAGGCCTATTAGTGTGTGTTAAAGGAAAAGGAAAAGTTATCATGTAAAGAGCAAGGAATGGCACAAGGGAAAGGAAAATTCACTTGTGCATGTGACCAAGAAGGAAGCAGCAATACATGTTATTATGCACAAGCACAAAACAAAGCGAGTACTTCGTAGCACATTGATACTAGTACCTAGAGAGGTAGAGTAAATTTCAAAGGTAGAGGACCATATAGACAAGGTAGGGTTCGTGAAATCCTTGGTACAAGTTACAAATGTGATGACACTATCCATAAAGAATTTGAGTGCCCTCATATGCATACTGAAGGAAACATAAAAATTTATGTCAATGTGCATATCACACAAGTAGATGAGAAGATTGTTGCATATATTCATAACATAGATGAACTAAAAACTAGACAAGAAGCTCTTATGATGAATAGGGCATTGTAACCTACAAAAGAGGATAATAGTCATGTACAAAAAAATAATTTGTTCAAATCCATTTTTAAGTCTAGATGTAATGCACAAATAATATAGTTTCGTAAGAAATAGTAGATAATCTTGGTCTGAAGGTAATTATTCATCTGTATCCATATAAGGTTTCATGGTTATTTTAGGGACATCAAGTTTGGGTGAATGAGCAATGTTTGGGAAGATTTCATATTGGAACATACAAATATTAGGTTTTATGTGGCATAATGCCAATGGATGTTTGTCATATTTTACTTGGGAAGCCTTTGCAGTCTGATCGCAAGGCATAACATAATGGTCATGTGAACAATACCTTGTGTAAAGATGGAGTGACACATACTTTAAATCCTTTGAAGTATATGTGTGAAGAAGAGGACAAACGTCCAAAGGTCTTGATTATTTTGGGAAAGGAGTTCCTAAAAGAAGTGAAACAACATAGAGCATGTTATGTGTCAATTTATAAACTAGCGCAAGTGAACATAGGTATAATAGTTGAGTAGATGCTTATGTGAAAAATAAAGGAGATAATAAGTGAGTTTGAGAAAATTGTGTCTAATGATCTAACAAATGAATTACCACCGATGAGAAACATAAGTCATCTAATGGATTTAATACCAAGATCAAGTTTACCAAATAAAGCGACACATAGATTGACTCTAGAGGAGAATGCAGATGTGCAAGGACAAGTTCAAGAGTTGTTAGATAAAGGGTTAATTAGATAAAGTTTGAACCTGTATGTACTTTCAACAATATTAATACTTAAGAAGAATGGAGAATGGAGATAATTCCATTCATTAACAAGATAACTATAAAGTATAGATTTTCATAATACACATGGATAATTTGATGGATTGCTTGAATGGAACAAGATACTTCATAAAAATTGACTTGAAAAGTGGATATTCCCAAATTCACATAATGGAATGAGGTGAATGGAAAATAGCATTCAAGGCAAAAGAAGGGTTATAGGAGTGGTTTGTTATGACATTTGGGTTAAATAATGCACCAAGTACATTAATGAGATTAATGAGTGAAGTTATCCAACCATTTTTTGGGTAAGTTTGTCATTATGTATTGATGACATATTGGTTTTTAGTAGAATAGTGGAAGAACACTTGTGACATTTGCAACAAGTGCTAAATAAGTTACAAGATAAAATTTGCTCGTAAATCTGAAGAAATGCAGTTTCATATAGAAATAATTGGTATATTTAAGATTTGTGATTTTTCAAGAAAGTTTGAAAATGGACCCAAAGAAGGTGCAAGCTATACTAGAATGGTTGTCACCACAGAGTACATTTGAGGTACATAGATTTCATGAATTGCTAAGTTTTTAAAAGAAATTCATTAAGAATTGCAAGGGGCATGTGCAACGATCACTATGTCATGCACAAGGATAAAAGAGAGTTTGTGCAAACAATGGAAGTAGAACATAGTTTCCAAAAGTTGAAGAAGATAACGAAGCAGCCAATGTTGACATTGTCATATTTCAACAAGGTATTTCAAATAGATTGTGATGTGAGTGGTACAGCTATAGGAGCAATATTGAGTCAAGAACGAAGACCTATCACATATTTCAGTGAGAAGTTATATGATGTGAAATGCAAATATTTTGTGTGCGATCAAATTTTCAATACAATTGCGCAAGCGCTAAAGAAGTGGAGACATTATTTGTTACCTAAAGAGATTATTTTTGTATACATATCATGAAGAATTTCAGTTCATTAATAGTTAAAGTTAAATAAGAGACATGAAGTGGGTAGAATTCTTACAAAGTTATTCATTTTAATTAAAACATAGGAGTGGAAAATCAAATAGAATGGCAAATGCACTAAGGTGTAGATTTCTTTTGTAGAATAAATTAAAATTGAAAGTCGTAGGATTTGATCTTATGAAATAATAGTATGAAAATAATGAAGATTTTCAAGAAGTATGAAAAGTTTGTGCAAAACCAATGAGTAAATATACAATATCATGGTTAGGTTATTTTGTTCAAGATGGATTGTTGTTTGGAGGAACACGATTGTATATACCAAGAGATTCAATGCGTGAAATTTTGATTAAGAAAAATAATAGAAGAGATTTGGCAAGGCATTTTAGTTATGACAAAGCATTAGAGCAAGTGGCAAAATTTTAATTTTGGCCATGAATGAGTATGTGTGTGAAAATATGTTCAGGAATGTAGAATTTGTCAACTAGTGAAAGGAAGAAGTTAGAATGCAAGGTTGTATCAACCATGGCCTATTCTAGAAATACCATAGAAGCATATACATATGGATTTTGTTTTAGGATTGCCTAGAACAGAAAAAGGGAATGATTCCATATTGGTGATTGTGGACAGAGTTTTTAATGTGGCATGCAGAAAAACTAGTGATGTGATAAATATTACTAATTTGTTTTTCAAGGAATATATAACATTACATGGTTTGTTGTGTAGCGTATTTTCATAAAAAGATGTAAAATTTGTTAGACATTTATGGAGGACATTATGAAAGAATTTGAATACAAATCTATAATTTAGTTTATTGTACCATCCTTATATAGATGGACAAATGGAAACAGTAAATAAAAGTTTGTGTAATAGGTTGAGATGTTTAATTGAAGGTAACCCAGGAACATGGAATAATATTCTAGTGCAAACTAAATTTGCATATAATAATTCAGTAAATAAAAGTACATGGAAGACACCATTTCATATTTTTTATAGTGAATAAAATACAGGGAAGGCACTATTTCATATTGTTTATAGATCAAGTCTAAGAGGAGTTACATAGTTATGCAAAATGAAAAGAGAACAAAAATGGAAACACTCAAGTTAAGTATTTTGCAAAGCATATAAGAGAAGTGCATAAGCAAGTGCACAAAAAGTTAGAGAAAAGTAGTGCACAATACAAACAATGCATATATGTGAAGAGAAAAGAAACAAAATTTCAAGTGGGATACTTAGTCTTAGGGCACTTAAGGAAAGAAAGACTTTCAAAAGGCATGTGTGATAAGTTAAAATGGGAAGAGGTTGGCCCATGCAAAGTATTGCAAAAAAAATTGAAGAACATGTATGATATAGAGTTACCTGAAAGGATAGACATATTGTCTACTTTCAATGTCACTAATTTGTATCCATATTATACAAGGTAGAGTAGTGAAAGCACAAATGCAATTTTTAAGAAAAAGATAGCGGATATCAAATGCCTAAAAAGGAACATAACGAAGGAAACAATTGATTGACATGCAAGTTGGAAAAATTATGTGTAAAAAAGAATATTTAGAATATCTAATAAAATGGAGACGCTGGAAATAAAAGACGTCATATGGATTGGCACATCAGAAGTTGAAAAACAAAGAATACTATTAGCATAGCTTTTAGAAGGTGCATGAACAAGAGCTCATGTTTCTTTTGTTACCCAAGATGTATGATGCAAGAGCATTTGGGTTCATGTACGATCTAACATCAACTAAAATTATGATGGTTTAGAAAATTTGTCTAAGTATTGTTTTACACGTGTATCTTATCATGAGTCTCCTTGTAATTTTACATAAGGCTTTTGCATTGAGCAAACCTTCTTTGCATTGTTTTGTGCCACCTTTGTGATAATATTTGAATCACATCAAGAAATAAAATTTACCATAGGGTAATCTTGTGTTTACAGTAGGTAGACCACAATCATTTTATTAATATTCAAAATAGGTACATATCAAAAGGGTGTCAATATATCGTTAACCCTTTTACAACATCAAACATGAATATATAAGTTTTCACCTTATGACTGGTAAAAACTATCTACGAAAATTCAACTTGTAAGGGAGTTTATTATTAACACAAAACATAAAATCAAACTAAGATTATTTAAGGGGTTGTCTTTATAATAAAGATGCATGCCCCTTTTACAATTTATTTATTATCTATCAAACAGAAACTATAGTTAAGACTTTGGAACAAATCCTAACAAACCACCCATGATCCAAAGTCAGTTCTTTAGACACATGCCAAGCATTTTTCTTAATTTTTTAATTTTAATTCTGTCAAGGGGTTTTGTGAAGACATCAACTGTCTGATCCGCAGTTGGATAATATATCGAGTCAAGTGCTTTCTTCAACACCAATATTCGCACATAATGATATGTGACATCCATATATTTTGTTTTGGCATGAAAGATTGGATTTTTAAACATCTTGATCACACTTTGATTATTGATGTATAACTGTGTAGGAGCAATCTGAGAAATCTAAAGATCTTTAAGAATGCATCGTAAATAACCAATTTCTTTGGAAGCATCCCATGTTGTGATGTATTATGATTCTACTGATGAATTTGTTGTTATATCCTGCTTCTTCCATTGCCATGCAATGGCAGTTGAACCCATATGCATAATGTACCTTGTTGTGGATACTATATCATCCACACATCCCCCAAAAACTACATCACAATACCCAACAAGTTTGAAGTTCTTCTTATGGTGGTACTCAAGGCCATACATTTTCGTTCCCAAAAGGTAACGTGGTACTCTCTTTTTCTTCATGCCAATGAATTTCTCTAGGCTCATGCATAAACCTAGACAAAATTTCAACTGCAAAGAATATATCGCGCTTAGTAGTCATCAAGTATATCAAACCTCCAACTAGTTGTCAATATTTTGTGCCATCGAAAATTGCACTACCATCATCCTTAGATAATTTCAAGCCACTTTACATTAGAGCGAGGGCATGTGCTTGTTTGAGCCCATAGAAGCTTTGATTTTTTTACACACTTTGTGTTCTTCACCCACTTTCTCAAAACCTTGTGGTTGTGTCATATAAACTTCTTGTAAATCACCATTCAAAAAAGTACTTTTGATATCAATTTGATGTACTTTCCAACTATTTTATGCTGCTAAGGCAAGAACCATACGAATAGTGTGTCATTTGATAGTTGGTGCAAACATTTCCTTATAATAAATGCTTTCTTGTTGTGCATAACCTTTTGCAACAAGCCTTGCCTTATGTTATCAATGGAACCCTCCGATTTATACTTTATCATATAAACCCATGTACATCTGATGGGTTGAACATATGGAGGAGGATCAACCAAAACCCAAGTATTATTGTTAAGAATGGCATCATACTCATTTTGCATTGCATTTTGTCAAACATGTTCAGTAGAAACTTCTTCAAAAGTGGATGGCTGAGTGGAAGTAGTAACAACCATTGCATAATTTACCTATTTACGAGAAATTTTGGGACCTGTTTTATCAACTTCATCTTATTTAAAGTTGGAAAAAGTACTTTGAGCCCATTTTAGATAGTTGTGGAAATTGTTAAGATTAAGAATATTAGAATTCTCTTCATGTACACCATTTGGAGGAAGACTAAGAGAATTTTCAACATTTTCTAAGTCATTATTTTGTTAAATACTCAAGGAAGTAGAAGAAATGGAAGGGATACTTGTCTCATACCACAATCTATGAAAGTCAGCTTCATTATTCAATCCCTTAGCACTTTTTTGAATCTACTTCTCTAACCTGTCAAATTGTGAGTCAATCTCTAAAGTGTTCATATTACCAAATTCATCAAATATCACATCATTCTCACTATGAATTTGTCAATATCCTATGCAAGCAAACGATACCCCTTTTTGGTTTCTAAATACCCAAGAAAAATGCATTTTCTACTTCGAGGTTCCAACTTAGTTCGGTGTTCAACAGAAACTAAAGCAAAGCAAAGACATCAAAAAAATTTCAAGTGTTTAACTTTTGGCTTAAACCCATGTCAAACCTCGTATGGAGTTTTACCCAAAAGTGTGGTTGTAGGGGATCTGTTTCTCAAATACACTGCAATACCAATGGTTTCTGCACAAAATTTATCAAGTTGTTTATAGTGCAACATAACTCAAGTTGTGCCCTCAAAAGTTATGTTCATTCGTTTAGAAACTCCATTCTATTGTGGAGTATAAGCATTATTCTATTGTTGTTGGATTCCATGTTCCCGACAATAATCCAAAAATTTATTTGAAGTATATTCCTCACCATTATTTGAATGAAGAGTAGCTAATTTTATATTTGTTTCTTTTAAACTAAGTGTAGCCATTCAACAAACTTAGTGATAACCTTTGATTTGTTTTTCACAAAAAACATCCAAGTCATTCTATAAAAATCATCGATAAACAACACAAAATACATGCACCCTCCAATGGATGACTTTTTAATAGCACAAACATCACTATGAACTAACTGCAAACGTCTTAGCTCGCCAAGAAAAATTCTTAAAAAAATTAATCATATATAAAATTTGACAGAAAAGAAGATTTGAACCCTGAACCTCCAACTTCCAAGGGTTTACACAAAATAAGCCTTTTCAATTGCTCTATGATCCTTTTCAAGACATTAAAAGAGAATTTTATATTTAAACCTTATATCATTCTCCATGAAAGTAAAAGAAAAAACTTTTCATTTAAAAACTTATTTCATCCATAAAAAAAATTGAAAGGAAAAGAATAAACCTTCATTGTTTTGGTGGACCCTCAAAACGCTAAATTTTTATGAAACTATATCATAAAGCTATTGATAAATGAAAGTTTGCTATTGTTGATTCATCCCATGCCAAGCTCAAACTAGGATGCCATGGCTACCCCAGAAAACTTCTTAGATCACTCCACTTCCATATAGGGTCGTATAAGACTGTACAAGTGCAAGTTTTAAGCAAATTGAGGTTGCCAAAAGAGAATTTGCTGCCTACAAATGATGGTTGGAGTTGTTGGGACACTATGGGCATTGTACAAGTGAAAATGTAGGTCGTACAACTCAAAAAAATAGTTTTAAAAGCTCCCTAAGTTGTTTGAAATGTGATTTCTAGCATATATGAGTTCAAAACAAATAACAATACTCAGCAAATTTACTCAATTTTATTCAACCAAATTTTAGACACTGTGCCACATGCTCATGGGTTTTCAAGCTGTAAAAAGCCATACAAATGATTGATTTGACTTTTTTAAGCAGAATTTTAAGATTTTGTTTTAAACAAGTTTCTACAGGATTCAATAGGTTTCAAAATAGAGGATCAGGGTTTTAAATGGAGCAAATTATTATTTTGGTGTTTCTCCAGGGATACAGTGGTACGAATCAAATTCTCAATATATTTAATCACATATCCAATATTTGAAAAAATAAATATTTGAATAATTTTTCAAACTTGACACCAATGTTATGATTAAAGGGCACACCTTATTCTGCGTTCAATAAACTTGCTTATTATTATAAATTTGGTTTTACGTGAGCCTTCTTTGTTACTACATGAATTTGTCTTTTATCTCTTCTTTTACCCAAGTTCACCATGCTCTCTTTTACCATGCTCTGATACCACTAATAGTATTCAAATCACATCAAGAAATAAAATTTATTATAGGGTAATCTTGAGTCTAGAGTAGGTAAACATCAAATATTTTATTAATATTTAAAATAGGTATATATCAAAAGGATGTCAATATATCATTAATCCTTTTACAACATCAAACATGAATATATAAGTTTTCACCTTATGACTGAGAAAAACCAACTCACTTTATAACCCTCTACAGGAATTCAACCCATAAAGTAGTTTATTATTAACAAAAAACATAAAATCAAACTAAATTTATTTAAGGGGGTGTATTTATAATAAAGATGCTTGCCCTTTTTACAATTTATTTATTACTTATCAAACCTAAACTATAGTTAAAACTTTGAAACAAGTCCTAACACTTTGTGTGTCTTGCATAATTTTGCACTCCCTATGAGTGCACATATATTTGTAATGTTCCACGTGTATGTTATTATGCGTAGTTGTATTTGTTATTTGTCTAAATAAGCTTGCAAAGCTTTGCACAATATATGGTGTTGGTCTATTACGTAAGCATAGTCCTGCAGAGATTTATGGTGTCTTTTCAAAAATTTGTGACATCTTATAGAACATTAAAACTTCCATTATTTTTCACAGAAATAGCAATGGATGAGATTCCTTGGAAGAGTTTGTTCTTCACCGTGCAAGTAATGCGATGATTTTATGGTCATTTGGAGCATGTATGGCAATATATAATAATGTCCTTGAGCAGCCACAAGGATCATGGTGTACATATTTTTGGCACATTTGTTTGTTACAAAGTCTTGTGACTTAGGCTTGCAAGGTTGTCACCTTCATGTGACTGTCTTCATGTGCACTTTGTTTCGACACATATATATCCTTATGATGTGTTATGGAAGGAGTTGTTGATTGTTTGGCATTTAATCCCTTGGATTATGGCAAACATATATGGATTCATTTAATATTTGCATGTAATGTATTAAGTTGTAATGTGTTAAGTTACAAAGTGTTGGTGCCATGGAATTGTGAGATGCATTTAATATTTGTGGTACACTGAGATGTGTTAATTGTTGTTAGTGGATGTAACGCACTTAATGTAAGAAGGTGGGTCTTGTGCCTATAAATTCACACAATAATAACAAAATTTTATCACTTCAAAGAGATTACATGATATCAGATCAATCGTCAATGATACATAGTTGCAATATTCAAACAAACAAACAAGAATACAGTCCACAAGTTTACAAGAATCAATCCAACACCGCAGTGTGATTTCAATTGACTCAACTCCAATAGTCCTCAAATTTGCACAGATATCCACTTGCAATACTCCTTGCAACAGCACTTTAGACCACCTCTCCAGTCTATAATTCTCAAGAAAGAATAGGTTTGGAGAAAGAGAAAAAAAGGGTAAGATGGTCAAAACATAAGGTAACCCTACACAAATTAAAAACTTGGGAAACATGGAGATTTTTAGTGAGTATGAGGTGGAAACTATGGAGTAGTCTCTCCTAAACCTCAGATAAACTAGTTTAGAAAGAGGGAAAGCAACAGGGACTGAGAGCTGCAAAAAAATAAAGTGAATAAATTCACATAACAAGCACATATACTCAGTAATGACAACAAAAAACTACATTAATCTATTCTATAAAATCAAAACTAATAATCACAAACCTCTGTCTGTCAAATGCTATATGACAAACCAAAACTGAAATAAAATGCAAGGTTGTGTGTCCTCATGTTGCAACCTCCAAGTTGAATATGTTGCGTAGGTATCTCAAGGGGGATTCATAAAGGCAAGAGAACAAACTTCAAGTACTTAACTAAACCAACACAAATGGCAGAAAACACATTATTGAGGCTGAAAATCACTATATGGCAAGGAACATGCCATAATACATAATTTTTCTGATTCTAGGGAGCAGGTAACAAGGGTGTATTTATAGGCAAAGAAGGAAAACAGGTTCAGTAGGCAAATATGGAAGAATTTGGAAGTGCAATTAAAGGAGCAAAGCCACATGGACCATTTCCCCTTTGAATCTAATCCCTTGGTTTTCCCATTGGCGCATTGCAAAACCCCTTATAAGCAAATCGGTGGTTTCATCATCAATGCAAGCAAGCCAAGGGGATCACATCGAACGGGAAACAAACACTATCAAGCGAATGAGCAGAGGGACATCAAGATTAGAGCACAAAAGTAGATGAACCGGTGCTAGGGAGGGAGACCAAGCTCATTTTAAAGTTGACAGGTCTTGTGGTCATCATCAAACTAGAATGTCACATTGTGTCAAATTTGGGTGCTTATAGTGTCTATATGGTCATTGTGTATTTTGGATTTTCTACTAAGCACTGAGTTGTGCAGTATGTAGGCAAGGATTGCATGGGCGAAGGATGATGTGAAGTGGTTGTGTGCATGGTCTGGGTTGGCACAATGTTGTGTGAGGTACGTGCATTGTGCATATGTGGGGCTACATTGATTGCAGAGTTGCATTGAATGGCACAAAAACTGTGAAATCTGCCCACAAGGCATTGCCTCAACAGCTCACGAGGGCATTCCATGTCAACCCCACAAGGGAAACCACTTGACTCATATTGGGGGTCCGACCCATTTGGAGTGAAAGGAGCAATGTTGTCTTCTAACTTAGAAATCATGGCAATGTGCCAAACGTACATTGTGCAAGGCACTCAAGGTGAGAGCAAGGACCGGCATGGCCAATATCTCTCCTTGAGGGGTTAGATAGTGTAGGCATAATCCTTATGCAATCCTCTGAATATAGAATCTCTTTTGTTATATGCTATGATCCCCATTGCTTTGCTTTGTTGATGTATGGATAGATGTCTAGTGTGTATTGGAAGTGCCTCATAGGAGAACTAATTAATCGCAAGATTCCAAACAGCAATTGAATAGGTGTCTCATTTGAAGGTGAAATTTTTGTTTGCTGTATGGTCTTTTATGATGGGTAGCAGGGTGCTCGAGGCACTACCCCTCAACCCCACAGGGGCTGCCACCCTATGACCCTAGTATGGGAAGCAAAGGAAGAAGAATGATAAATTTTGTGGAGGCAGCCATGGCCATATACAGATCAGCAATAACAAAGCTGCAATTGAGTGGGGACTGATAAAGTGATGTTGTGGGCCATCCACCACAACACCGATATAGACAAATTTGCAATAACTGCATATAATACTGTCCAAAAATGTTATAACAAATTATGAGTGCATATCTTTACTCTTATAATCCAAAATTGAGACTCAAAAGCATTCCTCAAATTCATTAACTAGAAATAGTTGGACATCTCAATAATATTTGACCAACATTCAGAAAATGTTATAACAATTTATGGGTGCATATATTAATTCTTATAATCCAAAATTGAGACTCAAAAGCATTCCTTAAATCCATTAACTAGAAATAGTTGGACATCTCAATAATATTTGACCAACGTTCACAGTAGAATATGTGATCCTTTTATGCTTTAAAAGTTTGTAGAAATAATGGGATCCAAAATTTTAATGATGCAAGACCATATATCACCCATCAATTTGATCAACTGGAACCTTTCAACCTTCCATGTTTACATAGAGGTGATAGTGAATGCCTATCTATCAAAATTCACCGTAATTTTTGTATAATCGAGTCTCAATGAATGATGGTAATGAGTAAATGAATCCTGCATTTAATGTTAACACAAATAACAATGTGCAAAAGCAACATACATGCTTTCTATTGGGATATATAACTCAACAATGATTAAATAGATAATCACATGCATTCCGCATACGAAAACGGTGTGCAAATACATTCACCTATACAGGAGCAGAAATTCAATACTTTACAAATGCTGGTAGAGCACTGTGCATATCTGCCAAGCAGTCAAAAATCCACTCTAGCAACCGCTCATCCGGAAGATCCAGAAGAAGTTTTGCCTGCATGCAGAGAATCTTGGTAAGTCCACCAACTTGAAACCGTATTTCAAGGGTAAATATAATAACAATAGACCGATATATGCCATCTTAATCCCTCTTGTAAATGCCATCTGAACTCAGAAGTATTTTCCGTAACGTGTTAAAACTTTACAAACAACAGGACTTCCTATAATGCTTTGAATGATTTAGATTTTATTGTGCAAAGATCTCAAAAAAACCTGAATGTGGCTGTCCTCAAATCTTAGAGAAGATCGCAGAGGATCAGATGACATAGCTTCTAAAAGCAATTTGAATGCTTCTTTTGTCATGCTTGTCCTCATTGCAATTGTTTTTCTAGATTTTAGAATTTCAGTAATTCCAAGGTCTGCTGCCATCCGTTTCACATAGATTTTTTTCAGGATCAGCTGGTCATTCAATCACATGAAAGAAACAAATGTATAAGATTACTAAATAAATATTCTTTGCCAAATTACATCCTCTTCGCTCTACTGGCTAAAGAATTCATGAATGTTATTGGCAAACAGTCAATCGAAAGGATACCTCCATAGATGGTGGTTCTTTCCCATATTGACGACGCAACTGCTCTGTGAAGTTCATAAGAGTCCACAGGTCCTTCCGAGCAGCTTCCTCAGCTTCCTCAATTACTCTTGTAGGATCATCTAACTCATCAATGTATTCATAAGGCAGGCGAGTGCTTATATTGAAGCCTAGCTGTCATAGAGGGTTAAAATAACACCAAATATAAGAAGGGACCTTAACAATTCATATGGGATCCCATCAGCTAGCATTTTTGAAAAACATAGTATCACTCCAGGCAAATGCTACAGATTATTTAGATTGACCAAGGAAAAAAACAAAGAACGTTCAAATGCAATGATATGTTGTGATCTAAATATCATACTGAGATTCATTCTTACCTGAACATCTTCATATGGCACAGGAACCAATCGATATTGTCCAACCTGAAAAAAAATCAACACTGTTTTAATCTGGGCCAGTGTTCGAAGACATTTTACAACATAAAATCAGTACTATTATAAAATAGGACTTCACTTTCAGTAAGGAAAACATCACCATTTTACTTGAAATTGTAACTATACTGTGCAACAGAGAAAATCACATTAAGAAGCTCATTAAAGTTTATGCAAGGAACTGTGTATCTTTGAGAGTACCTCATATGCAAGAATAATTGCTTTCCACTCTAAGGAATTAAACTCAATCAAGGAGATGCAGGATGCAATTCATATTTTTTGGGAATCTTAAAATATACATAGATATGAAAATATGCATGATTTTAGCAACCAGTTATCTTTATGTTTGTGGGAAAAGCTAACAAGATCACCACCGCATAGATTCTCCAAACTGTAAATTCTTGTCAGTGACTCGATAATTAAAGCTGGTGAAACTTACCACTTTACCTTGCCCACTCTATGAAGCAAAGTCACATGACTCCGACTTGAGGAAAAAAAAAACTAAATCTAGAATAAAGTCGACTTGCAACTTGAGACACTCGCCAAATTATTAAATGCATACAATTTTGAAATTAAAGAAGAAAATGGAGACTTCTCTTTCATTGAGAAATCGTCTTCACAAACATCAACATATATAGATAGGAATTCCAACCAACCTAGACACACTGCCTATCCTCCCCTTTCGTAGAAAATTAAGGCCTGAGACTATGGTTATGAAAAAGCATTTTTGATGGAGAGGTTATAAAAAGAAGGAAAAACAAAAAATGACCCCGTGGAAAAACATTTTTTTAAAAAGAGGTGACAATTTGAATCAGTTAAGGCACTGTTGGCCATTTTTGGCCCACATATGAAGCTCTTGCATGGTTTGATGAAACATTGGGTCAAAGGCTTAGAAATGGATCCGGCAGCAGTGTTCAAGGATAACCCTATAAGACAAAAGCTAAATGAAAAATCTCTTTTTCGGCTAAGTCTTTTACTTCATTTTTTCAGAGAACAAGTGAAAGGTGATTTCTTTCGGGCCCATTTTGGTTTCATTTTCCTTTCGTGTAAATTGTGCGGACAATTTCCCCAAAGGAATTCTTTCTCATTTCAGCTAAGTGTTCCTTTCAGCGAAGTGTTCTCTCTTCGGGAGTTTTGTCTCGGTTTCCTTCATTCAAGTGTCAGAAAATCTTCGAGAAAATTGTTCCGAAATAATTGTTCCAAGCAAAAGTTCCCAAAGATATCTTTTAAAGCAAAGTGGCCAAAACAAAAACTCTGAAGGATCATTTCAGGTTTTCTGAAGGGTCACTACCCCTTCCGAAGGGACATTTCCATTTTACCTAGGAAAATTGTCATCAGCAGTGGGGGCACTTACAAAAGTCCGGGTCCTTTGCAAAAGGACCGGGTCCATTACTTAAGGGGTTGTTCATTTTTCTAGAGGACCATTAAATATTTCCGAAGGTCTCAAGCAAAAATTCCGAAGGGTATGTTACCCTTCGGGAGGTGCCATTGACAAAGCCTGAAGGGTCTCTTGCCCTTTGGAAAGTCCTTGTCAAAAACCCTGAAAGGCAATTTTGGAAAGGTTCTGAATGAATTCCTTTAGACTTTTTGTCAAGGTTCCGAATGAATTCCTTCGGACTTTTTGTCAAGGTTCCGAATGAATTCCTTCAGAAAGTCCAAAGGAAATAAGCCAAGAAAAGCCCGAGAAAAAAAGAGCCTGAAAGGATGTCGAAGACAATGCCCGAAACGAAAGTCCGAAGAAATTGATGACGGGCCCGCAAACGTCAAGTTTGAGCCCTTGCAAGTAGTCGTTGGCATTTAAAAGACCAAAAGGAGTTGTGCAACCTATGGACTCGCACCAACATAAATAAGATAAATTCAGGGAAACCAATGTCTTTAGATTGGTTTTCCATCTATAGGAAAGATTTGATCCGAGTTTCAAGGCAAGCGCTGATAGGTGAAGTTAATGGGGAGTCCTCATCATTCGACATGGCCACCATCTCCTACCAACAGCGGACAAATGTAGAAGCAACATGGCTCAGTCAAGGTTATAGATGTAAGAATTTTTGTCCTCATACATAAGCAAACAAGTGGAGGATGGCATGGAGATGAAAGATAAAGAAAGACATTCTTGGACTTTTCCTTCTTAGTCGACCATGACATCGTCGTCCTCGGTGAGTTTGGTCTTCTAGTGCGTTTCTCGACCAATGAGAGGGCTAGAAGACTTTTGAAGCTAATTGCGGCTATTTCGTTGGAGAAGGATTAGTTCTAATTAACCCAAGTGTGGGTGAGAATTCATGGAGGTTGGTTGGATCTCATTTATTGATTTCTGTTTGCTCGCCTCTTCTCTTTGGGTCTTCCTCTTTTCTATATATGTCTCGGTTCTTTTCAAAGAAAGATATCCTCATTTGACAAGGAAGAACCCTGTCAAAATTTGTAAGAAAGACCTTTTGAAGCAATAAAGATTATTTTTACCTATCTCTTATCTGAAAATCGTGTTTAGCAAGCTTGTGCATGATGGCCTTGTGAAGAAATGTTCTTCCATGTCCCTTGTCCTTCCTTCTTACCTATTTTCAGGTATTTTTGAGTTAGTTGCAGGTCTAAACTTGAGCTCTTTCTGCCATTAATGGACACTTGGTGTGAATTTCAAAATTCCTCTCTGCTTCATATATGGCTTAATGAGCCTAGTTTATGAAACACTAATGCAAATTAACCGGTTGTGAGGTTGTGTAAGCAGAATTATCTTATACTGAATTAGTGTTTATTTCATGCTTATGTGGGTCACTCTCTATTTGGTGTATTACCTTTCTTAGTTTACTTTTCCCTTTTTATGTTACCTTTCTCTCCCTTTTCCTTGGTCAACAATAGGTTTTAGTGTGTGGGAACAGTTGAAGTGAAGCATTTGAGAAGCTAGCCTCATTAAAAAGCCTAGAGGTTCAACCTCACTACAGGATACCCACAACCTGAGGTTGCTCCAATTTTGTAGCTGGGAATGAGAGACCCTGAAAAACTCTCCCACAAGGGTGCAATTCCACGCTACAACAGGGACAACGTAAATATTGTCAAGGAATACTCTAAGAAGGGGAAATATGTTGGATTTTTTAAACTAATCTTATGTAAGTTTTTCCAATCCCTAACAGGGAAACTACGGATAAATCACATTGGCAAAGAATGAAGTCATGCAACACTGATGTCGACTTATTGCAATGTAGACTCCAATATTTTATACAATACATTTAGTTTGCAGGCAAGGATGATGAAGAAACATAGGTTGAAAGCTTAGGTAGGCAATACATTGAGCAAGGAAGGAAATTTAGAGAAAGAACCGTGAAAGCAGAAAATGTGTTAGGACGGATGGAGAAAACAGAACTATTAATACAATGAAACAGAAAACAACAATATTTTTTTTTGGTAAATGACAAACCTGAGATGACTTTAGTAGATACTGATATCAGCACATGTGAAGGAACATGATGAACGACAGTAGAGTGAAGAGATGATAGTGAAGCACAAGGAAACAAATAGAAGTGATCAAAGCAAAGCAAATGTTTGTTTGATATTTACACTTCCCATGTTTTAGGCTATGATGGTAGCCAACCATGGAAAAGGTTTTTAGAAATTCTTGGAAAGTGGGAATGTTGTGTGGCATAAAGAACATTAATGAAGTTGGCAATCAAAACCTAGTAAAGGAAAGTTTCTTCCAAGAACTTTGACAGGGTTCCCAAGAATTACCATCTGCCTTCCCTATAATATAGGATTTGTGGAATAGACTTGTTTATAAGGATCCATATACCGAATAAAATGGACACTTCACAATAGACAGGCACCTAAGTTCTAGACATTTACCACAGTTAATATCAGAATTAGACAGGTCCTCCCCCTTCTATGTGGAATTGGAGCAAATAAACTAAGAGTTATTTAATGAATAGAAATCAATGTTCTCAAAGAACAAAGGATCTCGCGCGCATTCACTATACCCTTCAAATTTGTCTCATGTAGACCCAAGGTGAAGAGGTGGTCTTTCAAAGAAGTGGAACCATGTCACTAATAGTAATAATGTCTTACATTTGCACTAGGAGATTGAACCAAATAGCACTCTTATGTAGCTTCCAACTACATGCCCTGACAATGAGCCAGACTTTGAAAGGAATGAGCATGTGGAGAGTATCTTGACCAAGGATTTAAAGGATGTAAACAAGGAGGATGTCATCAACTAATTCTCGACTCTTCTTATATATGTCTCAACCTTTTTTTGCCAAATTCTTGCTTATTCACAAATACCATATGCTATTTTTTGCAAAACATTGTTAATACTTGATTTTAATTCTTGTTTCAAGGCATTTTGTGTCGTTGATATTCACTCATTACAACAAAAGTTGTTGCTCATTGTTTTAGACATTAATATATAACTTTTTAAATCCTATAATGTGTGTGTGCGCACAAATGTAACCCTACACATCAGCAATGCCTAAATTTTGAAAATTGTGTACCCAAGCCCATATTCACACCCGCCATGCACACATCCTTGCATCCTTAGCTCATACCTTATAACTAGTAGTAGGATTAAATTAAACAATATAATTGTGTACCTATTAAGATTTACTACACTTGAATTATGTCATGTCCCCTTTTTCGAATTAAGCCAATCAAAAGACCCATAGTCTATTCCTTATTTCCTATAGGTTAAGGGATAAAGTTAGAGAAATAAATTAATAAGAATACTGTAAGTTGTCCTAGGTCATTTCTATTTTTTAACATAAAAATGACGCTTATGTATTATTATTATTATTAAAAAGGGCCAAAAAGTAATTATTATTAGTGGATGAAAAGTAATATTCTATTAAAATTATTTTTAAATATTTTTAGGATAAAATTGAAAAAGAAAAATTATAAAAAGAGTTGGGCTCAAAGGAGTTATTATTCATTATTCATCTTTGAGAATCAAACCCTAATGTAAAGCTTGAGACATTGTATTCAATCTTTTTTTATCTGAAGACGAAAACCCTTTGATATACAGAGTTGGCGGACGAAAACCTTCTAACCCATTGAGGTCATTCCATTCAAAAATCATATTTGTGCTGACATATCAAAATCAAACTCTGATTTCAGTGTGATTTAAGATTGCTATAAATTTTCAAAATTCGTGGGGGTTTGATGTATCCCTTTCATCTATAGTTGTGTTGTGTGGTCTTCCCTTCTAACTGGACTACTGCGTTGGAGTTTCTATTACTATTGCCTACTGCATTGGGGTTTCTCCCCATCAAAGACTATTGCATTGGAGTGTAGTACATCAAGGACCGCTGCATGGGATTATATTAGTGTCCAACGCTGTCATAATATTCTTTCAGGGTTGTTTTACCTTTATTTATTGTCATACCCATGATGGCATAACCGGCGAGTAACCGCCAATTGGTTGGTCACTCCCCGGATTTTTGTTGTGGCGAATAACTGCCACTCGAAACTATGGTTCAAAAAAAAATTGCAATTTTTTTAGGCTAGCGAATCATTGCCGGTTACTTGTCCGTTATCTCCCCACGCTGCAAAACAGCGAGATTCCAAGCAGAATAGTCCAAAACACTACAAAAATGCAGATTTGACATGAAACACTATAAATACACTGTAAATGTGTAAAATTGACTTATAAATTGTCACACACCCTCTCTCATTTCATTCAAAAAAGATTTGGAGCATTCAAGAGCGGATTGAAAGCAAAATTCAACAAAGCAATTTCTAGGTTAATACAATTTTTTTTTTTAATTTATTTTCGAGAATGTAAAGGAATTTTAATTTAATTATAAACATGTTTGATAAATATTTTAAATTTTATTATTCTAATTTTATGCAATCCATTCAAATTTCAAGTATATCATTAAATTTTAGTGTTTACTATTTGCAATTTATGTCTATTTTTTATAATTTTAAATTAAAAATGTTTTTTAATTGTTGGCATTATAGTTAGTTTCCGTTTATCATTACAATTTATTTATAGTTATTTTTTAATTGTTATAGACTATAGTTTTCAATTTGTTCATTAAATTAAAATATATTTTAGTTTTTGTTTAATAGTTTATCATTATAATTTAATTATCGTATTTTAATTTGTATTAAATGTTTTTATTTTTTTATTTTTAATATTGTTTTCAATATGTTTGTACTTTGCAGGGTATTCATTAGCAAACAATGGCATCCGCTAGTGCATTGGGATCAAACTTAGTTAGTGGTAGCCAATTGGCTCCCCCTAATGTTCACACTAGTGCTTGGAAGTATGTCACGTGGGTTGGAACATCCTAGACGATTACAATTTGCAATTTTTGCTCAAAGAGGATATCAGGAAGCATCAATCGCATCAAGTACCACCTTTCACGCATTCTTCGTCACGACGTCGCGCCTTGTTCTAGTGTCATTAAAGAGGCAAAACGAGAGATGATTGTGTAGCTTGCATCACTAGATGAAAAAAATCTAGAGAGAGTAAGAATGCAAACAACCCTAATAATGATCATTGCTCCCACATCAACAGAGGAAGAAACGGTAGTGATAACAAAAATTGTGGGCTCTACTCATAGTCTACGCAAGCGCCATGGCACATCTTCATCAACTTTAACTCAATTACACTCATTTTTTGTGCCTAAAAACACACTTGGGGCACAACCTTTACTGCAAGCTATAGGATGGAACAAGCAGACATATGCAGAAGCAAATAAAGCATGCTTAAATTTTAGGTACCTCAACAACCTTTCCCTGAACAAGTAGACACATGCGGAAGCAGATAAAACATGTGCAAATTTTTGGTACCTCAACAACCTTCCCTTTAAACGTGGCGAGGAGTCTGTACTAGGAATATTTGCTGACAACATTGACAGTTGTAGAAAAAGGGTACAAAGCACCTTCTCGAAAAAAATTGAGTGGAAAGTTGCTCAAGAATGCAGTTGAAGATGCAAAGCTAATTGTCAAAGATCAAAAGAATTTGTGGTGTAAGTTCAAATGCACCATTCTTTCCAATGGATGGACGGATGGAAAGAACTGTACCCTCATCAACTTTTTGGCAACTTCAGATGGTGATCTGGTTTTTTTGATGTATCCAGTAAAATAAAAAAGGTTGAAACTTTGAGCTTTATGCTAGAAAGGGTTGTTTTAGAGGTGGACATTGAGAATCTTGTCTAAATTATCATAGAAAATGCAGCAGTATATGTGGCATTTAGGAGACTTCTCAAAGAGAGACATCCATTTCTCTTTTAGACACCTTGTGCGGCCCATTGCCTTGACCTTCGTTTGGAGGACAGGCAAACTTGATTGGGTGCGACCAATTGTAGAAAAAACTAAAGAAATAACAAAATATATCTAAAATCACCCTTGGGTTTTCAACTTAATGAGAGAGCACACCAAAGTAAAAGTTTGTTCGAGCAGGGGTCAACAGGTTTGCAATGAACTTTCTTACATTGCAAAGTATTTGCAATTTATTGACTCCTTTGAAGTAGATGTTTGGGTCTCAAACATGGGTGGAGTCATCATATTCCAAGAACGTTGGAGTGAAGGTTGAGAAGACAGTTTTCAGTGAGGCCTTCAAAACGAGAGCTATAAAGATCGTTAAAGTAACTTGAAATTGCAATTTAAATTTCAAATTATTTCTTTTGTTTTCAAATTTTTTAAAATTAAAGTATTTATTTTATAATTTATCTATAAGTTTGTGACACCAACTTTAATTTGTTTGTAACTTTGTAGGTGTCTGAGCCTTTCGTGAAGGTTTTGTAATTGGTGGATAAGAAGCAAAATCCAATGAGTTATTCATGAGGCCATGGATAAGGCCAAAGAGACTATCCAAAACTATCATAAAGGGGATCGTGCCAGATTTGATCCCATTTGGGAGTTGATTGATTGAATGTGGAACAATCAACTCCACCAACCCATCTATGCGACAAAGTACTACCTTAATCTCAAGTTTTTCTATTCTGATGGCTTCACAGATGCTAGTGGAGAGGTTATGGAAGGACTTTCAATATGCATTGAGAGTATGACACCTGAAATTGAAGTGAGGGACCTCATTATTGTAGAGTAGCAGAACTACATGTAGGGAAGGGGGGGCTCTTTTTTCAGCGCTAGCTATTCGAGGGAGAGCCACGCAACCACCAGGTAATACAAAATGAAATCTTAACTTGTACCATATCAATATTTACAATTATTAATTTCTTAAAAAGTTTAAATATCTTGTTTGCAGGGCCATGGTGGGAAGATTGGGGTGGAAATACCCTAAATATTCAAAAGATAGCCCTTTGAATTTTATTTCAACCTTGTAGCACTTCTGGATGTGAGCACAATTGAAATTTGTTTGACTACATTCACATGAAGAAGCACAAGTTGTGCCAACAACACCTCAATGACTTGGTCTTTGTGCAATACACCTTTCAGCTTCACACAAAAAAGTTGGAGAATGCATTAGAGGAGCCTATCAATCTAGATGATATCGATCCCTACTACGATTAGATTGTACACAAGAAGGAGGCCCCCATGTTCACAAAGGATGAGAATTCTAATTTCGAGAGGCAAGCTATGGAGGGTGCAGCGAATGTAGATGGAGAGATTGGATTGGAGGACATCCTTGAAGATGAGGCAGAGACAGAGGTAGAGGTGGAGCCACAAGGGTAGGTGCAACCTTCTCTACAAAGCGAGGCAGGGCAGCCAAAGGGGAGGATTGGAGTTTCTCAGTCTCCCGTAGTTTTCCAGAGAGCAGGGAAGAGAAAATTATAGATTATTGTGATTTGTACATGTAGATTTTTGTATAAGACTATAAGTATCATTGTAGTTTGTGACTCTGTTGTACTCACATGATTATGCGATTTTGTACTTTATTTGTATTCAAATCTAATAGAAAACACTTTCCCAACATTTTACAAACTCATTTCATCTATTTTGCTTCTGCAATTTCTAAAAAAATATTTTTTTGATAAATTTAAGTATTTTTTGCCTTTGTTGGTTATTCAACCAACTCTTTTGAATAACCATCGGTTACCCAAAATGGCCCCTTAGCAAGTACTCGCCTCAATCAATTATGTGAACTATGGTCATACCAGTCAGGACCAGCTTCAGATTGTTGCCTAGGGTTTCATGTACAATTGGGGTTATTGCGTTGGGGTTTTTGTGACGAATTGAGTCTAATTTGTGCAAATTAAAATCACTGTTATGGCCTTTACTTTCAGCTGTAACCTTACTTCAAGCTTCGTTTAGATCGTGATCCCTATGTTTGTTCGTTGCTCATTGTTTCATGTAATTATTTTACGGAAGTTTATTCAATTAAGAGTTTTGTCTTTTGGCCTTGTGGTGTAAAATAAATGTAAGTATTTTATTACAACATTACATTATTGTTTGGATTGCTTCATTATCAAAATTTTGTATGCTTTCATCTCAATACAATAAGGATTTCAGTGAAGTTTCAATTAGGTTTTCAATATCAATATTGCATGTGGGATGTTTTAGTATTTGTTTGATATCCAATATTGAAAAGGAATCACAAAAAACTTTAGAGTTGATAAATTATCTAGAAAGGGACATGACAGTGGTATCAGAGCATTAGACAAGAAATCATGGGAGAGAGAAAAAAGAGGGTTCCTATAGATGGGATGAGCTTTTTGAAAGAAATGATCAACTGGGATTAAAAAGATTTGGAATGAACAATCCAAAGGACAGTGAAAGAATCTATGTCAGAGTTAGTCCAAGCCTTACAGGGTATAAATTATAATAAGGCGAATCAAGGGGAAGGAAGCTCTTTAGCTAATGCGACAATCTTAGTCAACCCCCCTTCCAAAATTTTCTAAGCAATATTTTTGCAAAGAGAAGAAGCACACATGAACCCAAGATTTAAGGATCAGAAATTGGAGTAGTTTTCTATTAGCTTCAAAGCTTTAGCTTCTTTTAGAAGAGCATGAAATAAATATTCTATCTAGGAGGCGTGGTTAAAAGAGCAGTGTAACAGAGATGAATGTAAACTTCTTGCCTTTGATGAATATGATAGAAAGTTTGACATTTACAAATCTTATATCACCTTTAAAGAATTTTGAGAAATATTCAAAGAAAATAAAAGTGAAAGGCTGAAGAAGAAAGAACAATTAAGCTGCTATAAATTGAGAGGTAGCAGCCTATGGAGGAATCCACCATACAAAAGGAGGTTGAAAAAGATGTACATGTTTAAAAAACACCCATCCATATCCCAAAGATTGAGTTCGGGCCATGTGAAGGGGATTTGCAAGATAGTTGTAAAAATAAAAGTGAGAAGAATCTTCTGGTAAAACCCAAATTGCTGAGTCGTCTAAAGGATGGAGTTGATGCAAATTTCTCGGATGCATCAATAGAAGATAAGCTCTTGGACCATTCCTACAATGTCACTTCAGATTATGAAAGGAATGTCCGGATCCAAGAAATGTAACAAATTGACTTTTAGAATGATTATGTTGATAAGCATACACTTGGAAAGAGCATTTTAGTAGAGGTAGGTGTTGAGTTCACAAATTCAGCAACAAACGGTAATTAATTTGACTATCTCTATGATTATAGTTCAGGGCGTGAAAGTATTGATTCTAGTCGAGGTTTGATATCATTGCAAGATTCTTTCCATCATGAAAAGTACCATAAGAATGGAGATAAGTTGAAGAACACAACTCGTAGCAAAGGGCACATAGATCCTTTTGCTCAAGGTTGTCTACTCATGAGAGTATGGAATCCAGGGGATTGTTTGAGACACCTAATACTGAAGTCTGAAGTAATGGAAGCAATGCAGGTTACTTTTGAAGAATCAGCTGAGTTAAACCTAAAATCAGAGTTATTTTGATGAACTAGTTGTTGTACCTAAGCTAAACTTAACTCATAGCACATTTAAATCATTACCTACACATATGTTTTGTGATGATATAGAGGAGTTGTCTTTTTCAGTTATCAAAATACTCCTTAATCAATACAAGCAGCATTCTGCCACTGCAAGTAATTGGCTATATCAAGGTTGGCAGCAGTCAAAGTGAGGTGTTTTTCTATACACGAAAAGATTACCATAATTTTTAACAGGTTGACATTGTTAGAGCAGGGAAAGATAGTGGAAAAATAATTTGCTTGTGCAGAATATAAAGACTTTGGAGCTCATAAATGAGATAGAGAGACTTCAGTCATTGCTATCAAATCATGTCGAAGTGAGCAAGAAGATTTAGAATGTTAAAGTTGATTGTTCTATTACTGAGGAACAGATTTCTGTCTCCCAAGATAACCACTTTGAAAATTAGTGTGATAACTTGATCCCATACTATTGGGGCTTTGAATCAAATTCAGTTCTCCAAAGTTATACTTTGCAGACCCTATTTTATAATATGCAGAGTGGCAATGATAGTGTAACCACAAAATAACTTACAGAATCATTTGGTTGGACCACATATGAATCCTATCAGCAGTAATAATGTGCAAGAGTTCACAATATTGCGTAATAAGCTAGAGGAGACAGCACAGGAGCCTCTTTAAAAGTTCTATGAAGGCCACCTAACAAATTACATAGATTGCATTGATGCGAATTATAAATCCACTAGCAAAGAGTTGTTTTATGATCTTCAGCTTGACATCAAGGGTTACGGGTAGGTTTATGCTTCTTTCAATAAATATATTGGAGTTGAGAAACTTGCTGGTGACAACCAATTTGACATAGCAGAAGAATGGGCAGCAAAAGTATATGATCTGCTCTCTTGTGCGGCAATGCACAGAGATGGATATGTTCAAGGAAGCTTATAAAATTCTAGGAAAATATAACTTGCAACAGAAATTTCCCGATACATATCATCAATATAGGAAAAGTACCTTGAGGAAGCTCATCGAAAAAGAATACTAGGATGTTGTAGAGTCAATAACCACCGAACACCCCATACTTGTTACATACCTGGTTTCTTTGGCTCAAGAAGTTGGAAATGCAGAAAATGTAACTGATCTCTACCATCTCCATGTTTTAACATATCTTCTTCTATACAATGTCTAGGTTATGTTAGATAGGTCAGCAACAATTTTCTCTTCTTATATTGGTTTTGATTCAGTTGCTAGTTTATTATCTAATACTAGCATGATATCCTCCATATGTAATGAGTTGTATTTGTGTTGAAATAATATCAAATTAAGGAAAAGATTGCTTAACAGATTCAAGGGGGAAGAAGTACAAATGGGGCCAGTTGAAATACCATCAAATTTGCAAAAAGAATCAAACAAAGAGTAGGAAGGTGGTAAGAAAGAGGAAACATTACAACCACCAAAAGATGTAGTGGCAAATGTGTTACCAGATAGTGAACTGAAAGCTGAGACATCACAAATAGCACAAGCTCCTCCTCTGTCATTTCCTAGCTCAAGGATTCTTATTGTACCTCTTCAAGGATTCTCAAGATCCAAAAATTCAAGAAAAGGAACAGATAACATCAGTTCAATCCCTGAAACTTCAAGTTATAAAACTAAGAAACAAGCATAAAAGAATGCAGCTTCCATTTTGTGGTTTGCTCTTAAAGATTGTAGAAGATCATTTGTTTCTATTGGACAAATGCATGATGATAAAGCAAAAGCATGGTTTGTGATGCCTACGAAAATAAAGGTAGTTATAGTTAATAAAATTTCTTATGAGGCACGAATTGCCCAGACAACCAAATACTTGGTATTGAGAGGCGTTCATACCCTTTCGCTTTGTGAGCAAAGAAAACATCATGTTAATATTCACAATTTTCAGAATAAGTGTATTGTGGTGTTTAGACATTTGCTCCCATGATTGTGGAAGGACATAGAAAATCAAATTTGGAATTGTAAATCCTCAAGAATGAATTGGGATCTAGGTATTACAGAATTGGTCAAGTGGGGTAAGTTAGAGCAATGGAGCTTGCAATTGCTTGAGGGCAAGCAATTCTGAGAAGGGTGTACTCACATGTCCCTTTTTAGGAATTACGCCAATCACAAGCTCCATAGCCTATTCCTTATTTCCCGTAGGCTAAGGGATAAAGTTAAGGAAATAAATTAATAATAATATTTTAAGTTGTAAGTGACTTATTGTTTAACATAAAAAGGGCACTTATGTCTTATTATTATTAAAGAGGGCCAAAAAGCATTTACTATAAAGTGGATGAAAAATAATATTTTATTAAAAATATTTTTAAATACTTTTAGAGTAAAATTGAAAAAAGGAAGTTATAAAAGGAGTTGGGCTCAAGAGTTATTCATTATTCATCTTTGACAATTAAAACCTAATCTAGAGCTTGGGCCATTGTGTTAAATCTTTTCATCTGAGGACGAAAACTCTTTTATATACAAGTTTGGAGAACAAAAACCCTCTAACCTATTGAGATGATTCCATTCAGGAATCATATTTGTGCTAACATATCAAGATCAAAGTTAAGTTTCAGTGTGATTGAAGATTACTATAAATTTCCAAAATTCGCAAGGGTTTGATATATCCCTTTCATCAATAGATTTGGTGTAGTTTTCCCTTCCAACTAGACTATTGCGTTGGGTTTTCTATTAATATTGCCTACTGCATTGGGGTTTCTCCCCATCAAGGACTGTTGCGTTGGAGTGTAGTGCATCAAGAACTGTTATGTGGTATTATTTCAATGTCCAAGACTGTTGTAATACTCCTTTAGGCTGTTTTACCTTTATTTATTGTCATACCAGTCAGGTACCAACTTCAGATTGTTGCGTTGGGGTCTCATATATAGCTGGGGTTATTGCGTTGGGGTCTCATATATAGCTGGGGGACCAACTAAGTCTAATTTGTGCAAATCAAAGTGGTTGTTGTGGCCTTTACTTCCAACTGTAACCTTGCTTCAAGCTTCATTCAGATCGTGATCCCTATGTTTTTTATTTGTTGCTCATTGTTGTATGTAATTATTTTCGCGAGATTTATTCAAGTAAGAGTTTTGTCTTTTGGCCTTGTGATGCAAAATAAATGTAAGGATTTTATTGCAACATTCTATTACTATTTAAATTGCTTCATTATCATAATTTTGTACACTTTCATCTCAATATAATAAGGGTTTCAATGAAGTTTCGATTAGGTTTTCAATATCAATATTGCATGTGGGATGTTTTAGTATTTGTTTGATATTCAATATTGAAGAGGAATCACAAAAAAACTTAGACTTAATCAATTATGCAAAAAGGGACATTACAAATTAATGAAAGATAAAGTGAAAAGTTCTTAAAGTTGATAAATTATCTAGAAAGAGACATTACAAATTAATGAAAGATAAAATGAAAAGTTCTAAAAGTTGTTGATCTAAAGTATACGTTTATATTTCGGCTTCGGTGTTTCTATATAAATCTATATTAATGAGATGAGAACCACTTTCCAACAAGTCCCTAACATATTTTGAACTTCTAAAGAATCATGCATACTCCCGGACCTTACAAAATCATTTAAAAAATTGGTTACCCTGATTCATATTGTGTAACAACTTGTCTGATTGAATTTTCTTGATAACATGCATTTCAAACAAGCTCTATAACATGTAAAGATAAAGAGTTCAAATTTTACTTGAGCCTCAGCCACATAATTTTTGTAATCATATAGCGACATCAGACTTACAAGTCACCTTTTTTTCCTAAGAACTGTCTTTCAAACTAATGTATGTGCCCTAGACATCCTGAAAAAAAATTATGCCTTTTTTACTTTCATGGGCATGTTACACTTTCTCATTGTTTTTTTTGAAACCATTAAGGGCATGGAATATATTGTATAAAGGCTCAGATTGATATGCAAGACTTTCATTTCAAGGAAAAGAGAAAAATATAATGCAATGTAAAGCAACCACCTGCTTGCAAAATAGTACCATAAAGGCTTTAAGATCTCTTGCAGTTAAAAGTTAAATTGTAAAAGGAAACTTGAGCATCAGATTTCATATATATTGAAGTTGCTCACACATTGCCAAAACATAGGAAATGCATTGAATATCTTGGATGAAGTCTCAAGTTGATCTGAAAGACTTCGATTTCAAGGAAACAACAAAGAGAGAAGAATAGTGTGATGTAAAGGAACTATATTCTTTAAAATAGAACACTATGTAAGGTTTAGAAACCTCTTCCTTAAACTTATATCTTAGATAGCAGATTGAGCATCAGATTCCATAGGCATCAGATATTCCCACACATTGCCAAAACAGTGAGAAATCTCTAAGGAAAAAGATTAACTTAACATTTAGGTAATAACTCCATTTGTATATATCCACCCTCTATATAAACAATTCTACTACTTGTTTAATTTTTCCCTCTGAAGCTACTTATACTAGATCCGAATGAATGTAAATTTCTTCATAATATCTGTTATATGCAAAAACTATCTCCCTATACATTGGTAAATAGAACAACAATAATAAAATCACCAGATTGCTAAGTAACCTTAAATCACAAGACAAAGAGCGTTTTACCTTTGATAAGCTTTCAAATAGCATTTCAGAATAAAGATCAATCCCAACATTTGCAATATCTCCACTTTGTTGCTCACCAAAGACGCTTCCAAAACCCCTAATACCCATATCTCTCTCTGCAAGCCCAAAACCATGCCCAAGTCCAGAGCACTCTTCAAGCGCTGCTAACCTATCCTGAATTTTAAACATGTGTTAGATTTTAAAATTTCGAAGATGATTGAAAAAAAAAATGATCTCTCATCATCAAAATTGTAATATTTTCATCAAACATTCATTTGATTATATAAATTATAGCTTCTCTAGATAAACATTAAAATACATCTACTAAATACACATTACTCCAGAATATAATTCGTTTGGTTCCAATTTCCAACTGTTTTTTTAGGATTAAGTAAATCGGTGAGTAAAAGTTCAAGAGCCAAGGTGATCTACTCAAATATAAATAAAGATTTGAGTTCCATGTTCACTGAACAGCTGATATTTCAATAGTTAATGGTGACTAAAATATAGCATGAAAGCACAAACTAGGCCATCTGACCTCAGGGCATGGCTTCATAACTGATAAACCTCGTGTGCTTATATTGTGAAAATACAACCATAGGATATCAATCCAAATACAAATTTCATTTATACTTTCTAATTGTGTTCAACAAAGCAAAGAAGCACTCATTGAACTTTCAAGAAGAAGAAAACATCTAGAAAAGACTACTTACTGAAGCATCAATTGAAAGGAGTGATTTCTTAGGATGAAATAAGTATGCATGCGCTTCTTTGTCTGCCCTTCCAACTCTTCCACGAAGCTGTAAGAAAACAAATAATTCATTAATTGTTATTGGCAAAGGAATGCCATAAAGGATAAGCATCATTGAGAGACAACTAATCAAGGGAACTCTACTTTATTGCATAGAATCTGTAAGTGAGAACTCACTTTATTAAAGCAAACTAGCATTCAAGTGAAGGCAATCTTGGCATGAAATGCTGACTGTTGAATTCTCGCTTGTGGGTGTGTAGTGGGATGTGTGTGTGGGGGGAGTGGGGGGGAGAGAGAGAGAGAGACAAACAGAGACAAAGACATAGAGACAAAGACAGAGAGGGAGAGGGAGAGAGTACCTGATACATTTGTGCAAGTCCAAAAAGGTGAACATCTTCAATGATAATCGTGTTTGCATTTTGGATATCAAGTCCACTTTCTACAATATTTGTGCACAAAAGGATTTTGATTAGGCCTTCAGCAAATTTTTCCATAGTTCCTTCCAATATGTAAGAGGGTTGCTGCAATACAAATTTACACTGAATTAGAATATCATTAAAAGAACTGAAGAAAAACTAGTTTTGATCAAATTCAACATAGCATATACATCAAAACAACTATACCTGTGATAATATTATTACAAACCAGTTGTGTACATAAGTTGATTCTTCTAGTGAACAATATTGACTAACCATAAAATAAAAAATTCTGCCCTATACACAATCAGTCGCCTCCAAATAACTTGCCTTGTAGGTATTCTTTAACCTAAAAAGACAAACATAAACATAAACAGAAAATAGTAATCTTGACAAGATTATTTGACCATGTTCTGAATTTTACACATTATACAATATACCTAGAAAAATGAAATTATTAATGAGTTGCATGGAGCCGTCTATTTTTCGAAAAATTGCTTGGGGTCCGGCTATCACCAAATCCGTGTACGTGTGGATGACGTGCACAAGACAACCTTCAGGTGTCATTATGGACACTATAAGTTCATGGTCATGCCATTCAAACTAATGAATGCACCAGTTCCTTTCCAATCAGCCATGAACCAAGCATTCAATGCTCAGTTGAGGAAATTGGTGTTGGTATTCTTTGATGACATCTTGATCTATAGTAAACCTTGGGAAGACCACTTGAGACAAGTGTATACAATCCTCGAGATATTGCAGCAGCAGTTATTCTTTGCAAAAGAATCCAAGTGTGAATTTGGAGTTACAAAGATCCTATATTTGGGCCACATCATTAGTGCTCAAGGTGTTCAAGTGGATCAAGCTATTCAAGATTGGCTAGCCCCTACTACATCAACCCATTTGAGAGATTTCTTAGGCCTATGTAGTTATTATTGGAGATTCATTAGGGGATTCTCACAGTTGGCAGCACCCTTGACTAAAATGACAAAGAAATAAGCCTTCATATGGAATGACGCAGCTCAAAGAGCTTTTGAGAAGCTCAAGCACGTGATGCGCTCATGCACTGTGCTTGCCATTCCAAATTTCTCGCTGCCATTTATTGTAGACTGTGATGCTTCAGATCAAGTGATCGGAGCTATGCTGATTCAAAAGGGTCAACGCATAGCATTTGAGAGAAGAAAATTAAAAGCTACGGAGAGGACATTCTCTATTTATGAAAAGGAAATGTTTTTTATCGTGCATGCTTTGGCTAAGTTCAGAAAATACTTAGATTGTGGCAGATTTGTGGTGAGAACAGACCATGACAGTTTGAAATTATTCCTTGGCCAACATGATTTAAATGATCAGCTGCAGAAGTGGGTAAGTAAGCTTCAAGCTTATAATTTTGACATTGAGTACGTGAAGGGCAAGAAGAATGTGAGTGCCGACACTCTTGCCCATATGCCTACCTTCTACACCATTCTTCTATTGCTGCTGATTGGAAGGCTTTTATCATGGCCAAATATGCCAAGAATGCCTTTTCTACTAATGTGTTGGATGGGAATGTGAAGGATGACAGGGATTTTGTGGCGGATAACCTTATATTGTATACAGATATAATATTCCTTGTATTTGAGTCCAACATGAAGGAGAAAATTATGAGGACTTTGCATGATGCACCCCCAGCTAGTCAATCGGGCTTCTAGAAAACTTTAAGGCAGCTGAAAGAGAGGTTTTCCTAGAAAGGGGCTTCAAGGAGGATGTTCTTAGGCATGTTAAAGAGTGTATTTCTTGCCAATGGGATAATGCAGAGCACACTTTTCCAGTAGGTTTACTACAGCCCTTGCCCATTTCAGACTAGAAATGAGAAAGTATATCCATGGATTTTATCACAAGTCTTCATGAAGTAAATGGCAAGGACTGCTTATGTAGTGGATCGGTTAACTAAGTATGCCCATTTCTTTGCCATCCCTATTGAGTTCAAAGCATCACAGTGGCTAACCAGTTTTTCAAATAAGTATTCCGGTTAAATGGCTTGCCCAAGACCATTATTAGTGATAGGGACAAAATATTCCTGAACACCTTTTAGCAGGAGTTGATTTCGATTGACTAGCACCGAGCTCACTCTTAATAAAAATGGGCAAATGGATATAGTTAATAAGCGGACCAAAGAGTACTTAATGAACTATGTCACAATTCAGCAGATGATGTGGATTAAGTGGTTGCACCTTGGAGAGCATTATTATAATATTACTTACCACACGTTCATTGGCATGACACCATTTAAGGCACTATATGGATATGATGCATGTACCTTCACTAATTTGGCACTCATTAACAGCCGTGTGGTTGCAGATGGTGACTTTGTGGAGGATAGCAAAGACATTTTGCAGTCATTTAGAGCATAGTGGCATTAATCATTTGGGAAAAAAAACTTTTTTCAAAAGTGCAAGTGTTCATAAAAAAAATGCAATTAATTAGGAAATATCGGAAAAACTTAAAACCGCTGAAAAAATGTGGGAAAAAAAAAAAAGTGTTCGTTTTAAAATTTAAAGGCATTTCCATTGCATAGAGATACATATTAAGCATTTCAATTGCATAGAGAATAGCTACCAATTATGAGAAGATGATAAATGAGATTGTACACCATCAAAATCAGCCATCATTTTCAAAACATTCAGATCCTGGATCGATCTGGTCAAGGTCAATCGGCTGATCTATGGTTTAATGTTTACTTTAATATTTAATAACTATTCACAAACATGATTTACTATTTAAATCCATATATTGTAATTACCCCCAAACAACCTTCTTTATAATTTCTTTCCTGTCACTAATGAGAATCGTGGTTCTTTACTATTTCTTCTCTAATTTTTTTTCACGGTTTATTGTTTCGTGTGGATTTACAAGTCAATTGATCCGAGTTTAATAGAAAATAAATAAATAAAGCAAATAAAAATTCACATAGAAAAATTAAGAAGCCACTTGTATAATAACACAATATTATTTGAAATTCATATAGTTGAGTTGTATTTACGTGGTGGGTAATGTGAAAACTGTAAACTCTTAATGCTATGTTTATGACTAAAAATATATATAAAAAAAATTAAAACATGTTTCTACAATTAAATTATTTAGATATTTACAAAAAAACCTAAAATCAATTTCCCCTATATGCAAGGTATTTACTACATCCATGTGATCAAATTTCATTCTAACATTTTATCAAACAGCGTGTGCACATCCTCGATACTCCCACATTTGGCATACATATTTACAAGGGCACAGGGCACATGGACATCAAACTAAAGCTGAAGCCCACTTCTTAACATGCATCCATGTATCTCCTTGCCAAAGAAATGTTGATAAAATTGTTTCATTTTTTTTCGTGATCAAGGCGTGGAGTGTAATAGGCAGGAAAGTGACTGTTGGAGATTCTTCTAAGCTAAGAAGAAATCAAAATGGGAAATACAGTCAAAATCACAATTTAATCGCGTTTTATACAAGTTCAAATTGTGATTTTCAATGGTTTTTAGGCAAAATTTCCCTGTTTTTCAATGATTTTTACTATTTTTCAACGATTTAATGATGGCAATGCATTGACCTATCATAAACCGTGATTTTTGAAGGGAATAAAGCATTTTTTACAATGCCTAAAGAGTACTCTATTAATCGTGAGTTTTGACAAGTTCTACTACTATGATTTAGAGACCATTTGTAAAGGGCACAAAATCACCAAAAACATTATGCAAACTAGCACTGCATGGAGAGATCATTTGAGGTTGGCGATATGGTTTTTCTATGCATCTACAGCCTTGTAGGAAAACTTCCATGAAACAAAGTGGGGCTGAAAAGCTCAAACCTCGCCTTCTATGGACCATATAAAGTATTGAAGAGAATTGGAGAGGTGGCCTATGAGTTGGAATTTCCAGCAGCCAATAAGATTCATAATGTTTTTCATGTGTCTTTCCTTAAAAAGGTGCTCAGACAGCATGTTGTGTCAGCAGCTGATTTTCCACCCCTGAATGATGAGAGGGAACTTGTATTGGTTCCAGATGCCATTATTAACACACAGGAGAAGAGATTGAGGAACATGACCATCATGAAGTATTTGGTCCATTGGAGGAGCCTACCCACAAAGGATGCTACTTGGAAGGGACCAGAGATACTTGAACATCTGGCATTGCATTGCTTGTGGGCAAGCAATTCTGGGAAGGGGCAGACTTCTAATGTACCCTATATATTGAGTAAACATGTGTGGGACCCACAAACCCGTTTCTATACTTCCCAATGGGCAAGGGGTGATTGCTAGAGAAGTATATATTGGTGAGGATTGGTTCTGTTCATTGGTCCTTGGTATTTTTATGAGTTTTGGACCATTTCCCATATTTTAAGGCCATTTCCTATAAGAGGTCAGTTAGAGGCAAGACCTTCGCCATTAGTCTCCTATTGGGGGATTTACCCTAAGGGGACCTTTTTACTGTTGACATTGTTAATGCATTTGGAGATTTTTAAATGTGTGTATCCATTATAAGTGCCCTGGGGAAAACTTGTTCCTATTTCTTAGGAGCTTTTGGAGGGCTATGGATATAGATAGGAACATGTCATACAACCTATCGTTGGATACGGGTGTCAGTCAATTGTTCATTATACTTTATCTGAAGTCTTTCTGGTGAGTAATTCTCAAATATAGTTGACTCATTAATGAGAGGTCAAGGTTTATTGATTACTTAGGCCTTTTAATGTTGTTACACTAGCTCCATGTTGTGTGGTACTTGATTATAAAGTGATATTAGTGTCATATCGAATAAAAATAATATTTATTATTTGACACAAAGGCTAGGCGCCTAGGGTTGGGAGCATGTCAATGAATAAATAGACGTTGCCCAGCCTTGAAAAGACTCTATGCTCATTTCACATATTTCCAGACCTAGAGCAGGCAGCTATATTAGGCAGAGCTCATTTATAGATTCAAGGACAAAACCCTTATGGTTTCTTGTGGGCAATCTCATTCAAAGATTGCATTGGACTGAAAGCAATCTTTTTTTAATTGGAAATCTGATTTGTGGGACAGCTGGAACAGCATTATACAACAGCATCAATTCTAATTCGGGAAAGATCTTCCACCAAATCCTGATTTATAATTAGTTGCACACTATTATGATTTCTCTATTGACGTATTCCAGCAGATTTTTATCAATAAAATACAGCTCCAGTGTTATTATTAGGGTTTACTTTGTTTATTCAAAACATTGCTTTTTTCTTCCTAGCATCATTCTGATTATTAAAAAAATAGATAGGGGTCATAACAATGCCTCGCTGTGGTATTTACCAGACAATCTAAATACCTTAGTCAAAGCTACCATATTTTATTCACACACTTCAGACTGTGCAAAAGTAAAATTTCAACGGGTCCAGGTAGGCTACAAGTGAGTAAATGATGTCATTATGATGTTATCTTCTTCCTCTTTTTTCTCAGCTGGGTGTTCTCTGTAATATGTGTTAGGAGGTTGTCTTTCATTATTTTGAAGATGTTGTGAATGATTTAATGGTTAACTGAAGGCGTGTTCTATGCTGTAACAAATAGCCAAACCAATAATTGTCTTAGCTGCCAGTGCAACATCCCTAGAACCCTAAACAAGCAAAGTATGTCATACCTTTAACTACCATTTCCCTGTTGCGTGTCTATCTTTGTATGATACAAAGTGTGTCAATCTTCCCTAGGTTGTTTTCTTTATCCTATACACTCTCCCAAGATGACATAATTGCAACCATGATTGTATTAGAGGTTTTACCCTATGATTTAATAGTAATACTTAAAGATGGAAAAATTGTAGCTGTGAGGGAATTGAAGACTAATGAAATATTGCATCCTAATATTGGATTTCCTTTCCTTCAAAGTAGAACATTCTAGTTACAAGTAAAACTATTGAAACAGAAAAAGGTACCATAATTATAATCCTTATGAGTGACATCTTTTACAAGACAAAAGAAAACAATACCTTTCCATGAACCATTCCTATTTCAACATTTGGAAATGAATCAGCCAGGAACTCCATTGCGTCATCAAGTCCTGCATAGTAAATAAGATGGAAACTATAAACCTAAAATGTGGTAAAATAGAAGTAAAACATAGGGAAAAGGATATTCATAATTCAATATTCAAAGATTATTGTGTGCATGGCTGGATTAAGTTGCTGCAGTATTCATTCACTTGCAAAGCAATTTGTTCAAGTAAGAGTCAATGTCATGTAGCCTTACTGTTAGATAATGTGCAATTCACATGTTGATTCGAAGTAGACTGCAGAGAAAAGAGGAATTTGTTCTTTTCTACAAAGAAAATAATGACATTTCATGTGTATAAAGTTTGCTACAAGAGAACTTCCTCTTCTCAAAATTACACACTAGAAAATGACCATTGAATCCAATTGGAAATGCTCGACTCAGGAGACAAAACAATGAAGACCAAAGTCCTAGAAGCAAAGTAGAATAAATAACACTAACAAATTAAAGACATCGATCATGATAGAAAATGACAAGATGATAAAGGGAGACTGATAGAAATGGAAGTGTTCCAACATTATCTAAAACAACCAGTGAAACTGGAGGGTTCAGGAATACTCAATTCAACAAAGGGGAGTGTAAAAATCCATTCTACTCTATCAGTAAACCATTAATAAGATAACATAAAAAAAAAGAATAGTGTTAAAAGGCAATATTAGTCACTATTTTTTCTGACAAAAGATTGTTTTAATGCTAAGAAAATATACGACGACGGATGCCTTAAAAAAATAATTAGGTCATCCAATTCAAGCTAAGAAATTCAGATACATTATTATTGGAGTATAAAAAGTAAAGTAATAAATTGAGCCATCTTCTTTTTGTACTGAGTACTACTATTTGGACCGTAGGTAGTCTGAGAAGTATGTACTTGCACAGAGGGGGATAAGCCATGGGGCTCCCCCACAGTATACAGTTCTGTTTTTTTGGCAGTCTAGAGTTCTATTCACTATGATAGATACAGATTGTGGGGGTGGCAGTATAGAATTCTATTCACTATGATAGATATAGATAGAGAGGGGAGAGGCATAGTAATGTGGCCTATGAATATTAAAATTTGTTCAATTAAGACCAAAACTTGTGAATGTGAGGTTTTTTCAAGCAAATTTAAATCCCACAAAGAACTTGAGTTGCAAAGCACCTGGGATACATGGGAGGAAGATGAGTTTTATTCTTATTTTTAGACATGGTTAGTTTCCATTACCTGAGTAAGATTCAGTTCATAAGGAGTGCTGAAGACATGCTGGTTCTGTGTACCTCTCTGGATGATGTTTGCTTCACCATCATCAATCTAAATGGGTTGATGCAGGGTTGCTTCCTTCCCTTGATGTTGATTCATTGTTGTTGACCAGGAACAAAACTTTGTTTTTTTCCTTCTCCTCGCCCTTTTATAAACTTGGGTTTCTGTTGGATTGCTCTTCTTTCCATTCTTTTCTTTACCCTTTGCGTTATTTATAAGGTTGCTTCTCAATCTATTTTTCCTTACCCAAGCTCATCACTGCTGAGAAATTGAGGGGTATTTGAGTAGAGAGATTCTTGATGTGATTGAAGCATCAATACAATCTTTTGCATATGCTATACACAAATTTCTAAGTTAATGGCTGCAACTTGCCATAAAGATGGCTGTATGGAGAGGAAGGTGTGCTATTGTCTTCTTGATTACAAGAGGCGAGCATATGGTAAGGAAGCTGGCTGCTATTAAAATTCCATCCTTTATCTTCACCAACCACTGAGTATATCAACAGGTCATCATTACCATCCTCTACTTGCACCCACTAATACATTAATACACTCCTAAACTCAATATTCTGTCTTCTTTATTAGGACAATCTGGGGATGAATTTGGTAGATCAAAAGGATTTTATAAGGCCTTAACTTCAACCTTCAATCCTGATCGTAGTTAATGTCCATCGGGCCTTTGACATTGATTGCCCAAGTGTTCATAATGCATATCTACCAAAGCTAAAAATCACCCATGGGTAGACATTCCTGATTTCCTTGGCAATTGCCTATGAGAATTGTGTAGTTCCTAAGATACTAGTTTGTCAGATTTCATAGAGGAACCTCGCCTGGGCAAGAACCAGATCCAGGTTCAGGTTTGGGTTCAGTTCTGCCCAGATTCAACCCGGGTTCGTCCTAGGCAAGCCGGGTTTGTCCAAGTTCTTCTACAGAAGAACCCGGGTGAACTCGGGTCACCCAAGACAAACTGGGGCAGAACCCCACAATTTAAACGTTTTCTTTTTATTTATTTTTATTTTTTCTTCAAATTTTGACATAAAGAAACGATTAAAAATAGTAAAAAAAACATTGTAAACCCTAAAAGTTAAGTGAAGGATTAAAAAACACATGATAAAAACACAACACAAAATCAAAAGCACTTGCCTCTCATTTTTTCATTGCATACTTACCTTCCAATTGTTGATCTAGGGTTGAAGCTTTATCAAGCAACATTCTAATCATTTTTCCTATGCCGATTGAGGAGCCCATTTGATGTGAAGGTAAGATTTTAAACTTTTAAGTTTTAGCTTGTATTGTTTTAACTTTTTTTTTTGTCATTTTTTTACAAGTTGCTGCCCTAGGGTTTTGTTTAAAAAAAAATTGTAATTTTGTGTTAGTTTTTTAACTTGCAGTTAGAGATACTACAATGTCAACAAGTTCTATCTCTGTGGGCCAAATCCAACTCAAAATTGATGTACAATCTTCACTTTGGAAATATGTGGCAATGATAAAGCAAGTTCCAGGGGGTGGAGGGTATATTTGGAAATGCAATTCTTGTGATAATCAATATGTCAACGCATACAGTCAGGTGAAATCCCACTTATGTCACGTACTTGGTGCTGGCATCAAAAGTTGCATGGGGAAGTATGGTAGTCCAATGACAAAATCAAAAAAAAAATCATCAAGAAGCAAAAAGAAGTAGATGTCTCCCATGCCATGAGATCAGCTTACCCTTTGTCAAAGAAAGCCCAAGGATCAAGGAAGCCAACAACTTCCCCAACTGCTCGTAGCAGTTTCCCAATTGTGACCGCAACACATACATTTTTTGCAACAACCTCCCCACATGAAGAGGTTTCTCCTCTTTCAAACAAAAGAATAAAATGACCATTCGAAATGGCTTTTCAAAATGAGGGTACAGATATCATAGAAAAGTGCATCGCACAATGTGTGTATGCAAATAGAGTGTCGTTTAATGTGGCCAAATCACCATATTGGCAAGAAATGGTAAGAGTGATCAACAAGGCCCCAAAAGGTTACAAAGGTTGAGGGTTTGAAAAACTCCACACCACCCTTTGATAAAGGGAAAAAACCATGTTGAACATTCTTTGAAGCCAATCAAGGATTCGTGAGTTGAAACGGGGGTCTCTATCATTTACGATGGATGGAAAGATGCAAAAAATAGGCATCTGATCAATGTCGTTGCAATCTGCCCTCAATGTAGTTGCAGTGTGCCCTAAAGGGGCAATGTTATTGAACGCCATTGACTGTGAGAAGTGTGTGAAGGATGTCGAGTTCATTGTTAACATCCTCTTCAAATCCATTGAGGCAATGGGGCTTAAAATGATATCCAAGTAATAATGGATAACAGAAAAAATTGCAAAGCCGAGAGGATGTTGGTGGAGGCAAGGTATGGGCACATTTTTTGGACACCTTGTGTTGTCCACTCACTCAACCCCATGCTGCAAAAAATGTAGAGAAAATTGAATGGATCAAGCAAGTGTACGTTGAGGCTGAGGAGATTCATATGTTTATCACCAACCATCAACTCTCTCAAGCCATCTTCAGATCCTTCTCGACTTTGGAGCTACTGAAGGTACTTATATATTTTAATTTCCGTTTTATTTTAGTAATTTTATGTTGTTTTAAAATTTTAACTTTTTAATCTAGTACTTATATAATTTAATAAGTTTTTTTATTCTTTTTATTTTAATTTTGTAATAAGTTGTTAAGACTAGATTTGTCTCTCACATGATCGTCTTGAGATGACTTGTGAAGGTGCGAGAGGCACTTAGTAGCATGGTCATCAGCCACATGTGGAGTGTATGGAGGGAGTCAAGCAAAGGGCAGGCCCAAAGAGCAAAAAAAATGATCCTAGATGATGATTGGTGGCCCTGTGTAGATTATGTGTTGAGTTTCACTAAGCCCATTATGAGTATGACCCATTTCATTGACACAGATCAGCCATGTTTGGAAGAAATATATGATGGCATCGACTCAATGATTGAGAAGATAAAGGCCTTCTTTAATGCAAATGAGCAAGATCCAAAGGAGATTTTTCAAACAAGTGCATTCAATCCTTGTTGAGCAATGGAACAAAATGACCACCCCACATCTCCTTGCCTTTGCATTGATTCCTCTGTTTTATGGCATGAAGATTCTTTCTTTGTCGAGGAAGTTGCCACCATACAGGGATGTTGAAGTGGTTGAAGGGTATAAATTGGCATTCTCTGGGATCTTCCCCGATCCCAAGATAGAAGACATGGTTATGAACGAGTTTGGGGGTATCATTACTTCCCAAGGTCATAGTTTTGGTGCTCTTAACAAATACAAGAAGGATGCCCATATGTGATGGTACCTCCATGACCAAGGATCATCGAACCTATAGCATCTTGCAATCAAGGTCTTGTCACTGGTAAATTTTTTATGTTTTGAGTTTTTAAGTTTTTAACTCTTTCTTTTTGTATTAAAATTTATGTTCAAGACTTAGTTCTAACTTTTTTATTTTTATAAACTTAAATATAAGTTGCAATTTCATCTTGTAAGCAAAATTGGAGCACATACATCTTCATCCACTCACAAAAGTGCAACAAGCTTGCAAAAGGCCGAGGAGTTGGTCTACATACACTTCAATTTGCCTCTTCTATTGCACAGAAGCCTAGAATACGAGGGGACAACAAAGCATTGGGATATAGATCCAGAGGATGTTGACTTAGATGCTTCTATTTCCCACCACTCGTTAGTTGACACTGACACTCTTTCAACAACACATAGCTTAGCTAGCAAGAGTGGCGGGAGTGCTAGTCCTCGTGGTTCTAATGAACCACACCATGATGTTGATGTTGATGCTCTCAATAAAAAGCAAGATGACTATGAATATTAATTTTCATGTAATTAACTATTAATGATATTTATGATTAATGATTATCATGGCATTTGGCATTCAGTTAGTATTTTGTGATTATTTTCATATTTTGTTTTTTATATGCATATTGTGTGGTTAATGTCACTAATTTCCTATTTATGAGGCTAGAATTTCTATATTTTTTATTTTCTATATATTTTTTGTACAATCGAACCTAGCCGTACAAAAGGCAAAAATAAAATCACCATACCAATGTACCCGGTTCTTCGAACCCAAAACCGAACTGGTAACTTAGCTTGGTTCATGTTAGGCTGAAAGGATCAGTCGATAATAATACTAATAATTTCCTTAGCACTTTTATTTTTTAATTTCCATTGCTTTTGGTTAGCATCCCCTTCATTTGCCATGTGTTCATTTTCCCAATGTTTCCCATCTTTAACATAGGTTTTGTTTGAAGGTTATACATGCAAGGTCCAATGAAAATCATGATTACACGGTAGGCACAATAAAGAATGTTATATGTATGAAGACAAATGCACCTTACTAGGAAAGGATATTGAGGTCTATTAAATATGGGAGGGCACACAAACCAAAAGGATAAATATAATAAAGGAGTAAACTTTAATGGAGAGCTAGTAAAATGGGCAATATGAAAAGTAAACCTAAGTGGAGAGCTAGTAGAATGGGCAATATGAAGAGGGTAAGTATAGACGGCACTAAGAAAGGAAAAGTTGATAACAATGTGAGATAAGGACCATACATGTTTTAATAGATATCTATGAATAGTGATGGGTCCCGAGATGTCTATAAAATAAAGAAGGCAACGAAGTTGTCTAAGACTTAATATTGAATCCCTGAACTCACCCTTGTCTAAAATTTGGAACAAGTCCTTTTAATTAGAACGTAAAAGTCTTCCTTTAAAGGCCAAGTTGTTGTTTCCAGATCTGGGTAATATGAGGAAAACTATGAATTGAAACGTGTGACCATATATACTCATTGTTTCCTGTGAATCGACGAAGCTTCCTCTCTTATTTGAATTTTATCCTATAAACCATTAATGCATGTAGACATTTTTATTTTGCTTAGGAGAGTAATGGCACAACTTTCTGCTTCTTTGATTGAAATTATCAATTTTGATCCAATTCCAATGTTTTATTTTTCCTTTGATAAATTTAGTTTTTAAACATTTTTTAACATGTAGCAACCAGGCTTATCCGGAGCTTCATCCAACCATGCTTCTACCTTATGTTCAAAATCAGGTGGTTAACCCATATTTTTTCAAACCTGAATTGAGGATGTTTTTCAGGAGAGTGTTGAGATATGCAAGAGATTGGACAGTGATAAAATAAGGTTGTTTCCCCCCACCCTCACCTCCAACTTATTGATGGGGGCCTAGGGATTAATCCAGTTCTTTAAGAGGAAGAACCTGACATGCTTTTCTGTAATATAGCTTTTTCCCTTCCTTCTGTTGGTCCATGTGAAACATCCCTGAGAGAAATCAAATTCCATGAGATGGGTTTTAATCTCCAAGTTGTCGAGTGCCGCAGCAGTACAACGATTGAAGCCCACCCCTCATTTTTTCTTCTAGGACTCTATTAGTGTTGAAATCTCCCATAATGATCAGATTTTGGGCATTTGTGGGACCTTCCCAGTTGGCCACCCAGTCCAGCACGTGGATTCTGTTATTTCCTATCAAAGGGATGTACATGTTGATAATATTTAAATCGGCCTGCCATTTCTGGGAAAAGAAACAGCATGAACCATAAAGAAAATTTTGAACAATCATAACTTGTCAATTTCCAATAAATGAGAGTCTGAGTTTTTGGACAGAAAGTTGTTTGTTTGCTGCCCCATAATCCGTTAAACTAAGGTTTTTTTTAGTAGCTATGGCATATTCTTGGAGAAGAATCATATCTAATTTCTCAAAGATGGTTGTTTCTTTGAGGAAAAGGTGCATATTGGGCACCCCTATACAGCTAACATTCCATGAAATGATCCACATTAAGAAGCTATCATAGTGGTGGGCCTTTCTTCCACAGTTCCTTTTCGAATTGCTGAATTAGAAGTCCAGATATGCATCATCTTATCTGCCATATTTGGCATGCTAGTATCCTCATCTGAGTTGTTCTGTTCTCTTCTTGTTTTCCTTATTTTCTTTGTGTCTTGAATGATTTTTAGCTCCCAGATTTGGAGGTTTATGGGTATGGGATCATATTTTTCGTTTATTAGGACCTGCTCTTTCTTTCCCTCAGTGTGATGATTATGCCTTACGGCTTGGAGGAGAACCAAATAGGGTATGTTACTGTTTTTTGATAACCCCTTTCTTCTGCTTTCATGAGGTTAGCTTTTGATTTTCCTTTTTGTATCTTCTGGTTCTCTGTCTTTTCTTGTAAGATTTGGATGTCTTCCATGCCTTGGGATACAATAACCACTAGAGTCTCAAATGGATTTTCAAGTGTTGGAATGACGTGATTCCCCTTAGCCCTTCCTTGTGTACGCTATTTGAAATTTGGTTCCATTCTGATTGTGAGGATCTGCTGAGAGTTTTGCTTGCTGATTTGCTCCTGCAGGTGCAGACAGGTTGGCCATGGTTTGTTGATTTCTGCATCTCCTTGTCAGGTTGCTTCTGTGTGGTTTGTTGCTATTATGTGGGGCAGAACCTTGCAAGATGCCCAGGTTCATGACAACGACGGCTTAGGAAGGGGATATTTTCATAATCCAAGTGTTGTTTCCATTGGATCCCTCCTATTTCGAAGATGATTTTGTCTGGCAAAGGCTTGTATAGATCTAATTGATGCAAACACAGGCATAATTGAGGACTTCAGGGTTACTTGTGAATTTGGATGCTGTGATGTATTCCCCAACAGCTGATCCTGTCTTCCTTAGAAATGTTTCATTCCAATATTCACTGTGTAAAAGGGGCAGATGGACCCATATAGGCACCATGCTAGGTAAATCCTCCATTGGGTTAAAGGTTGGAGACTAGTGTTTCATAAAGAAACCCAATTTCTTGATGAGCCATGGTCCTCCTTGGAAGGCTTTATCCCTTTCCTGTTTAGTGTTGAATACTGCTATGAAGTATCATTTTGCCATCATCAATATATTCCACACATCCAAAGGAATTTCAGTTTTCTTCAACCCATAGTTTGAGCATATTTGCCTAGATAGGCTCCCATGAAGCAGCAGATGAAGGCTTTCCTTTTAAGATCCAAAGCCTGTTTTCCATTTCATCAATGAAGAATGAGACCTTGGAAGAAAGAAAGAAATTATATTAATGTCCACGGATGACCATAAGTAGGTCAATGGAACTCAAGGAAACAACCATTAACAAAGAAAGTTCAAGGAAAGAGAATCCAAGAAGCCAAAGTACAAAAGACAAAGTAAAGCAATGTGCCACTAACAAAGATGGTAATGGAACCCATACAAACAGCAACAAGGGGCCGAACAAGAGCCCCCAAAAGGATGTGCCGATGAGGAGTCATCTGACCCACCATCAATCACTGTGAAAAGATCCGATTGTGTCCATTGGGGAGTATCCAATGTCAAAGGGCCCGGGTTGGGAGATCCTAGGAGGCAGCAAAGCACTTTCTCTAGAATCTACCCTAACATCCAAGGCCGATTACCCGAGGTATAAAAGAAACTTGTAATGTGAGTATGCCCCTATGCTCTGGGGGCTCACCGGAAGGGCACAGAGCCACACCAGCGGGAAGAAGCAAAGCCACGGTGTTGAGGGAGAGCAAGTTCGCAGATCTAAGGAATTTGAGTAGTCCTGATATGCTGAGAGAAGCACCACCTAACTGATCTATCAGCTCTAATGTGTGATGGACCAGTGTCTAAAAGGCGCTTAGTGCTACCAATTGCCTAGATGGGTTGTAAAAAAGAGGTGATCAACATGGGGGCTCTAGAACCTCTAGGCTCCTCCTGCAGGGATTTGCACTAGATGGTGATGACCTCACAAAGATAAAGAGCCAAGCACCGTTGGTCTATATATCTAAAGAAAGCAGATAGAGTGTTGGTTGAGTCCCTATACAGACAGTGATATATTCCCCAAATCCCATAGTAAATGGGGCATCTGAAAATGAAATGTTCCTCAGTCTCAACCCCTTGGAGGGAGAAAAGTTGGCAGATCCAATCCGGATGGAGAATACGATGACCTGTTTCAACCGGTGATTGGTGAGAACATGCTCTCATTTGGCCAAGCGAAAACCTCAAGTCGTGGGACCAATGGCATTGGAGATAGTGAGGGCAATAAATAATACCATCCTCTATCTGTAAGAAATGTTCGGCATAGAAAGCAAGCTTGGGGCTAAGCGGATCAATGGGGTAGATCCAAGTGGCCTAGATATACAATTAGTAGATGTCCTCTCTAGCAGCTCTAGTGATGACATCTTTTATGGGAAGGAGCCCGGGGGGGAAGGGGGTTGGCGTGTCTAGAGAATATATGAGTGGGGGTAGCCGATCCATAGAGATGCCAATAGAAAGGGGCATCCTAGTCTTAAATTACCAACAGTGTTTGCATCTAGTGGGAACTAGTGAAGCAATCCTTTCTGAAGAACAAAGTGCTAAGTAACGATATTTCTCACAACTAGAAGTTGAGACCCCTAAGGACCTAAGTCTATGGATGTAAAAAGTAAGCCTGAAAATAGTCTCGAGACATAGTAGATGGGCAGCAAATTCAGCTTGGACAATCTCCTAAGGAATTGTTTGATTGCAACAAATCATGCGTTGTAACATAAGAATCTGGAACCTCTCAATACGGGCCTAGTCAACATCCCCCAAGTTAGGTCCCCACACCTCTAAACCATACAAAACTGTAGGTATGATGATTGCATCAAAAAGGAGTAACTTGGAAGGAATGTCCTAGAAGAGGATTTGGAAACTTTGGCGTTCTAAGACAAAAGAGAGGCATACCCCTTTGCAAAGGCACGGATGAGAGGCAAACTTCATGCTAAAGTATGGAAAATAAAATTGGACCCCCAAATAAGTGTACGTTCATGTGATCTCTAAATGTTTCACTTTGTAGAAAAATTGGAATCTAGAGAGATAGCGCTTGGAGATATTGAAGATCATGACTTAGTTTTACTAAGGTTGACCACAAGCTATCGGAGTTGGCAAAAATGAGCAAGGGCATCAAGCTGTCATTGAAAGCCTTTGGCAAAGTGAGAGTAGGATAACATCGTCAGCAAAAAGGAGGATAGCTATAAGGATCTCATGAAAAAAACGTCCATCACCAATATGGGTATATTGCAGCAGAAACTTCTCTAACTCATCAATGTAGATGTTGAATACGATCAGTGAAAGAGGACATACTTGCTTGAACCCAATGGTGCTCTTCCCAAAGTTAGAAAAATCGTGAGAAGTACAAAATTGCCCAAGCACAATTTCATAAAGCCTCCAAGCAACGGTAATCAAAGAATCTGGAATGTCAATTTCTCTCAACTTCTTGAAAAGGAAGTGTCTCAGAACTAAGTCAAATGCTTTCTTGATGTCAACAAAACAACAAAAGACTTTGGAAGACCTGTGATGAGCTTATTCAATAATAGCTCGAAGTGTGAAGATGTGGTCGATAGTCTAATAGTCCTTTCTAAAGACTGCCTACTTTCTAGCTCTGATATTATTCCTTTCCAAGTACTCTAACAATTGCATGTCTAACACTATGGCATCAATTTTGGTAAATGTATGCCCTATCATAATGGCCCTGTAGTTGCCAAGGAAAGAGAGATCTTTGAACTTATGAATAGTGTGAATAATGTGTTGGGACCATGATTGAGGGAACCCTGAATACACCACCTTATTAAAGAGCGTGGCAAGGGGGACGGCAAGGGAATCCACACCATATTTGATGAACTCAGCTTTGAGACCTTCACAATCAGTTGTGTTGTTGGTGCACAATTTCAAAATAGCTCTCTTAACGAAAGAAGTGGAAAAAACAAAGGAGGATGGTGGAGGAATGGGGACAATGGCAGCAGGATGGACAAGAACATCATAGAGAGAACTAGCATAGGAGATCCATGCTTCACGGGTGATGTCAGAAACTGTGGGTTTTCTTGTGAGAAGAGTACACCAAAAAGTCTTAGGCTAGTGGTCGAGATCAGCAAGGAGTGTAAGCTATCTAGACACAAGATACTCTCGTTTCTTATGTCAGAAAAGACAACAATACTCCCTACGGAGGTTGGGTATGGAGGGAAGGCCATGCGTTGGAGAAAATCAAAGTATATGATGAAGGGATTTGCACTCATCATCATACCACTTGTTCATGGGGTAGGTTCTATGGTGGGTAGGGGATCTAGAGTAATGAATAGTGTGGAGGCAAGAGTCAAGGGCAGCGTCCCAAAGGGTTTGACGTAAGAACTCATACATGGAATCAGTGGTGTGAAGAGGGAGGGAGTAGAATCCAAATAATAAGGGAGAGACGGTCAACATAGTCAATGGTGTCGTCACCATCAAAGTCTATAGTGGTATATCTAGTGCTATGGGGTCTGGCAAAAGGGGAAGGGTGGGGATGGGGACAGTGACGAACAAAATGGAGGGTGAATGTCAAGACGACATGGTTGGCAATGGGAGCTAGGGAGAAATAAGAAAGCCATAGATGTGGGAGACAAGGGATCTGGTGATGAGAATATAGTCCACAATGCTTGTGCCACCACCATGGGGAAAACAAGTGAATCTGCCAGAGTTGGGGAAATTTTGTATTTTTTGTGGGAAATTTTGACCTTGATATTGTTTGTTGTACACGATACTACAGGAATTCCTGCAATTCATCTTTACTATGATTGATTGGTTCATTTGAGACTGCAAGATTGAACTTTGGGTTGAGAGTTGTCTAAAAAAAGGATGAATCTAACAAGACCATGGCCCCCTCATGGGTTCAGAAACTAAGTCCAACTCAGCTAATAGGCGGGTGATGTTCAAAAATCTTGGCTTGGGGGAGCACTTTGGATGCAAATTTTGGGGATGGGAGCATGGCTCAAAGGCTTTGGATAAAGGGCATTAGTACTCTATGGCAAGTGATTCTTTTCAATATTAATCACTACTACAAACTAACAAATCATCTTTTCATCTAGCTAGTTATTAGACAAAACAATAAACCTATTTAGTAGCAATCAAGCATTAAAAGCTCCCATATAACGTAGGCAAGAGAATACATGAGCGGGGGTAGTTGATCCATAGAGATGCCAATAGAAAGAAGGAACAAGCTAGTCTTAAAGTATCAACAGTGTTTGCGTCTAGTGGGAACCAGTGAAGCAATCTTTCTTGAAGAGCAAAGTGCTAAGTAAGGATATCTCTCACAACCAAAAGCTGAGTCCCCTAAGGACTAGAGTCTGTGGATGTAAAAAGTAACCCTGAAAATAGTCTCGAGGCATAAAGGTTGGGCAGCAAATTCAACTTGGATGATCTCCTGAGGAATTGTCCACTTGCAATGGATCAAGCCCTGTAACATAAGAGTTTGGACCCTCTCAATACGAGCCTAGTCAACGGCCCCCAAGCGAGGTCCCCACACCTCTAAACCATACAAAACTATAGGTTTGATGATTGCATCAAAAAGATGTAACTTGGAAGGAATGTCCTAGAAGTGGATTTGGAAACATTGACGTTCTAAGACAAAAGGAGAGGCATACCCCTTGCAAAGGCATGGATGAGAGGCAGACTTCATGCTAAAGTATAGACCAAAAAAACAGACCCCCAAATAAGTGTAGGCTAATGTGATCTCTAAAAGTTCCACTTTGTAGAAAAACTGGAATCTGGAGAGAAAGCGCTTCGAGATATTGAAGATCATGACCTTAGTTTTACTAAGGTTGACCACAAGCTATCAGAGTTCAAAAAAATGAGCAGGGGCATCAAGTTGTCGTTGTAAGCCCTTGGCAAAGTGTGAGAGGAGGACAACATTGTCAGCAAAAATAAGGATAGCTATAAGCACCTCATGCAAAAAAAAAACCATCATCCATATGGGTATGTTGCAGTAGAAACTCCTCTAACCCATCAATGTAGATGTTGAATAGGGTCGGTGAGAGAGGACATCCTTGCTTGACCCCAATGGTACTCTTCACAAAGTCAAAAAAAATAATGAGAAGTATGAAATTGCCCAAGAACAATCTAATAAATCCTCCAAGCAATGGTAATCAAAGAATCTGGAATGTCAATTTCTCTCAGCATCTTGAAAAGCAAATGTCTCAAAACCGAGTCAAATGCTTTCTTGACGTCAACAATACAACAAAAAACTTTGGAAGACCTGTAACAAGCTTATTCAATAATAGCTAGAATTGTGAAGATGTGGTCAATAGTCTAATAGTCCTTTCTAAAACTTGCCTACCTTCAACTCTAATATTATTCCTTTCCAAGTACTCTAACAAATGCATATCTAACACTGTGGCATAAATTTTGGCAAATGTATGCCCTATCATAATGATCATGTAGTTGACATGGATAGAGAGATCTCTAGACTTATGAATAGGGTGAATAATGTGCTTGGACCATGATTGAAAGAAACCTAAATACACCACCTTATTAAAGAGTGTGGCAAGGGGGAAGGCAAGGGAATACACACCATATTTGATGAACTCAGCTTTGAGACCTTCCCAATCAGCTGCGTTGTTGGTGCACAATTTCAAATAGCTCTCCTAATGAAAAAAGTGGAAAAAATAGAGGATGGTGGAGGAATGGGGGAAATGGCAGCAGGATGGACAAGAACATCGTAGAGAAAACTAGCATAGGAGATCCATGCTTCGAGGGTGATGTCAGAAACTGTGGGTTTTCTTGGGAGAAGAGTACACCAAAAATTCTTAGGCCAGTGGTGGAGATCAGCAAGGAGTGTAAGTTGTTTAGACACAAGATACTCTCGTTTCTTACGTCAAAGAAGATGACAATACATTCTATGTAGGGTGGGTATGGAGGGAAGGTCATGGGTTGGAGAAAATCAATGTCTATGATGAAGGGATTTACACTCATCATCATACCACTGGTTCATGGGGTAGGTTCCGTGGTGGGTACGAGATCTAGAATAATGAATAATGTGGTGACAAGAGTCAAGGATACTATCCCAGACGGTTTGACGTAAGAACTCATACATGGAAGCGGTGGTGGGAAGAGGGAGGGAGTAGAATCCAGACATAAGAAGGGAGAGACAAGCAACATAGTCAATGGTGTAGTCATCATCAGTGTATAGTGGTATGTCTAGTGCTACGGGGTGTGCCGGAAGGGGAAGGGTGGGGATGGGTACGGTGAGAGCCAGTATGGAGGGTGAACATCAAGACAACGTGGTTGGCAAGGGGAAGCTAGAGAGAAATAAGAAAGCCACAGATGTGGGGGATGAGGGATCTGCTGGTGAGAACATAGTCCATAATACTCGTGCCACCACCACAAGGAAAACAAGTGAATCTACCAGAGTCGGGGAAAATTTGTATTTTTTGTGGGAAATTTTGACCTTGATATTGTTTGTTGTGCATGATACTATAGAAATTCCTGCAATTTATCTTTACTATGATTGATTGGTTCATTTGAGACTGTAAATATGAACTTTGGGTTGCGAGTTATCTAAGAAAACGATGGATCTATAAGGCCATGGTCCCCTCATGGTTCAGGAACTCAGTCCAGTTCAGCTAATAGGTTGGTGATATTCAAAAATCTTGGTTTGGGGGAGCACTTTGGATGTAGATTTTGGGGATGGGAGCATGGCTTGAAGGCTTTAGATGAAGGGCATTAGTGCACCACAACAGATGATTCTTTTCAATATTAGTCACTATTACAAACTAACAAATCATATTTTCGTCGAGCTAGTTCCTAAACAAAAAAAAATCTCTTTAGTGGCAATCAAGCATTAAAATCTCCCATTTAATGTGGTCTGGTGGTAATGCAGGTTCACTCTTTTAAGAATGACTTGGATCCAATTTCACCACAGGCATGTCAAACAAATTCCATCCCTTTTGTAATTTAATTGGTGTTTTCCAATAAAAACTTTAAGCATTAAAAGATGGATTTGTTTGAATGTACTGCTTGAATCATTAGCATCAAGGTACTAAATAAATATAATTTTGTTCAAAAGCTCGAAATCCCCTATGGATACACATTTTGTGACAAAACAAAGATCAATGAAACTAACTTTTAACTCAAAAACTTGAAATTTCCTATGAATCAATGAACTAGCAACTAGTAGCACTACCATTCAAGTATGATGCCACAAGGGCATACTCTTTCCCAAAATCTAGTTCATATTCAACTAATGCCACATTTCCCTGACTGCTTTGTTGGGAAAGAGCATATTGTCGCTTCTGGAAATCCTTTTTGGCATGCCCGACCCTATGACGGTAAAAGCACTTCACTTTGTATTTGGAAGATGAATCACTAGAGATACATTTCCACTCCCTCTTTGACTGAGCAGCAAATGCACTCTCTGTTTTTCCAACAATGGACTCATTTGCATGTGTTTGCCTATGTCTCTTCAGCAGCAAATACGAACTAACCTGAACAAATGCCAGGGTCTAGGTTTCTACTATCAAGTGTAAGCCTCTATGTGTCTCGAGGTCTCACAAAACATCATCTCCACAATACCATCAATGAAATATGCTTCTCCACCCTCGTGACCTTTTCGTTCTCACCCTTCTATTTGGTGCATGACATCCCTAGGACTAAGAGAAATTCCTTTGCCTAAATGCAAACTTCGATCTCATGCTCCCTGACCTTAATGTGTGATTTGGATGTAGTCGGGTCATAATTTTTAAATAAGTCTACCAAGGCCTCTTTGTGGAAATTTATCCCCCTGTCAAAAATTCAATATTTGGGCCATGTAGTGCACCCCTACATCTACAAGTGCTTTGCCTTGGTGTCCTTGGTGTCTTTTTTGGTGATTTTGGTCAACTATCAAGGGATTATGATTGAGGTTTCCCAATTTGATTTTCCAAGTGTTTATTGAGTCAAAGTTTGAGCCCAAAATGTGTCTAATGAATCCAATTTGAGTCTAATTCTCAAAACTATGATTTATATAAAGAATATAATTTCTTGTCCAAGGGGTTAGGTGTATTGGCAATGGGGAACACTTCTAAGAGTGTAACCTAGGTTCATATCCCCCCACCACTATAAGGTGACCCATAACTTCAATGGGTTAAGTGTTCAGGTTGTGGTGTAACAATTCTGGGATACATTCGAGTGTGGCCCACGTTCACAAATCGTAAGAATCTGGCTCAAGCATACCCCACATTATGTTAAAGGCAGCCCTTAACCTCCCCCAATATTTACAAAGCAAAACAACAAAATGCTCTCTGAGTTTTGTATTAAAAGTGCCAATGAAACTTTAGTATAGGATAAGAAGATTACCTTATAAAAATGGAACGAATAAGAGAGAAAGGAAGTCTAACATGAGAGCAATATCAACAGATGCAGACAAACACGTAAGCGTATCAAAAAGAGGGAGCACTAATAGAGTTTGTCCTAAGAGCAATATGTAAGAATGGAAGCATATTAATATATACATGATTTACCCAACCAAAAGTGTGATCACAATGACAACAATTGTCCAAAGCAAAACAGCCCAGCTACGAATTTGGTTCAACTTGAAGAAACTATCACAGCAATCACACAAACAAGGGCTAATGAGAAAGCATATCCAAAGCCCATGAAGCCAACCCCCTAAAGACTCTGTTGCACTTGAAGCATGTGAGTCTAAAACACATGCCCATGAAGCATGTGCCTAACACATCCAAAGAACGAGGTCCATCCATCACATTCTATTGATCATGGAGGGAGCTCTCTCATATTCTCCATATAAAATATTTCCCATGTAATATAGATTTCAGACCTTTTACATTACAAATGATCCTAATGAGAATGATGCCATTTCTAAGAATTATATGTCAGGTCTATGATTTCGGCCTTTTGTAATAAATTGTGGTTATTATGCATTCTGCATATATTTGTGTTACTTTATGTTCAGAATTATTTTTTGTTGATGTTTCATAATCATATTAGCCTGCTTAATTCCATATGGTGATGGGTTTACCCACGACTAGACAGAAAGTAGAAATGGTGAGGAAAAGCATTCCTTCATCAAAGAATTTAGTGTTGCATCAATGCCTTGGCAACGAAAGGAATCCATCATCCAATAGGGTAGCCTTGGCATTAAAATTTAGTAAATGCGTACATTCTAAGCACCAATGGATCAAAGATATCTTGTTGATCAGATTAGCAGGTTAATTTAGAAACACAAATTTACCCATATGGTCAGTATTGTACTTGATGGAGTGACGAAAAGGCATTGTGTACAACTCATCTGACTGATTGTTTCACAACATTTAGATTTTGCTTGTCCCAAACATACAAAGGGTTTTAGATGTATTTGCATATTCTACCCTTGCTTTAGGACATGGTAGACAAAGCAGATGCTAAACTTCCCCAAGATGTTGTTGCCTTCCCTAGAGGAGAAGTTGATAGGATACAAGTGGGAACATTTGAGCACAGAGGTACCTCACCTCCAACATATAAGCTCAAAAAGAAGACCATTATAGTTATTGATGAGGAAGAGGAGAAGCATGTAGCTGACTCGCCACAGAATATTATGCCCCATGCCAGACTTGGTATAAAAGATGATATGGCAGAGTGCATCTCAAATTTTGAGGAAGCAAAAGATGACATAGAGGAGATTCTAGTAGATGATGATGATGAGGGTAACGGAGGTTTGACAAGTGCTAAGGAGACACTACCAACACCCACTAGCAAAAGAGGAAATCAACATCCACGTACCCAGTTATCTAGAACCTATCAGGTCCTCTCCTACCATCTCAGTTGCTCCTAGTGTGTTGTATCTTTCTCTCCTGGTACATTGTGATGCAGGAGCATCTCAAAAACATCTACAATGGCTACATGAAGATATGGTCAAAGTTGGAAATTCTCAAGCATACAAAGCTCAAGTCATGTCTTAGTTTTGTATTTGAATTCATATTGTTGTCTTTTCCCTCCAAAATGTTGTTAAGGAGGAATAAATGTAAATATTAAATGTAAAAGTAAAAGGGTTGAAAGGAATCCCCACGTTGGGAGTTTGTTGAGTAAAAGTGGAGGAGATGGTTGAAAGATTTCAACCATAAGATATTAGTTGAGATTATCTCTCAACTTAGATATTAGTTTAGAAAAATTCTCCTTTCTCGTTTCAAAGCCCAAGTTGGCATAGGAGACTCTTTCAAAGAGTAATAAATGTAATGAAAGAAAGAAGAGAGGAGTACATAGAAGGATAGAGAGAGGGAGGATCTCTTTAGGGAGAGGAGGAGTCACGAAGACCATTCGGCCTGTATTATCTTGTTTTGACCATGGTGACAGAAAGCCGAGTCTTGAGTTGCTTTCGTCTATTGTATGTCTTTAATGAAAAGATGCTGCGGATTTGGACGATGTCGTATGCCTTTAGAAGGATTTTTGGAGTCTTAGGTGCAGAGGATGTTGTCTTGACAGACACGACGTATTTTTCCATTCTAAACACAGGACCGAGCCGAAGGATCAGGACCAGGTCAGAGATTTTGAAGCCGTTTGTAAAGACAGGCTATTAGCGTATGAAGCCATGGGCAGGAAAAGTTGATATTAAACAGACCCAAGTCCTGTTCGAATTGTATCATGTTGTAGCCGCTGAGTTCGTGGGTAAATTCAATAGAATTACTTTAAGCCGAGTTTGAAAAGCCTAGCTTCGACAAAGTCAATTATATCTAGCTGAGCCAAGCTGAGTATCGGCTATCGTAAGAGATTGAAAGCACCGGAAGGGAGACAAAAATACGATGTGTAAGATAGATGGCCGGAGAGGATGCGAATAATCATGGTCATGGATGTATTGATCTCTTTTCTGTGTAAGTGCTTTCATTATCTTTATGATAGTAGTGTTTTTGCATGTTGCAGTACTGTGAACACACAGAACATGGTTATTTGATAATCCAATAGAGTCTTTTGAAATCTTTCAGACAATTGTAATCGATTCGATTCTCCCTAGAATTCTATGTTCTTGGATGTGTTTGTTAATCTTTCAAGCCTGACTAAGTATTCAATCAATCCTTGAAACGCAAAGGATTGAGTGCTATGGAGATGGGAGTTTAAGAGCACGAATAGGTGTTGAGCCGAAGGGCAGATTAATTGGCTGAGCAAAACAATGTCGCCAATTATTAAGCAGCCGTTGGAGCATGAGATGGGTAGATGAGGTGACTGTATAATTGCAAATACACAATCTTGAATACAAGAAAAACAGGCTTTTGAAGTGCCCTTCAGTTGTTGAGTATCTGGGCTATCATCTTTGCTGTGGGACTCGCTTGACTGGACCTGTTTATGAGATAAAGGATTATCTCGATTGGACAAAAAACAAAGAGCTGTGGAGTCAACAAAATGAAAGACCTCTTCCTTCCCACAGACGGCGCCATTTTTTTTAGAGCAAAGAATGTTAATATTCTTGGGGTTGGAATTTGCCAAGAGTGCTGCGACACTATGTATATGAAAGGTTGATACAGAATGGAAACTAGTGTAGATTATTTTGATTTAGCCCTGTTTGCAGTCTGATGACAGCGCATCATTTTTGGTATCAGAGCTTGAAGCTCTTAGGATTTGAAAATTGATCATGGTTGCTAATAAGTTGCTGCAGGATTGAGAAAAGGATCAACAGGACAAAGTGCTAGAAGACCTTGTTGAAGAAAGGTATGAGTAACTTTGATATTTGATTTGAGTTTATTGTGTTTGAGAAGTAAACAGGTGAAAAGGAAGGCTTAAAAGCCATTGAGGCTTGACAAGAGGAGAAGAAGCCAAGGAAAGCTTAGTGAAGAGCCAAGAGAAGCTCTAGAAGAAAAGCAAGTGAATGCTCAAGAGAAAGATTCAAAGCAAGGTAAGCTTGGATTTGTGAAATTATTGATATTTGGTTAAAGTAGTGTCATATTGCAAACCATTGACTCAGTATGAAGCTCAATAAAACCATTAAGTGGGATCAAAAGACTAGGATGCAAAATGCTTAGGTGAGATCAAAGAGATTGTCAAAATACCAGTCAAGGAGAAAGGCTTGGATGAGACAAGTGGACCTAAAGGGATCAAGAGACCAAGGTGGAAAAGACTTGGGTGAAGATCTCAGAAATAGAAATATTGTTGAGAAAAGAGCGGAGCAGCAAGGTACATGAGGGCGCCAAGAAGAAAACAAGCATCCAAAAAAAGAAAGGTATGACCAGTATTGAAATTGATAAAGAGATTGATAGTTTGAAAAGAGATTTAGCTAATTTTGCAGATAGATATAAATCTTGGATGCAGATGGACAAGCAAGCATGGGTATGGCCAATGAAGAAGAGGTTGAAGTGGCCAATAGATCTAATGAAAAGGAGAAGAAGGCAAAATGAGATTGCCAAGAAGAGAGAAGCCCAAGAGGCAACAGGATGAGTAGGTTGCCAAGTGAGAAACAAGAGAAAGAGGTGGAGAAGAAGGTTCTCATTGAGGAGAACAAGAGAAGGAAGAAAGAAAAGATGAAGTGCCAGGAAAAGCACTTAAAAAGATGAGAGTGTTGGTGAAAAAAACACTCATAGGGACCTTGTGGTCTCTTGTTTTTATATCTAATGTTGTCTTTGCATGGGTAATTGCAGGTATGAGCAGCCTTATGAAGGTCAAGAGAAGGGCCTTGAAGAATGAAGAAATTGGTGCAAGAGAAGACACCAAGTGCACAAGTGAATGTGTAAGAGAAAAGAAAAAGTTTGCTATTGTTGATAAAGAAGAAGAGATGCATTGGTTAATGCATGAGGAAGGTGTTGAGGACCCCATACAAGCAAGAGAAGAGATGGAAGATGAAGATGACTCCCATGATGCCATTGAATGCCAAGAAGAGGCAAGAGAACAGTCAAGCATAAAGGAAGAAAAAAGTACAAATAATCAAGAAGCTATGCAAGTCAAAGAACTAATGGAGCAGCCCATTAAGAAGGTAAAGGTGAATTCCAAAATTGATTTTTCTTATTCTTATAAGCATGAAACTATTGATATGCATGTTAGAGAAGCAAAGAGAAAGGTGAAGTTTCCAATTAACCATGGATATGTGATGCCTAAATGGTGGAAGAAGCAAACTCCCAAGCAACAGGAAGTGTTGGTACAAGAGCATGGATGCAGGATGCCTACATGGTTTGAGAAGACAAATGATAAGAAGGAGAAACAAGTATGGGTACCTAAGAAGGCAAAGAGTGAATGTTGAGGTAACACCAAGAAGTCAATGGAAGAAGGTGAAAGGTGACACAAGCAACCAAAGGCGTGAGGATGACACAAGTAAATAAAAAGGTAAACAAATGGTTTATGATGATGTTTTTGAATCCTTTAATGATCTTTTCATGAGAAATGACAAATGAAAAGTGGCTATGTGGACTAATATGCAACAAGGAGAGAATTCCAAATGGATGGATGATGAGAAAAGGGGAGAGAATACAGCAAATCAATGCTTCATTGAAAACAAAGAACAAACAAGATGGCTTCAAGCAGAGATTGAAAAGAGCAAGGAGACACAAGGTAATGGTGTTTCAATTGCTTTTGATAAGTGTACTAATGAAGAAGTTGGTTTATGTGAAGACAAGCTAAGAAAAGATGAGATAAGAGGTGAAGAGCAAGTAATCCTTAAGAAAGGACCCAAGTTCGATGAAGAAAATGGTGAGATAGATGAGAGCTCACTAAAGGAAGAAATGAGAATGTTGGAAGAGCTCTTTAGTTCTTCAAGAGAGCTACATACAGGCACAAACCATGATGAAAACACCATTGGTGAAAGTGAAGAAAGAAAAGAGCACACTAAAGAGGCAAAGGCAGTTTTGGCCAAATAGCAGAAGAGTGGAGGCAGCCAAGAGACTTTATGGTCTCAAGTTTTTACTTCTAACATTGCATTTGATGTTTTGAATGCAGGTGTTAAAGTTGTGGAGATGAATGAAGTCCATAGTTCAATGGACAAATTTTCGAACCAAGAAGATCAAGAAGATCTTGAAGACATGTATGAGAATGAAGCATGGAGATGGGATATAACAGCTGAAAAGGAGATGAGGAGAAGAACATACCAGAAAAGAAAGAAAAGCAAGACTCTGAAAGACAAAGACCACCAAAGACAAACACCAGCATTGGCATTCACAACAAGACCTTGGGATCCAGGCATATAGTGAAGACTAATGCATGGAGGAAACATTTCATTTGAACTAAGGTTCAAATTGTTTCTAGAGGGAGAGTATGATGCAGGAGCATCTCAAAAACATCTACAATGGCTACATGAAGATATGGTCAAAGTTGGAAATTCTCAAGCATACAAAGCTCAAGTCATGTCTTAGTTTTGTATTTGAATTCATATTGTTGTCTTTTCCCTCCAAAATGTTGTTAAGGAGGAATAAATGTAAAAGTAAAAGGGTTGAAAGGAATCCCCACGTTGGGAGTTTGTTGAATAAAAGTGGAGGAGATGGTTGAAAGATTTCAACCATAAGATATTAGTTGAGATTATCTCTCAACTTAGATATTAGTTTAGAAAAATTCTCCTTTCTCGTTTCAAAGCCCAAGTTGGCATAGGAGACTCTTTCAAAGAGTAATAAATGTAATGAAAGAAAGAAGAGAGGAGTATGTCGAAGGATAGAGAGAGGGAGGATCTCCTTAGGGAGAGGAGGAGTCACGAAGGCCATTCGGCCTGTATTATCTTGTTTTGACCATGGTGACAGAAAGCCGAGTCTTGGGTTGCTTTCGTCTATTGTATGTCTTTAATGAAAAGATGCTGCAGATTTGGACGATGTCGTATGCCTTTAGAAGGATTTTTGGAGTCTTAGGCGCAGAGGATGTTGTCTTGGCAGAGACAAGACGTATTTGTCCATTCTAAACGCAGGACCGAGCCGAAGGATCAAGACCAGGTCAGAGATTTTGAAGCCGTTTGTAAAGACATAGGATATTAGCGTATGAAGCCATGGGCAGGAAAAGTTGATATTAAACAGACCCAAGTCCTGTTCGAATTGTATCATGTTGTAGTTGCTGAGTTCGTGGGTAAATTCAATAGAATTATTTTAAGCCGAGTTTGAAAAGCCGAGCTTCGACGAAGTCAATTATATCTAGCTGAGCCAAGCTGAGTATTGGTTATCGTAAGAGATTGAAAGCCCCTGAAGGGAGACAAAAATACGATGTGTAAGATAGATGGCCGGAGAGGATGCGAATAATCATGGTCATGGATGTATTGATCTCTTTCTGTGTAAGTGTTTTCATTATCTTTATGATATTAGTGTTTTTGCATGTTGCAGTACTGTGAACACACAGAACATGGTTATTTGATAATCCAATAGAGTCTTTTGAAATCTTTCAGACAATTGTAATCGATTCGATTCTCCCTAGAATTCTATGTTCTTGGCTGTGTTTGTTAATCTTTCAAGCCTGACTAAGTATTCAATCAATCCTTGAAACGCAAAGGATTGAGTGCTATGGAGATGGGAGTTTAAGAGCACGAATAGGTGTTGAGCCGAAGGGCAGATTAATTGGCTGAGCAAAATGTCGCCAATTATTAAGCGGCCGTTGGAGCATGAGATGGGTAGATGAGGTGACTGTATAATTGCAAATACACAATCTTGAATATAGGAAAAACAGGGTTTTGAAGTGCCCTTCAGTTGTTGAGTATCTGGGCTATCATCTTTGTTGTGGGACTCGCTTGACTGGACCTGTTTATGAGATAAAGGATTATCTCGATTGGACAGAAAACAAAGGGCTGTGGAGTCAACAAAATGAAAGAACTCTTCCTTCCCACAGACGGCGCCATTTTTTTTAGAGCAAAGGATGTTAATATTCTTGGGGTTGGAATTTGCCAAGAGTGCTGCGACACTATGTATATGAAAGGTTGATACAGAATGGAAACTAGTGTAGATTATTTTGATTTAGCCCTGTTTGCAGTCTGATGACAGCGCATCACATTGCATGTTGCTCCTAGCACTTTGCATGTCACTTCCAACTCAAAGGTGGTTCTAGTCTTGGCAAACCTAATCTAACTCCTAACCAGCCTCTGTTGCCTCCCACCCTTACTCCTATTGTGGCTGAGTCAGTAACCATAAACTCTCAGAAGACGACTATAATTGATGCTCCTAATTATATTAAAAAGTTTGATAACACCTTTGACTTCATTTAGCAAGTACCTATGAGTTGGATACTAGATGACATGCATAATGTCAATAGTTCAAATCATCCACGCTCCCCTCACGGCCTAACACCAACAACTTCTCCTTTCCATGTAACCATGTAGCCTATACAAATGGACGTTGATGGCATATCTCCATGAAGCCTGATGTGGAGCAGTCACAGCCAATCAAACTTATTGACAAGTTAGAAGCAATTGAAAACAGTACACTTCCTACATATGAGTCTACTTTAGTGCATGTTAAGATTCCATTTGTTGACATGTCTCTCCCACTAGTTGCCATTGATAACACAGTTCAAGCCATGAGAGGATGTCAGTTTATAACCATTTCTTTTAGTAGGAGGAGAAGGGGGATTTCCATTCCCTCAGCCAGATGGTAGCTATTCACATTCAGTTATCCCAGATTCACATTAATTTGGCTCAACAAGATGAAACTACAAAGTTATTGCCATGGCAAAAAAGCACGACAGCTTTTATGAGCAGGGTCAGTAGTACTTATGATTTTTCATGAATTAAGCATGAAGAGTGTTTCCATAAAGGTTGTTTTCCTAATAAATGATATTGGCATACACATACATACATAAAGTTGAAGATAGCAATATTAAGGGTAAGGATATACAGGAGGACTCTATATAGGGTGCAATTAATCAGTTTGCATATCTTGAGACAGTTATCAGCCGAATTGCATAGGGAAATACAAGAATAATTCAAGGTGGATCTTGCTGATATGGAAATCTAGTTCGCAATTAGTTAGAGTTGATGACAGGGCTGAGTGAAAAGGATTTGAGCTGATATTACTGGTAAATTCACTCAAGAGGCAGATGTACCAAAAAGACAAAGAGATGCATGACAGGACAGCAGAGTGGAAAACAGAATGGGACAAATAGAGAGACAAGTAAAAACACAGGAGAAGCAGCTTAAAGCAGCCCTGAATGAGTGGCAATCCAAGGCCATTGATTTAAGATGGATCGGTACAAGCTGAAGGACAAATAACAACATTGTACACTGGGAACTTTGAGAACATAGAAAAGTAAAAACCAGGATTGGAATCATAGCTTCAACAGCTTCAGGAAAAGACCAAGGCTGATAAAAAACTAATAAGAAAAATGACCCACGATGCTGAGGAGTTTTGAAGAGCCTACAAGAAACTAGAGATGGATTATAATCGATTGTAGGGTACTACTTTATAAGTTGCTTTACCCTTGACATAAGCTGCGGTGACACCAAACCCAGCCTTGTAGAATACACCCTTAGTTTTCAGTTCCTTGTTGCAACCTGATAAATCTACCTTGTCTGGACCACCTCCGCAGATAGTTGTCAGCAAGGATGCCAGCCAAGCTAGAAGGGGGTTTAATGTAAAGAGAGATTTTGTCATTATTTGCTGTCATCATTGTACATAACCATGAATAAAGTAAGTTTCTATTAAAGGACTAATCATACGAACATGCAATGTACTTGCTACCTTAGTTTAATATTGGGTTTGGTGTTGGTTATGGAAAGGATATGTGCTGACTGTTGCAGTCAACACAGCCATGTTCAAAAATTAAATGTATAATCCTTGTAAGTTCTTCTGCAGTCAACAATTAAATACATAAGCAAATATAAGTCAGGGATTTGACCAGATACTCCTATCTCTTGGCAAAGAACAGCCCAAATAAGTTTTATAATTTATAGGACAAGTTAATAAGCATGCCTCAAATAGAAATATAAAAATAAGATTCTTGGATAGCCAATTCAAGGTGAAGATTTTATATTTTCCTTCCAATGTTACCATAATTGTTCAAAATTTTCAGTTCTGTTTTTCCAATCTTTTTTGACCTTGTGTTGCTCATTCCATATATTCTTTTTCAGTTATTCCTTCACATAAAAAACATTCCTAATGCAGTTTGGAAAAGAAAATGCCTTGCAAAAAAATCATAGAAATGGAGAAACACAGACTTTCTTGTTTCATTTGTCCTTTTGTAAAACTTTCAATAGCAGCCTGATATGATTATAAACATTTGAATTGTTAGGCATCAAGTACCAACCTTTTATTCGAGGACGTACATAGAAAACCTGGCCACCTCGAGCAAGTTCAAATTCGATGGCTGAAATGATTTTTTCTCCGTCATACTCAGAAAGATGAGTTATTATGGGAACTCTTTCTGGAGGTGGGGTCATTATCAAACTAGAAGAGAAAACCAGTAGTTAGCCGCCACTAAAGGAGGAAAGTCTGCAAGTTGATTTCACCGCTATACATTGAACAATAGTATTCTCCACAAACCACACACTAAACATTGTGAAATTTTGTTTTGAAAAAAGTAAAGGGTAAAAATTAAAGATTTGTTTACAATCAGCAGGACAGATCATAAAATACCAAAAAATAAGCTTCCATCAAGGCATTGTACAAAGATATGAGCTTTAAACCACAAAAGCCTAGAACAAGAAAGCCAACAAGAGCAAAACAACACCAACAGCTAGAAACCTATGAAGCTAAACTGAGTTTGAAACCAACTGTATATGCTAAGAAAAGTCATGGTATAAAGGGAAGCCCTGAACATAAGATATACAAAAGCATTGAGATTATTGTGTGCATCTGATTTCTGCATCGCCCCAAACAGAGGCCTTCAATGCTAGTTGGAGGTTATGACAGGTCCCTATTAATTGGAAACAGGTCCCTCTCAATCCATTGGATCACCTTGGAAACAAGGGATAGGATAGTAGATGGGTGCATTCCAGTCGATTGCTTGAGCTTGAGTGGACCTTGAGCTGCAATCATGGGTAGTAGGGTACTTATGAACTGTAGACTGATCAACCTGCTCCTGCATTGCCTCCCACACAAGCTTCTTGATTGGGTCATAAATTAGGAGTTTTTTCATGGATTGAAGGCGCAATTACATAAAATCATTGTTTTTGTCAACTGCTGGATACGCTCCTCTTGCCTTTCGATATAATCATGCATTTGGACTATGCATTCACCCATTAATGGGATTTGAGTCTCATGATTGCCAATTGTAGCACCCAAATGGTGAATACTGTCTTCCAGCTTACTAAAGGCCCTTAATAAAGCATCAAAGACTTTGGCATCATCATAATAAGCTGCCTTCCTTTCCCTCAATTGGAGTCAGGCCCACAAAAGTACTGACTACCAACTGAGGCTTGACTCCATTGTGGTTGACTAGGTCCTGGTTTGATTCTTTTGTACTTTCCCCTTTCTCGAATTAATAAAATCAGAGGACCCGTAAACTATCTTTATTTCTCATAGGCTAAAGGGGCGCGGGGGGTTTAAAAGGGAAATAATCTAATAATAATTTATTACGTTGTCCAAAAAGGTACTTCAAATTATAACTTTACAAAATGATTATTACTGAATGGGGCCTAAAATAAATACGGGATACATGGCCAAAAAGTAATTAATATTCATAAATTAGAAAAAGGTTGATATTTAATTAAAAGAAATATTAATTTCTTTTAGGGTTGGAATGAAAAAGTGAATAATAAAAGAATTGGGTGAAAAAAGAAGTCATTATTCAAACACCCGAACTAAAACCAATACCCTTTTTCTAGAGGAAAAGCTTGCAGCTTTAGCTCTACATCTAAGGACGAAAACCCTTGGATTTGTAGGTAGAAGGACGAAAACCCTCATACCCAGTTGACGATTCCACACAGAAATCACGTTTGTGTTACCAATTTCAGAAAAGATCAGTTTTAGATCCCTATTCAACAGGAGAGTCACACTTCAAGAAACAAGAAAATAAGGTAGATCCGTATAGCGTCCATACCACGGTTGTATTCTATCGAACTAGGCAGCATCGCAACACATCAAGTTGTCGTACTATTCTAAGGTTTATTTGGCAAGGGTTTCAATAAAAAAATTTGTTTTTATGCATTTCCAGATTATGTCAGGTTAGGGTTTGATTAACAATTCAAAAATAATTAGTATATGACTTTATTATGCTACTATACTTTTCCAACATTCAATAAAGATTCAATTTGGTTTTTGGTTATCAGTTTGCTTTGTGTTATTATATATTATTGGGTGAAATTTCAGATTTGAATTGAATAACAAAATAAGGGTTTCACAGCAAATTTAGAATTGTTCATATTTATCCAAAAAGGGTTATTTCATCTTTGCAGACCGGATGAGGTAAAAGACCTAGCACTTCTAGATGATGACCATGGGGAAGGTATTGCCCAGTTCTATGAAATGTCGGGGGAGTGGGAGATGAGATGTGGATAGTACTGAAATTATAGTGAACTAAAACTAAAGATGGAAAAATGACAAACAACAAAGAATTACATTTAGATTTTCCCCACAAGCATGAAGTCTGCCAACTAAGTAATAATGTCTCTCTCAAAATTAAACAAGAAAAACCTCAATAAAGGGAAATAGGGGTAGTAAGGTAAATGTAGAACAATTTACTTAAAAACCATTTGTTACAAATGCTAATTTGTTATTTCCAACTTTTACAGATCATCCAACCAAACCAAAAAACTTGCCTACTAAAGTTCTTGTATGAACTGAATAATTAAAAGCTTCATAGGGCTTTCAACTCCTATAATGAAACTGAAGAAAGAACTAACATCAAGAAATTAAAATTTCAAGCCACACGCACCCTACCAACAAACATCTCCCAGATGTAAGATACAACTACCCCTATAAATGGATAAGTGAAACTACAACAAAACACAATAACCATATCCCTACTAGAAGAATTACTCTGACAAAAGGAGACGCAAACTAAAATTACTCTATGCCACCTCAATATGCAATGAAATCATTGAAAACAAATTGCATCTGGTGTAATTATCTCCTCGAATATATAGATATCACCCCAACATACCAAGAAACATAGATATTTCATTGAACCTCCAAACTACTAGCTGACAACTTGAACAATTGACTTCCATTAACACATAAGAACACAATCAACAACCTAGATACATAGATTATAGGAGGATAATACAACCACAAATGTTGGAAATATGTTGCTAATTGTCAACAATAATAAACATAAAAAGAAACTCAAACTATTGAAAGGAAAATTCTCACAATAAAGAGCTATGAAGCAACCGCCACACCACCATATTCAATATCTTTGAAGACAAGCAACATACCAAGCCAAACAAGCAACCCGACCTCACACCAAACCTCCAACCTCTCCCCCTCACAAAACAATATCTCACCTCAAAAAGAAACACTGACCAATCTACAAAAATAAAATGGGTCTTTTTTTACAATATAATACTTGTATAATCAAGTTTATTAAGCAATTTTTCCTTAAACAATATCTAGATGGAAAAGTACATTAAGAACACAACTACTAAGAACCTATCATTGAGGCATATAACAGGAACTTTTGAATATAAAAAAAACATAGAACTATGTGGCTATCTCAAAACGAGGTGTCAAGGTGTGGTGTTGATTTTGTTATGCCTATTTTTAGCACCCCCCTCTTTTTCTCAAAATCATGACATGATTAAATCTTGCCATATGATGGCTTTGCGTCATAAGTTTAAACTGCTAGCAGGGCCAACTTGTTTGCATTCGTTTATACGATTATTTATTTGTGTGTACATGAATATGAAATATTGTTATATCTGAATGATTTTTATACTCGTGACGTTAATTTGAGACAGTGCACAATATAAGTTGATCATTTAAGCATGTTAACTGTATTTGAGAATCAACATGTTGATACTTCAATTTGCAGTATGCACTTGATTGTCATTTGATACTTAGTCTTGACAATGAATAGTTAAAAACTCAGTAGTAATGCAGTTTTGATATACTTGAATATGTCTCTAAATGATGTAAGGTTATATAAGGATTGTATAATGCATCTAATGTTTGAAAGTGATGAGAAGGTATAAAATAGTCTTATTCCGCTCCCCCAGCTAGAAGATATAGTCTAAAGAGGCAATCAATTTTCTTGCACATCGCAATCTCTTTTGTTCATAACACCCATATTCTTCAAGCATGAACGATATATTTCCCAGCATGTAAAGGTGGTAATGGTATTTGCTTTCATCTTTGATCTTGGTTGTCATACTCACTGCAAAATTGGGGAACATATATTTGCATAACACATTGGTATATTGATATAATGTGTTTCATGGTTTATAATAGGTCTTTTGATCTAACCCTTGGTAGGTCATTGTTTCAGTGCATATAAACCATGGCATAAGTTGCAACATAATACTCGAATGGCGTAGTTATAAGGTTTTGAGCATAGTTTAAATGTTCAAAAGCTTCAAAATTCAGCATTGGTGTTAATGCATTGACTAGGGTTAATATGATTTTGACATGGCACGATTTAGATGGAACATAGTGAATATTTGGCGGTGGAATATTTTAAATGCTAAGCTAGTGGGTACAAGCCTTGGAGTTCGAGAAGCTTGGCAGTTGATTTAGCGAGGTGCTAAATAGTTCACTAAAGTGTTTCTAATGATAGATTTGGTTGGCGGTTTCCAGCTTGTTTAGTAGAGATTGAGCTATATAATAAAATGAAAACACATAATTCGAGTTCATTTATTGATTAGGTTACAATAATTGTCGGGAAACAAAAGCCTTGTTTCTTGTGTATTTTGTCATTCGAACAAGCTTGTTGTGGGAGCAGAACTTTGTGAAATTCTTGGGCTATTTAAGACATCAAGTTTGTTGGTTTTTTGGTCATTTGGGTGGTTTCAAGCTTTATTTAGGTATGTGCAAACTCGTTGTGGGAGATTGCATTCATACTATATTTAAGGTTTCAGTAGAGAAATTATGCATTTATAATTTGGATTTGAAATATTTGTCTGCACATATATTTCTTTAGCATGCTTAGTTTGCTTTATGAGCCGAGTCTTTTGCATGCAATGGAGCCATGGGAAGAATATATATTTTTGGTCTTCTGCTGAGGAATTAATTTAAAGGAATTACTATATAGAATGGTTATGAAGGAAGATAATATGTGACTGTCGACAGAATAATGTTATGGGTTTTCTTTCCTAAGTCATTTTCGAAAAGAATAATGTTTCAAAGTTGCGTATATTTGAATGCATACTTGCATTGTTTGAAGAAAATGAGAATGTTGTTTGAACAATTGCAAAATCTGAGTGCATGGTGGTAAGGTATATTTTGTGGCCTTTGATTTGCTTATGTGGTTGAAATGGAAAGATTTTAAGCTTCGTGATATTATTCAATGATCTCTCTTGCATGGAGTTCTTACAAAGCAAAGTGATTCATGATGCGTTCATTGTTTTGACATGGCATAAATGTTGAAACGGTTAAACACATCTTGCGTACAATTGTTGAACATGATGGTTGAAATTCCTTTCGTTGTGTAAAAAATGCAAAAGACAGTGTTTCATGTTTTGATTGCTTAGGATTTCTACATGTAGTGTATTCATATTTATGGCAGTATTCAGTATGTTTTCAGTTTATTCATGCTTATTTTGATCATTTATTATTGTTTAAATGCTATTTAAGGATTATTAATGTTGAAAGAGGTTTAAATTGTTTGATTTTTAGCATTTATTGACTATTTATGTATGCATAGTTGAATGATTGTTTACATTGAAGGATAAATAAGTCAAGGGCCCCCACCTGTTAGAAATGATAATTGGTCTATTATATTTAATTTGATCTCTTGGATTTTATTTAAAGTCCAACTTATAAAGTTAAGTTATGAACTTTATAGATTATAAAGTAAACTAATTGACTTTAAAAAGGCAATTAATCTTAACTACAACTAACTAAAGGTTAGTTATAACTTGATTCATAACCACCTAAATGGAGAATCACTTTATAAAGAGATTGAAGACACATAACAAAAGGGGAGAAACATATATGTATCAAAAGCTCTTCTAATTTGAAAGTTTTCCACTAAAATCTTCTTCTTTCTATGCAAGCATCTCTAAGATCAAATAATCATTTACAGATAGCCCAAACAATGCATTCTCTGATAGTGAAGTAATCTACTTGAATAATGCAGTTATATCCGTGTTTCTTGATTTATTCATAACTAATTATCTGAGATTATCAAGCATTAATATCATTTAATGATTGCAAATACGTAGTCATATGAGCAGAGTTTTTGTACTTGACCCGAATAATGATGAATACCTCGCATTTTGTGACAATTTATTGATCAATTGATTGTACTTGATTTTCACTTGAAGATTATTTTGTAATCGGAATTATTATTGTTTCTCAATAAAATCATATTCATTTATCCATAAGTCCATTCTTGTTCCAAATCTCACAATCTTATTTTTTGTTAGTTTAGTTTACCTTTCTGTTTTAGATTAGTTGTTAGGTTCTTTTTCTCTTAGTTAATTTGTTTAGTTTGTTTTATTCTATTATTCTTAGATTTAGTTTCTTAATTCACTAACATGTTTTCGTGTTATCATCATTGTAGACTTCTAACTTTAATATTTTATAACCCGCTAACAATAGTTTTAATCTTGATTAGTTTTAACTTTTAGGTTGGCTTTATGTCTCCTTCATTTTCTGTTTAGGTGTTTGTTTTTCTTAGTTGTTATAGATTGCTTTCATCCTTCCAATGTGAACATGCATATTTAATACAATTTTTAAAAAATATGAGGATTTTGTCCTTTAATGGATTGCCTAACTCATAGGCTTTTGCTCTATCGGATAGATCAAATGGTAGTTTATATTTGATTTGAGATTCATTAATAGTACATTGAAATAGTGATTAGCATATTTGCTCAGAGCATTGTTTAGAAGCATCTTTCCTCTAGACTTGATCGACAATACTGTTATGCTTGATTGATTTATATAAGCTTGATTTCAATATATTATTGAACGTATTAATCCCCAGAACTTAAAAGACCCTTTTTACATGCCTTAGGACTAATTCTCAATCATAGATCTCTTATGATTAAATTGGTACAGTTCCACCTTGACCTTCGCGATAGGCGAATGGGTTGATTTGTTGACGCAACAAATTTCACCATCAACAAATTCTTCAAGACCTATAATGCAACTCAGAATGGCATATAAGGCAAGGAAGGAATGTGAAGCTCATAAGCACTAGTCAATTATTCACAGCAAAAGGGATTATACAAAGTGAATCTAACTACGTAGATAGGTTATTTCTAACTTATATTAAAATTAACAGTTCATTTATTTAAATTGTTATTCTCATTTCATTTATGGAATTATTGAATTAAAAAACCATGTAAGCATGAAAGTAGTAAAAATATCAATACCATCTCAATTTAATGCATAATAGCTCTCTCTCTCTTTAAACTTCAGTGTTCCATTGACACAAGGATTGAGCTACAAGGAAGGTTCATGTAACAACAAGAAGCAATAGGTCTTTTCGGACAGGGATTGAAGACTATTTTGTGATCTATCATTAAGCGGATGGAGTTAGCCTCTACTCAATTCTCCTACCATCCATTACTTTTCAAATACCACTGAAGCCGGATATGCAGAGGACGAAACACCTGCTGAATGTCTGAGTGATACTGAAGGTGAAAGTAATTTTGAAATTATCAAAGTGTGAACCGCAAAACCACAAATACCACCACATTTTCCCTGACTGCCACTGATATAACCATTGTTATTGTTTCTGCATGGGATGCCTGTTCCTTTTTCATTTTACCGTAATCTGTCTTTTTAGCACATTCGTGACCCCAATGAACTTCATAAACTTGTCCAACGTTCTTGACAAATTTGTGTCAATAGTCGGCACCTAGCAGGCTTTTTTAGTTACTATTGCAGGTCTCAAAAGCTGCAAACACTTTTCCACTTTCTTATCTTGTGCCCCAAATTCACACATATACCTCCTTCCTTTGACAATTCCAACCTAAACATCCTTACATTTTCTGAAGGTCCCATGCGAGTCTCGAGTGTACCTCCTAGAGTGACCTTTATGTGCCTGCAATTCTTTCTGAGATTCAGCAAGCAGCTATGTTATTTGCAAATCGTAGGCCTTAGTTTTTTGTTTGAATTCCTCTTTCAACTTTGTTATTGTCTCCAATCAAACCATAAATTTGGTCATTTTTCCTTATGGTTTTTGTAATTGTAGATGCATCTATATAGTGTTTCAGTCTTTCTCGCATACTCTAAATCTAAATTCCACATGTGCATACTTGCACATATATACAGATTAGGAATTGGGTATACGTGCAAGTATTTTTAGATTAGGCAATGTGTATAAATAAAGTTTTTCAAAAGTATATAGACTCAAAAGAATTTATTAGCATACTTTGTTCAGAACATTAGAGGTAAACTAAGAAACATTGACATATGGTTAATTAACATTACAAACTTTTACATTTACAGTTATCATACTTTTGTGGTTCTTACGTTTCCATAACTATATCCCCTTTTAGCTTTTTAAATTTACATTGATCGCAAGCAAATTAAAAAACCAAATAATGGGCCTTTCTCAAGTAGAGGGGAGGGAAATCTTGAGAAGTCTAAAGCTTATATTGCATATTCACCTATTACAGGGAAGGAAAAATAATTCTCAAGGATCACTTATTGTAGTCCAAATGGGGCAATCCTTACTTCACTCATGGGTTCCTTTTAGAAATTGCTGGGTACTGTACACGAAATTTATGGAAGACCAACAATAACTTACGATTCCAAAATCAATTTTTTTATTGTAGAAGACCTATAAGCTATGACAACTAATAGAACAAATTGAAGAACTTAAAGACTGTTAAAAATTTAAAAGAGAATAAAATTTGAATCATATATACTTTTAACACTACCACTATATGCCATAATATGATAATATGAAGCATAAAAGAGTCAAAATATTGTATTCTTACCTAGCATCACGATATCCAGTTAAAGATAGGTAAAGTGTACGAGGTATAGGTGTTGCTGAAAGTGTGATGACATCCACTGAAGTCTTAAAAGAAGCGATTTTTTCCTTTTGCTTGACCCCAAACCTCTGGAACACATCACAATATACTAACAATCAGTCATTCTTCTAACAAATTCATCCACAGGTTTCAGAACAGAAATAAAATGTGTCCTGAAACTCCAAACTTACATGTGCTTGGAGGGAAGAATATATATATATAAGTAGAGTATAATAAGTGTTTTTCTTGCAGATATTTGAGCAGTGAAAAAATATGTAAAATATCTTTCCAGAGAAAGCAGACATATTATTTTGCACTATGTTATGAAACACCTTCCTTATACCTGCATATACACATGAAAACAAAGAGTTTTTCTCATATGGTTAGCAGCACTTCAGTCCTATTATAGCACTACAGGAATATGATGAATAAGCATTCCTATTGAATTGTCAGGTGAGGACAGGTGTATGGCCAACACTGATCCTTGTGGTAATTGGAGATGCTCGATAGGCACCATTTGACCTTGATAGTAAGGATCCCATTGGGGATTATGCTCACTAATTCATGATGCCAGCCAACTCCACCATATACATCCTAACTGTTACAGTACCACAGAAGCAGCTCTAACCCTCCCTTGAAGAAGAGTTTAAACATGCCACTTGCTATGTAGGAGCAGTGCCAATGTTTCCTCCAACGCAAGTCTAGCAAGCCACAAACTGCTTGGAGAGTTGAAATGGGACTTAGGCCATAGTCAATGTTCACTTCAAAAAAGCAGTATATCTACTCAAGAACTCACAATCCAGCTTTGTGTCACACAATCCCTCCAATCAATAAGAAGAATATGACACTTGATTCAAGAGCTTATCAATCATCCTAGGCCATGTATCTAGGGCTATTGCATTTATATTTTCATTAAGAGATTTATGCGTCATTAATAAAACATAATAATTGATTAAAAGATCAAAAAAAATCAATTAGAATATCCCGTGGCTTGATCTTCATCATCAATGTAAACCCCAGACGATAACAAATATTGAAGAGATATCTCTTATGTGATGTTTTCCTTGCTTTCACGAAAAACTTCCCTAGTCATATGGTCAAAGACTCAAACGACATGGAACGTATTCAAGAACAAAACTCCTATATTTTGATCTACGCATTGTAATTTTTTAGCATAGGATGTAATTTGTAAAGTCAAACCCCATACTATGCACTAATTGGAGGTATTTATATCACTGCAATTTGACATTTCATTCCTAGCTTGAGTTGGCCAAACTAGCTCTGTTTGGGCTCAAATTAAATAGGATTAGGTTAGCCAGCAGGCTCTGTTTAAGCAACGGATTATAGGATAGCTTAACAAGGTGCCATTTCATGAAGATTTAACCAACATAGGTGTATTAAAGATTCATTTAAAGACATTAGAAAGAATTATTTTACCCATTCCATGATTTTGACTGTAGTTCCTCTTTACTGTATGTTTTCATGAAGACCTTTGGTTTACATTATGGCATAACATGGTGGTTTATTAAGTCAGCAAAGCATATTACATTAAACATGGATTTATTATGCCCAAAGGCGTACAAACTCTTTGGTTATGGGTGGCTATGTGCCAAACATGAAATTAGTTTCTTTTCAAATCTGGACCTATAAGAAATGGGCATTGAATTATCAAGAGACTATAAAGCCATTATCGAATTGCCAATTCTCACAGACTTGCACATGTTAATCATGCATTTAAATTGGCAAGTAAATACATGTAAGTTTATAATCATCTGTGTGTGTGTACATATGAATGCATGTGTGTGTGTGTGCATGGGCATGACCATGACTTGTGCATTCACATCTGCACGTACATGAGTGCATGTGTTCATGTTATGTTTTTCAAAATTAAAAATTTCTATTTAGTAAATTTATGTTTGTTTTTCCCCTGATTTGTCTATGGTAAAATATTACAATTCCATATATCTGTATTAATGTGTTTTTTCCATAATACTTATTGTAATTATATGCTACATTATCGATATGGGTACAGGTACGAGAATCGGATACGGGGATACAGCAATTTTTTTTTGGGGGGTTTGGATACGGCTGGATATGGCCGTACAAAAATAATATAAAAAATTTAAAATATAAAAACATAGACATATAAGCAAAATTAACCACATAGTATGCATAGAAGAAACATAATAAGTTAAATAACCACAAAACATACTAATAATTCAATGTTAAATATCATAATATTCAATTGTCGAACTTAGATTAGTCTTATTTATTATTACAAGTACATAATGCAAATGTTACAACTTACCAGTATGGACAAAAATAAAGACAAAAGAAAATCCACTCTCTGCAGTTTGGTGAAGATTACAATGAGATGACCTGGTGTTAAATCAACTTAAGACTATGCCCTGTTTTCTTCTTTGAGCTTATCCACGAGTTGAGCTTCTGTATTATACCTGTGCAAATGATCTTACCGTATGTACTGCACAGAAAGAGTCCTGGAGAACCATATTTTTGGGACATAAAGAATAAGCAAAAAAAGACATAATTGATTTCAACCTCTCCCTCATCTTGATCATGTTACAGACATTTATTTCCTTTATTTTGGCAAGGCTGAAACGCGATCCAATAACTGGAAGACTTGCTGACTTGCTCTGGCAACCTTCACAGCTGTTGTACACAGCCCTAATAAAGAAGATAAAGATGAATTGACTGAGGCTCACATTTTGAAAACAGTCAAACACATCCAGCCATTGAAACTGCAGAGAGGTTTTCATACTTTGTTTTGTTTTTTGAAGTCCGTGTTTGACATTTTATTAAGCAAAATTGCAACAAAAAAAAATTTGCAGGAAATGCCAGGATACGCCCGGATACATCACCTAGACGTATCCGGGCATATCCACAGCCCAGGGACGCTCGCTGGGTGTATCCCCGTGCTCCCCCCACGCTCCCATATTTGGGGAGCATTTCCCCGCACTCCCAGGGCCTGGGGGAGGGCGTATCCAGTATCGTAGATTATATGCAAATTTCTATATTCATATATCTGTATATGTCTCCCTTTTACTTTGTTATTCCCATAAAAATAAATTAATCTGTATGTATATTCTTTTCTTTCAGTTTTTTCTATACTAAATATATGCAAACTTCTAATTCCGTTTATCGATATATACGTCCGCTTTTTCTTTCAATAAATATCTTTGTTCTTTTTTTCTATTTTTTAATGATTCTGTCTGTTCAATTTTGCTTTTCTTCCATAACTCATATTGGCATACTCAAGTGGCACAACTGCTGGCTCTATATCATTTACAAGCTTTCGTTAAGCATATTGCAATGTTACATAGTTCATCCATTGCTACTGAGGTCCTGTGATCGTAAAATTACTCCCCTTTGCAAAATAATAAAATTTCATTGGCCATGATAAGTTTAGTTTCTCTTCCAAGGGATTTAAGGAGTTTTGGAGTTGTTTGTTATTTCTTTCCTATTGTTCTCATCAAGGTTTTTGGAGAAGAATTATAGCATTTCCTATTCATGATAGTTGACATATTTGAATCTGAATTAACCTGAATTGTATACCTTGGCCAACATAAAATCGTTCTCGGGAAGATAGTCAATATTTGCCATGTGCAGAGCTTCAGATTAATTCAATTCTGATTTCTATTCTTATTGTCAATATTGGTTTTTATGTCAATGAGTTCATGTTATCTATGCACTCTAATTTTTATTTATAATTAACAACATAAATTCTCTTCTTCCATAGCACACCTCTAGATTACTCTTGGGATCCATATCACTAACCTATCTTTTGTTGGACAAATAACCAACTTTGGTGTTTATTTGGGAACTCTGTAAATGTCAGTTCAAGCACTCCTTCCTTCCCATCTGGTGACTCTCAGACTGCAAGATCCTCCTCTTGTCGAAAAGTGTTGACTGTTGGAGTGCCCACCCAAGCACTGTCCAGAACAGCTTCAGTCACTCTTAACAGGCTTTTGGTAAACCTTGCAGCCTACCTTCCCACCTCTTCTATAGGCTTTGGAAGTACATCCTCCTCGTTCCAAGTCCTTTCTCCCACAGGATTTGACATTCATTCAAACTCTTCCTCTTACTTAGTGTTTAACTCATAAACAAATTCAGCAAATCTTGTCAATAGATTACACATAGGCAGTTCTCTCATCTGAAAAAGAGGTATTCCATTTGCTCCCAATATGAAGATTTCCTAATTGAAGAGCTCTTTACTTATTGCAGCACAGTGCAACCATAATTTCCCCTTTTTCTTTGCACTACTAGCTTTGCAGGGCTTCTTATGTCATTGACTTCTTTCATTTTATGCCATCTTCACTCAACGCATGGTATGGGTTTTTCTGTGTAAACCGAAGACAAAAATCATGAGTGTCTTTGACATAGATTGTGTTCCTTGTTTTCCTTATGCAGAATGTCTTTGTAGCATTCCCTTACACATTTTCTGCTTCCTGCTGATATTCATTACAATGTTTTGCAAGTCAATGAATATTTGGGACAAAAATCTTGGAAGCGATGTCATCAACCTATCCACTTACTTGTCGCACAACAGATTACCATGCACCTACTATGAGGTAACATTGGTGTCCTCTATTTCTTGGAGAATGAAGTTGTTTATAGTTAATCTTCAAAAAAAAAAAATCCTCAATCTTCCTTTATCAAGATCTTGACCCATTAATGAATATTTTCCATTTTATTCACTTTTTTTTTTTTAACAATAAATTCATGGTACAGACATCTGCACTATGACCACATGACTCTGCCATTCATGGGACCCAAATTTGTGCGGCAAAACCACAAAAAATGTAGCATAGATATTATTAAATAAAACTATTATAGACAATAAGAAATGCAAACTATGTACATATAAACATCATAACACAATGCAAAGGAACCGAACATAATCAGAAATGAGATGCAAGATATTTAGAAATGGTTATTGTCTTCATTATGAACACAGATAATGTGTAATATTCCAAAAAGGAATGGGCAACACACAATACAGAGAACCAAGAGAGATCCTTAAATAAGTAATAAAGGATGTTCATATAGGGTCTGCCACGATGGGTGTGTCGGTTGGAGACAAACACCTATGCACAACCACCAATGATAACTCAAAATTAAAATAAAGCTATGTATATTACTTAGCGATCACATAATGCCATGTTGTATTATTTATTTGCTATAGCACTAATAACAAAATGTCTTAACTCTTACCTGCAAACATCCCTTGATGTTTGTCCCAAATCACATTAGGACAATTGGCTCACTAATTTAAATATGCAATTCCAGCAAACTTGTATTCTTCGTCTGGCTCAAAGATTAACATTTGCAATAAAGCATTGATCAGTGAAAGATTCAAATTCACAGTTCATAGCCATATCCCAACAAGCCCTCTGAATTAAGGATTTCACAGATCACACAATTTCCCTACATTAAGACTAAGCCTTAACCTAATCTTAACCAAATCAATGGCCCATGAGCAAGCTTGATTGAGCCTTAACTACATTATCAGCCCATGACCAATCTTGATTGATATTAACCATATTAATGGTCCATAAGCAACCTCAATTTAGAATTAACCATATCATTGGCCCAAGAGTAACCTCGATTGATCCTTTAACCCTAACAGTCACCGATGAGCAACCTCAACTGGGCCTTAATTAAATAACATCACAAGTTATCTCAACAGAAAACTGTCAACCAGATCGTTTTTCCACAAGTTATCTCAACAGAGAACTGTCAACCAGATCTTTTTTTCCACTAGTTACCTCAATTGAGGATTTAACCAACTCTTACCCCCATGAGTTACCTCAACTAAGGATTCAACCAAAGGAGCATGTACACTACTATTTAAGACACAACAGTCAGCATTCATGATAGTCAAGTGGGACAAAATTCAATTGACAAGATTTATAATCTGTGTCAGCCATATATAGTAGTAAACTTGACAGTCAAGTTCCAAGCAAATCAACAGTCCTCAAATGAAAGACAATACTCGCTCCTTGGTCACTTCTTAGTATGGTAGCCATAACAGCGTTGAATATTTGATCAAACAAGTATAACAGTATTTACGACAATCAATATTTAGCATTTATGAGAGTAAACTATACCTGCTGCAGTCAAAATTAGTACAACATTCTATAGAACTGTCAAATTAGCATAGCATTTAATCCTCAGTCAGAGAAAGTTTATTAGCCAAACAACATTAAGTTATTTCTCAAATCAAGTGCAGCATCCAAAAAAGGGTCAATGGTCAACTTGAAACTTGACAAGTTCAAATTTGTACCGCGTATCGGTCAACAATCAAAACTAGACACTCCCAATCAAACAACAGTAAATTCAGGTCAGAGTAATCAAACAACATAGTCAACTGTCAGACCAATCCACTGAACTTGCTGATATTCCACGCAGCTGTGCTGTGATGTTAACAATACAATGCCCTTCATCCCCTTACTCTGTCCTTGTCTTCCTTGCTAGTCAAAGGAGATAAAATTGGTTTGTATGGTGCATTTCATCAAGTCATTCAATTATATGTATATCTATTTCATGAGGAAATTTAGTGCTGACATACAACAGGTTTTCACACTCAGGAATACCTCCTTAATTAATGTTGCATAAATGCTAGGTTCACCGGGAGTGAGAAAATACTCTAGTTTATACTTTAAAAGTGATACATTTCATTATAATTCAATTATTAAGTCACAATGACATTAAGAGTTATGGTAATGTCATCACTCTTCTCGGGTCAAATTTAGGTTCTTTATTGTCTCTCTGGTCTCGGATTTTCCTCAGCTAGTTGAATATGCAATGATTATTCCTCTTTGTAGAGAAAATGTTCTCAAGGCCATAACATCACGGCTACCAAAATAATTGATTATACAATGATGTTTCTAGTTAACTGATGAGTTTGTGATTGGCCGATTTTCTTGGAACAATGAGAATATTTTGTGAATTTGAAAAATCAGGAAAAATAAATGTATTTTTTCAGAACATATGGAAATTTTCAGAACCTTTTTAAAGAATCATGGTTTCTACAAAAAAAATCACAATAATTAAAATTTTCAAAATCATAATCTATAGAAATTTCAGGGGTTTTATCAATAATTTTTTTTCCTCATCTTTTACAAACTCTTCACAATTTTCCCCTTTTTTTAATTTTTTGGACCTTTTTCAGTTTTTCCAGTCACAATTTCAATAACACTGGTGACAATTGTTAATTTCATTTCAGTTCATTTTATAATGTCTGTAACTACATGATAACAAGTTTTGACCACTTGCAAATTCTGTACTGCCAATATTTTTCCTGATCTTTTGCCAACTTTATTTTCCCCCTTCTTTTAACTGTTTGGGACCCTTTTCAGTTTTTCCTGTGACAATTTCGATAACACTGGTAAGAATTGTTAATTTCATTTCAGTTCATTTCGTAATGTCTGTAATTCATCTGTATATGTTGCATATTCATGCAAATGGATTAGGTGTACTAAATATTTCACAAGTGTGACACGACAGTGGCCATCATCCCCATAGAGTGTATTATATCATAATGTATCTCATGTCAAGTAACATGTTCTCTAATTAGGGAATAAGATTTTACTTTTGCACTTCTACCGTGGGGAGAAGCAAAATCCCTTTGTCTCATACCCTTTTCAAAGTCTACGAGTTTGTGCTTGTAGTGCATGTGTTTAATGTGTTTCCATGGATGTTCTTATAAAATGCATCTCTTGTAGCCACAACCAAAAACACGGTTTCAGTTTTCTTTTTTCTGATACTTCTCTTTTTTTGTGAATCACTTTGCATTGCATTATATTTTAAAGAATTTCATATGCATCAGCACGCACCTGCAGAATACTTGTTGCATGTATATTGCACCATTTTTTCCTTGAAGAGTAAAATTAATGTATATTAAATTATATAATTTATTGTGTTATTAACATAAGGAAAATATTTGCATACATCTAATTCATCGATTCAGCTCTTTAGCTTGACATCAAGAAAATTCAATTTTCAAATCTTAAAGTTATACCGTAACATGACATCAAGAAAATTCAATTTTCAAATCTTAAAGTTACACCGTAACACCATGTTTCAAGCATGCCTAATAAACTTATTCCATTTGATATGATAAAAAAAAAAATCGTGAACGTTAAAAATATGCTTTGGGTAACAAACTAAAAATAACCAAAAAAATCTTGAAATGAAAGTGGAAACTTTACCTGCTCCTCATCGACCACAAGAAGACCCACATTACTATAGTCCACTTGACTCCCAAGAAGTGCGTGAGTTCCAACTATAATATTTATACGCCCTTCTCTAATTCCAGAAAATAACTCAACTTTCTCTGCCTTGGTCTGCAACGTGAAAGTAATTATATAGAAAAATAAGTTCAAAAGATTAAGCCTAACAAAATGCGCAGCACCAAGAATTAACACCGGTAGCACTTTTTTTTTTAAACTTGTGTAATCCATGGAATTCCTCAACTCCAAAATAAAGCAATCAAAATGAACAGTACGGCAAGAACTTTACCAATTAAAAAAAAGACACTGCAAGAACTTTAAGTAACATAAACAACATATAAGCTATTAACAAAAGTGTGTCACATTATCCTATCAATTGATTTTGATAGTTTGAGCCTCAGTGCTGTTTTTTTTTAAATCGATAAAAAGAGGGTTAAACTGGACCCTCACCCATTTATTAATACTTGAAAAACAGCATACAGTTGGAAACAAATAGAGCAGAACAAAACAAAGAGACCTGTTTTCCATGGGGTCCAAAAACAAGGATCACAACCAAGTCAAAAGAAAACTTGAACACTTAGAAGGAAGAGAACAAAGAAAGAGCCACTCAATAAGATGTCCAAAACCAACTAAACAAGCTTCCGCAGCAGCATTTAAACCAAAGGTAGGTAGAATGGGTCAACGCCTAAAAAGTGCCAAGCAAAAAATCATTCAAGAAAGCGCAGCCTCGGTGCTGTCAATGGTATGTTATTGACCACAATCCTGGAGTTCCATGACATGTAATGATAATGATCTCAATTAACTGATTATTTTTTGAATTTGTCTCCCTCCGTTATGGGCCACTACTATGAAAATAAGACCCAGAGTGAAGGAGGACCATATTATCTTACTTATAAATCAGTTGCACCTAAGGAAAGCAATCAGTTATCATTCCTGAATTTATTTGTTAAGAATTGGAGTTGAAAGATAAAATCGAAAGGCTAAACCCTGAAACACTGGATGTCAACAGTACAGAATAGCTTTCTAGTATATAATTTAGGTGACCCAGCCAAGCATTCTCATTTGCAAGACACCTTGAATGGCTGATCCTAGCACTGTAGTATGGTTTCAATTCTCAAGGACCTGATGCATAATGCACAAGCCATGAATTACATTGCATAATGCCTGTTATATATAAGCTAGCAACATATAACAACCACAACACCCATGTAATAAGCACACTATCAAATAGATGATTACATGCTTTGAATAGATGAACTAATCCACCAATTTTAGCAAACATAAGCAACTATTAGTTTGCCTAATTATATTCTAATTTATCTAATACCCAAAACCCTCCGTCCCCCTCTCCCCAACCTAATGACTAAACCAGATAAAATCCCAAGTTTATCTCTGAATTTGACAAATTTATCTCTACCAAGAGCTTTAGTCATTATGTTAGCTATCATTCCTTCGTAAGACAATAATAAAATCAAATGTCTTCATTATCAACTGACTGTTGAATGTAATGATCATGAACTTCAATATGCTTGATTTTGCCATGATATGCTCATTGGCTACTTGGATGGCATCCTCATCTATAGCAAGACATGGGAAGATCTCATTGCCCATGTTCAGAAGCTTCTAACACACTTCGCACCAACAAATTCCAAGACAACTTAGGTAAGTGTGCCTTTGGTGTTGTTAACAAATGAATGCGAAGAGAATGACAAAAAAATGGAAGTACGCAGCACACTTACTTGTGCGACCGTCTTTTTATTAATCACAAAGTGGTTACATCAGTTAGGAAGGTTTCATAACCGTCCATTAGTTAGTCATTAACTAATAGCCAATTATAACTTTAACACCCTCCCTTAATGACTAAACCAGAGAATACTCAAGTTTGTCTTTGAATTTTACAGACACAATGGGACCAAATATTTTAGTCATTACATTTATAGATTGTTCTAAAGATATCAACATGAAACCCGAAATCCTTTGATATTTTGTTGTCGTCCGATGAAGGAACTTCAGTGTAGACAAAAATCGAAAAGGGATAGCCAACAACAAAACAAAGATCCGGCCGTGCGAACATTAGATGAATCAACTTGCCCACCAATTCATTGTATGGGGATTCATTGACCAGTAATGAATCATCTTTCACTAATAACTTCAGCTCGATCTCCATAGTTTTGAATCTAGAATCCTGGAGATGCTACTCAAACAGAGTAGACCAGGCTCATGGAGCTTGCTTAAGTTCATACAAGGACTTAACCATCATGCAAACCAAAAGATCATGACCAACCCAAAAACCTTCAGGAAGCATTATGAAAACTTCCTCGTCCAAATGTCCGCTCATGAAACCAAACTGATTTGTCGTAGAGAGAAGCAACCGAAAAGTGATCATCTTCGTAGTATGAGTAAAAATCAACTCTGCAATATGAGAAGAAACCAACTCCTCATCTATTCCCTACTGTTGTGAAAAGCCATTCGCAACAACATCAACCAATAACTGTGACTTCAGCATACCATTCACCTGCACAACTACCTATGCATGGAATTGAGATTGAGGAATTGCATCCTCTTGCACATACTTTATAGTGGATATTCCCTCCACCTATAGTGCATGTAAGTTGATTGGATCAAGGTCAACAAGCCTATAATAAATGTCCTCTTTTTGCACAAACCGTACAATGGAGTCTCCCTCCACGTGCATTTACGTTGACTGGGGCTGGGTCAACGAGCTTATACGAGCCACCTTGCCTAACACCGAAGGAAACCACTCTGTCTTGTTTGACATCAAACACAATACACTCTTTCCCAAAGAAATGTACAGCAATGTTGGGATTATCTATTAACTGACTAACAAATAAGAGATTTTTATTCATGTTAGGAACATACCTAGCATTCTTTACTGTGATCTTTCTAGCATTATTCAATGCTCTGCTAATATCTTCTATCCCCTCTACTGCATATGATTGTCCATCAGCTAATAAAACTGAATCAGAATAGTTTGTACTGGCAATAAGTTTGACATCCCAGTCCTTACAACATGTAAAATGCCAAGATGCACTAGAATCAATGGAACAATGACAGGTAGTACCATTTTGTGAGTATAATGCCACATGGGCATAGTCTTTTTAGAATCTTGTCCTTCATCAATTGCTGCCACATTTCTTGCTTAACTGTCTTATTGAATAAGTGTGTATTATTGCTTCTGAAAATCCTTTTTGAGATGTCTAACCTTAAGACAATAAATACACTTTACCAGATATTTAGAAGATGAATCAACTGATATACGTTCCAATTCCCTTTTGATTGAGCAGCAAATGCACTCTCTGCTTGTCCAACTCTAGACTCATTCTATGTTTGTTTGCATTATTTTTGCAGAAAACAAGTACTAACCTGATCAAATGTTAGGTTGTTACTTTTTGTCATCAAGTGTAGAGCCTCCACGAAAGATTCATAGGAGGATGGTAAACTGTTTAGAACCAGTGCCACCATATCATCATCATCCACCTTATTCTTGATGGCCGATAGTTGGTCTCAGAGATCTTTCATCCAAAGTAGGTGTTCTAGCAAAGACTGGTCCTCTAACATCTTTGTGGAAAATAACATATTTTTTCGATAAGAACTTGACTTTCCTCTGAGATTTGGTATTTGCCACAGTGGCATTTTGACCTCAAGAATCATGTCATCTGACACGGATAGTTTTTATAAAAACAAGGTCTTCTTATAACATTTGTCATAATCCGCAAAGTTTTTGCAAGTCTTGTTTGAATGTCGGTGATGATTTTGTCGCAATCACAATATTCTGTGATTGTAAAAATCTTATGACTCCACACATTCTAGTTATGGCCAGTTAACTTCTGCACTTCTAGTAGAACCAAGTTTTGAATGTTGGCCATTTTATACTAAAAAAACAATAAAACATGGAAAGTACAATTTTGATCCAAAATTTAATGCAACAAGAAACATACTATTTTCTAACCAAGAAATCTATGCAACTACAATTTTTTGATTCGGCTAATCTAGAAATAAATGCAATAGAATAAAAAGTTCAATTTTTTGACACATTTCTATCCGAAAAAAAATTAAGGCAAATAGATAAGTATAGATAATTTTTTACAATTTTCAGAGTTTGCTTACACAAGGAATTGCAAAGATCAAAGACTTATCACTTACAGTTTGTGCCCTAATGGTAACTTTCACTACATGCAAACTGATGGTTATTACCTTATGCTCATATCTTTCACAGCCCATTGCCTTCATTGCATGCAAAAAACCCATGCCCTGAATGACTGTTGTGTTCTTTCAACGTATTTGCTCTGCATTGTTCTTTCTATCACTTTATCTGCATTGTTCTTTCTATCACTTTATCTGCATTATTCAACTAAAGTTTGTGTAACCGATGCATTTTGAATTTGTTGTTTTGTGCCTTCTAGTTATGTATTCACAACATTTTGTTTGGTCCATGAAACGCAGTTTTGCACCTTCCGCATTTTTTGAGCATTATGTGACTAGTCTTCACGACTTTTTTGTTTGTGCTTGTCACTACCTAGTCTTTGTCTTGTCATTGGTTGCATTGGACTCACATTGGACTCATGACCATGCCCGGACTAGTGCGTGTTTTCTTTCAACTACATTGGTTTGTCTTCTCTACTTTACACGATGTCTAGACTTTGCATGTTGCTTTGAACGACATATGAGTCTTCACGACCCCTCACATGTCCTAACACTATTTTGAGCATGCTTCTTTATGATCTGAACCTTTGCTTTCTTCATGTCGTTTGTACCCTAATCGAAGAGCTTCCTCAATTGTCGGCAATTTGCTTTTCGTACCTGTCTAACCAAGGCTTCCTCAAACAATGGCTCTAATACCAATGTTAACAAATGAAAGCAAAGATAACAAAGGGAAAATGGAAGTATTCAACACACTTGTGTGATTGTCTTTTTATTTAACATTAAGTGGTTAACTTACATCAATTAGGAAGGTTTCATAGTCATCCATTAATTATAACAGGGGTTACTCAAGTTCATTATTTGGGATAGATCATTGATCAAAATAATCCAAACTTGGTCGAATCCTCAAGATCTCACAGAGTTGAGAAGCTTTCTTGGACTCATTAGCTTCTATCGGTAGTTTGTAATAGGTTTCTCTCACCTATCATGGCGATTGAATTCAGTTTTCAGAGCTAAATCCGCATTTCAATAAACACCTACACAACATGCACTCGTAGAACTCAAATCCAAACTCTACTCAACACCTATCCTTGCAATGCCTATCATCAATCAGCGCTTCAAAATCCAAACCTATGCATCTGATTTCGCACTTGGTGTTGTGATCACTGAACATGGACACCTTATTTCCTATCATTTAGAAACATTCAACGACATTGTTTGGAGATATTCTACCTACCAAAAGGAGCTTTGTCGAATCATACAAGTTGTGAATCAACAGTGACCCTATCTTATAGGTAAAGGAAACAATCATTCATTCAAATCACAAGCCTCTTCAATTTCTGCACATTCAAAGAAAGGTAGAGAATGAATGACCTATCTGCAATAGTTCCATTCGGTGACTACGCACAAGCTTGAGCAGACCTCTTGTCAGCCCATTTCTCACAGTGCTCAACGCTCGAGGCCACAACATTGTGGATCAGGTCTCTCACTACGCTATAAGTCCGGATTTAGGACACACCTTCAACACCCTTTCCCAAGAGCATTAAGTTGAAGAATTCGATTTGCAAGAAAAGCTTATCTAAAAGTTTGATCATGTGTGTGTTCCTACAAGTACACCTCAAACAAGGCTTATTCGAGAAGCATACTATTCCAAGTTCTCCAGACTTTTTAGAGTCGCTAAGATACTAGCATCACTTCGGTAGCATTTCTACTGGCCAAGCATGCACAAACACATTAAGGCTTGCATTAAGTCTTGTGTTCCTTGAAACATAGCCAAGCCTGCTACTCACAAATTGGGTATGTACATGCCTCTTCTAGTTCCTTCCAGATTGTGGGAATCTAGCATCATGGATTTTCTATTTGGCCTACCCAAAACCAAGTATCAACATGACTATGTCTTTGTTGTTGTGGACAAAATTTCTCAAAGGTGGCAATCATGGTAGCATGCAAGAAGACACCCCGAGCACATGAGATAGCCAAACTCTCCTTTCAACATGTTTGGATATATTTCGGCATACCTCTCTTCATTGTATCTAATGGTGATCCTCAATTTTTTAGTCATTTTTGGTAAGTTTTGTGGGATATGATTGACACACAACTAGACAAGTCTACAACTTTTCCTCCTCAAATTGATGGTCATATTGAATTAATGAACTGCACTCTCACCCAATTACTTCGCATGCACAACAACTTCCATCCTTGCATTTGGGATGCCAGCTTGCAATTCATTCAACATGCCTACAACAGGGCTATTCACAATTTTACAAGGCATAGTCCATTATAAACAAGTTGCGATTTTCAACTTGCAACACCCTTAGATATCACCTTTCGCACCAATATGGTCCCACAAACTAGTGCAAAGGCCAAGGAATCAAACAACACAAAAAAATTCCTCCAGCATATTCAACAAGTGCACCAATAGGTTTAGCAATTATTGGCTTGCTAACAGCAAAAGCACAAGGAACGACATAAAGTGCACCGCACTCCGCACACCTTTCAAGTTGGTGAGAAGGCTTGGCTCCATCTCCAAAAAGAACACTTTCAAAGTCCTCACCACAAGATCAAACCATTGTGTTATGGCCCTACACCACACTTCGCACTATTGGTGAGAATGCCTTCATTCTTGACCTCCCTCCATACTTGGGCATGCATCCAATCTTAAATTTTGAACATCTGAATCCCTGAACACCACCTTTGCTTGAGCCTTTCTCGCTCCAAAATCCTTCAAATTTGGACCATACACATCTCAGACTAGCAGAGCATGATGCAGTCATCGATTCTATCTCTAACCACATTGAAAATGGCAACCACAAGTTGTTACGACTTGTGAATTAGGGGTAGTATGTTGACCAAGCAAAGTGGTACACATTTTTGCAACTCCAAGTTCAATTTATGCAATTGGCCACACATGCAATGGGGACCATTGCTATTCAAGACGAAGTGAATGATCACAGCATCACAAGCGCTTTGGCCCCTTTCTTCTCAACATACTTAAACTTTGGCTCACCATGCTTAGCTTTCACAAATACCAACTTTTTATGAGGCATATCTCGATAAACCTCCTACTAAATAGAATGTCTAATGTCTTTCGCTTCTTTGGATTTAACCACTTTTGATGCCTTAAGTTTGTAGAACTCTGGTGGTGGGATGTTGATCACAATTATTCCCATCTGAATATGGTATGCTAATTGTTTGTTGTACACAATAGGACCAACTCATCACCTTCCCTTCCCACGAGTGTTACTCCTAAAAGCTCCACCGCATCATAGAATAAGGCTAATGTTAGAATGGACCACATCTTAATTTCTCACCATGATGGGTTGTCCCAACAAAATGGCTTGCTCCCCAACTATCAAACCAAATCTCCTACTCCTATGTTCTATATAGTTGGCTTATGCATGCTTGACCACCATGGACCTCCAAGTTTTTCAATCATCAACAGAATAGCATATCCTCGTGTGATATTAATGAAGGCTCTATTCTATATTCTCTATGATCCTATTATTCAAGTGTCATGTCATGATCCTATACTAAATTGTGCATTGGACAATCTCATAGGATGATCTATGTGTTTGACATTTCAATCCTATAATCACCCAAAACACTTTGTGGATATTCGAGTTATGAAAATGTGAGATGCCTAAAGAATAGCACCATGAAACAACGATTGTCGACTCTACATTAACCATTTTTAAGTCCAAAATATCAAGTCCGACTCTTTCACTACATATACAACTAGCGATTGAAAAACTCGCATAGCTAATCCAACCTTTACTTGTGCAACTCAAACCAAACAACTCCTCATAACTGCCAAATGATTCAACAAGGGTGTCAAACGACACAATATTCAAGGCAAGGGATTGAGAAAATGCAAGGTGGTTGGGTCTTAGGGGCAGAGGGTTGAGTACAAAAGGACTGCCCTCTCAAACAAATATTGGCAGACAAATGGTTGAGTGCCAAGCAAGCCACTTTGGAAAACAACTACTACAAATGAAGTTGCACAAACAGACGACCAAGAGTGCTTGCAAAGATAAGGCCTCCTTGATAGACAAATAAATGGTTCTATATGGACAATCTCCTATCACACAAACTAGCTCTTGGGCTCAAACGTACAGATTTATTTGCACAGATTGATGCTTCCAAAGCAGACAAACCCCTTCTTTCAACACCATTACCTCCTCCCCAGCAGTGACTTTCTGTCTATCAAAAACCTAGTGGACTGAGATAGATAGTGAATGCTGTGAGTGGAACCCTTAAACCTGACCAGATAAATTGAAGACTCAGATAATGTTCTTCTTATGGAGACACAAACATTAGTTAGAGGAATGGTGTGCCCAAACAATGGTTGTAGGCAGCTTAAAGGGTACTTGGGTTTAATACAATTAACACTACGTAGCTTTCTTATGCTTAAGCTGCCAAAGACATATTTGATTAAAGTAATTAAGTTAGTATTAACATTTTGAAAAGGCACCAGCGAAGGTTGCACCTTTGCTGATAACCTTAAGAGTTATATTTATGTTCACTCTTTCGGTCATGGAAAGACATCATTCACTTGTTATTTACTGATGTTCTTTGTGTAAATAGTTGATTGTTCATTGCCGTTATATTCTATTATTCATTTCTTCTGCTAAATTGCTATATTGGGCTTTCCCAACAATAAGGCTAAGGTGAGAATGGACCACATCTTAATTTCTTACCATGATGGGTTGTCCCGACAAAATGGCTTGCTCCCCAACTATCAGACCAAATCTCCTACTCCTATGTTCTATATAGTTGGCTTATGCATGCTTGACCACCATGGATCTCCAAGTTTTTCAATCATTGACAGAACAGTATATCCTCGTGTGATATTAATGAAGGCTCTATTCTATATTCTCTATGATCCTATTATTCAAGTGTCATGTCATGATCTTATACTAAATTGTGCACTGGACATTCTCATAGGATGATCTATGTGTTTGACATTTCAAACCTATAATCACATAAAACACTTTGTGGATATTCGAGTTAAGAAAATGTGGGATGCCTAAAGAATAGCACCATGAAACAACGATTGTTGACTCTACATTAACCATTTTTAAGTCCAAAATATCAAGTCCGACTCTTTCACTACATATACAAATAGCGATTGAAAAACTTGCGTAGCTAATCCAAACTTTACTTGTGCAACTCAAGCCAAACAACTCCTCATAACTGCCAAATGATTCAACAAGGGTGTCAAACGACACAATATCCAAGGCAAGGGTTTGGGAAAATGCAAGGTGCTTGGGTCTTAGGGGCGGAGGGTTGAGTACAAAAGGACTGCCCTCTCAAACAAATATTGGCAGACAAATGGTTGAGTGCCAAGCAAGCCACTTTGGAAAACAACCACTACAAATGAAGTTGCACAAACAGACGACCAAGAGTGCTTGCAGAGATAAGGCCTCCTTGATAGACAAATAAATGGTTCTATATGGACAATCTCCTATCACACAAACTAGCTCTTGGGCTCAAATGTACAGATTTATTTGCACAGATTGATGCTTCCGAAGCAGACAAACCCCTTCTTTCAACACCATTACCTCCTCCCCAGCAGTGACTTTCTCTCTATCAAAAACCTAGTGGATTAAGATAGATAGTGAATGCTGTGCATGGAACCCTTAAACCTTACCAGATAAATTGAAAACTCAGATAATGTTCTTCTTATGGAGAAACAAACATTAGTAAGAGGAATGGTGTGCCCAAACAATGGTTGTAGGCAGCTTAAAGGGTACTTGGGTTTAGTACAATTAACACTACGTAGCTTTCTTATGCTTAAGCTGCCAGAGACATATTTGATTAAAGTAATTAAGTTAGCATTAACATTTTGAAAAGGTACCAGCAAAGGTTGCACCTTTGCTGATAACCTTAAGAGTTATATTTATGTTCACTCTTTCGGTCATGGAAAGGCATCATTCACTTGTTATTTACTGCTGTTCTGTGTAAATAGTTGATTGTTCATTGCCGTTATATTTTATTATTCATTTCTTCTGCTAAATTGCCATATTGGGCTTTCCCAACAATGTTGTAAAGAACGCACTAGGCCATATGTATGTTATCATTTGGTGAACCCAACATACCCGCATGAGGGAAGTTTGTCACTATTTGTAGACAACAGTCTTGAGTGTCAAAAATGCAATGATACACCACAGAGTAAGCAGACAACTAAGCAAGAAGTAAGTGACATAAGTTGATATGTAAGCAATAAGTACGGTGGTACAGAAAAGTACATTAGTCAATGATAGTAGAGAATGGCACGAAAATGTACAGTTGTGTGGAATAGTATAGTTGTATGGAAAAGTACCATTGTACTGAATGGTGTAATTGTATTGAAGAGTGCAAAAATGTACATGATAGTGATTTTCACAAAAAAATCAAAAACTCCAGGTTGCAAAAGTCACAGATTTTCTGCCTTTTTCAGTGTTCCATGGGGACACGTCCCCCCCAAAAAAAAAAATCCCCACGATCCCGAGATAGGGACGTCCCCGAGACGTGGGGACGTCAGGGGGATGTCCCCCCGTCGCCCCTCCACCTCCGCCTCGAACCACCACCGTCCCCGAGACATTTCCCTCTAAGAGGGGACGTCCTCAAGGCGTCCCTTTAAAAAAGGGGATGTGACATCCTAGAGTCCCCTCGATGTCCCGTAGGCATCCCCCGGGCAAGTGGAAGCCAAAAAGTGTTTTTCTTTTTAAATTTAAAAAAAAATTGGGTTTTTAAGCCCTCTACCCTAACCTTAATTGCTAATGCATCCCATCCCCACCCCCAAAGCCTCCCAAAAGCTTATAAAAATCCCTATCCCTCTCATTCCAAATCACACAAAAAATTCATTGAGTGAAGTAGAGAGCTGAAAGTAGAGGTAGCAAGCTAAGAGGGAGAAGTTTGCCAGAGTTAGAGAGCAATAGGAGAGGGAAAGTGAGATCAAGAAGAGGATAGAGAAGCCAACAAGACTCGAGACTCTTCAAGTTCATCATTTGAGCCACAACGTAGGCCCTATCACTATGCATTTGATCCTTTGAATTTCTGATTTTTTGTTTCATTAAATCATTTGTAAATTGTTTTGTTCTTTGATTCATGGTTCATTGAATCATTTCTAAATTGAAAATTCTTATAATTATTTGTGTTTCATTCAAATGCTTAAATTTTTAAATCTTCATTCAAATCAAATGCTTAAAGTTTAAATCTCAAGAACAAGGATTCCTATTTGTGTATCCTCTGCTTCCGCGCTTCATGCAACTTGAAGTAAGAAAAACAAAAAGAAAATCCTTGTCTTAATCCCTTGCATTATGAATGGTCTGAATTTTAATTTTAAATTATAAACTTACAAAATAAAAAAAAAATTATCATTTCGTGCAATGGCATTATGAGTTCTCATAGTATGAGTGAGGATGAGGGTCAACCTCAAGGGGTTGAAGTTGAAGATGAAAATAAAAATGATTCTGATTATACACATGATGATCCTAGTTTAAAAACAAGGAGGGGTGATCGTGAAAATCAAACTAGTTCTGCTGGGAGTCCAAATTATAGTTTTCCTTCACAAGCCCTACAACAATATGTTAAGGGTCCCTTTGATCCGAAGAAACCTTTACAACAATCTGCAAGCAAGGTACCAACAAAGCCTAGGGCATCTGGGGGCACTAGGAAATGGAAGTGCTACATATGTGACCTTGAATGGTTTAGCAGCATGACTAGAACAAATGCTCACCTCCTTATCCGAGGCAAAGGTGTAGATGCATGTGAAAAAGTGGAAAAGACCCTAAAATTTAGGGTTGAAATATGTAAATTATGGGGTGCTAATGAAGAAGATGAACCTACATCTGTTACTTTTCCACCAAGGGGGAGGGGTCATGAAAGACAGAGTCCTACTTCTAGTACTTTGGAGAGGCCAATGAATCCATCTAGTTCAAGGGCAATAGGGCCTAAAGGGAAAAGCCAGGTGACTAGTGATGATTCAAATCCACTAGCAAAATTATTCAATATGCAAGCAAAGGATGAGGCAGATGATGCCATTGGAAAATTCTTCTTTGCCAATGGCATTCTATTCCATGTGGCTCGCTTTCCTTAATATAAGGATGCCATGGCAAAAATAATAAGAGTAGGACCATCATATGTGCCACCAGGGAGACTAAATTGAGAACAACAATCTTGGATAAGAACTATTCCAGGATTAATATTTTAATGGAGACAATGAAGAATACTTAGGTCACAAGTGGATGCAGCATCGTCATGGATGGGTGGAAGGACATTAGACATCGTCCACTCATCAATATCATGGTTACAAGTATAGCTGGCCCTTATTTCCTTAGGGCTATTGATTGTTCAAGGCATCGCAAGGATGCTGATTTTCAGTTCTAGATCCTCAAAGATGTTATAGAGGAGGTTGGGCCACAGAATGTGGTGCAAGTAGTGACAGATGCGGCCCATGTGTGCAAAGCAGTAGGAAAGTTAATTAAGGCAGCCTATAGACATATTTGGACTCCTTGTGTGCATGCCATGAATAATGCACTCAAGGACATGGGAAAAATCAACTAGATCAAAGCAATTGTTAGTGATTCTAGAGATGTGCAGATGTTTATCTACAACCACCACACTTCACATGCGCTCTTCAGGGCCTTCTCCAAGAAGGAATTCTTGAAACCTGTAGAAACTAGGTATGCATCATACTTTATTCTCTTAGAGAGGATGCTTGAGTTGCAAGAGGCATTGCAACTAATGGTTATGATAGCAGAATGGAATCAGTGGCTTGAGTCAAAGACAGAGCAAGAGAAGAGGGTGAAAGAGGTGGTGAAGAGTGATGATTTTGGGCTGAAACCAAAAACATTGTCTCCATCATTACTCCAATCTTCACAATGATTAGATATGGGTATGCTAATGCACCTACCCATGGAGAGGTGTATGAGTGCATTGATACCATGCTTGATCAAATGAAGGTTGTTGTATGAGAGGACCCCACATTGCAATTCTACACAGAGCATATTCAGTCGATCATTCATCATAAATGGGAGAAGCTCAACACCCCCTTGCACATGGTTGCCTATGCATTGAACCTGAAGTGGTATATGCAAAGCCCTGATAGACTCACACCTATACAAGATGCTGAGGTGAAGGTAGGGTTCGTGAAGGCTATTCAGAAAATGTATGATTCTATAGAGGCCAGCATCATTCAACTGAGTGGACAAAATTTGCCACTCTTAGGGGGTATTCATAGGAGGCCGAAATAGATAGGGAGACAATGGCATAGGAGGAACCAATTTTGTGGTGGAATTTGCATGGGCCTGCTTCTTTGACTACCAATCTAGCCATTTGTTTGTTGTCCCAAGTTTCTAGTTCTTTTGTTGCTGAGAGGAACTGGTTTGCTTATAGATTCGTCCACTCCATTAAGAGGAACAGGCTTACCTCTAGGAGGGCAAAGAAGCTTGTGGTTGTACATAGTGCCTTGCGTCTCATTGATCGCAACACACTTACGTACAAGAAGAGTCCAACAGCCAAATGGGATGTAGAGCCAGAGGATCTAGCACAGATTGATCATGATGCTACACAAATAGGGCTGGTTGGTATTGGTTTGGAAGAGTTTGAGTGTGTGGAGTCCAACAGTTCTAGCGATGAGGAGTTTGGCAAGAACTTTGGAGTGATTAGCCATTGACTCATTGAGTCATTAGTATTTAGTATTTCACTATTTTGTTTTTGAACATTGTTGATACTTGATTGTAATTATGAATCATCATTATGAAATTTTGAAAATTATGAATTTGATATTTTTATTTTTATTTTCATTTTCAATGTTCAATGTTCATTGGTTCAGACTTGAAACTTCATTGTTAAAAAGATAAAACTTCAATCAAAATGTTAAATTGTTGATGTTCAAAGCAATATACTTATTCCTTATACATCTTTTTATAACTAATTTTTCAAGTACTATATGTATTTGCACTGTTGTCCCCCTATCGTCCCCAAACTTAGGCCCCCCATCCCGGAAATCCGTCCCCCCGTCCCCCTATCAAGAAACATCATGTAACTATGGCCTTTTTTCAACAATTTTTAGTTGTTTTCAGCATTTTCAGAGTTTACCAGTAGATTCAGCAATTTTGTGCAGTTATTCCTTTGTTTTTTCCTTCCAATATTTGTACTTTGGAGGAAAGAGTAGATTTGTAGTTGTAACTCTCTATTTCAGCATCCTTACTAGCAGAGATGTTTTTTTTTAAAAGTACTAGTTTGTCCCATAATATGTTGGAAGGTAACTAAAAGTTTTCCAAGAAGAGCTATAATACATGGAAACAAAGAAAGTTAGCCATTTCTTAGTACAAAAGCTTATATCAGTTTGTTTAGGGGCTAGAAACTTGACCTGCAATAGCAAGAAAAGATCAAGACAACTTCAATGGGTGGAATAAAGAAGCAATGATGCTGATAAAGCTATTTGTGACTGACAAAATGCTACCAAAAAAACAAACTGGCAATAACACACCAAAAATTTGGAAGCACTTAAAGGAGTTGCATGAAATTTCCGATACGGGTAAAACCTTCTTCCTTAAGATTATATTGTTTTCTATGAAAATGGATGAAAGTGAGTCTTTTCAAGACCATTTGGTCAAAATAAAAGATATCAAAGAACAGCTGAAAGCCATTGGGTGGAAGATGAAAGAAGATATGGTGGTAATCACTCTGGAGGGCTTACCATCATAGCTTGAGCATTTCATTGAAATTCTAAAAATTAATACTACTAATGCTGACCTAAATTTTGAAGAGTTGAGTACTAAACTATTGCAACAAGATTGGTGAAAAAAATAGTTTGGTAGTGGCAGCGGCACTGAGAGATCATAGATGGCTTTGGCAACAAATTTCAAGGGCAACAACAATTCGCTAAGCAAACAAATGGTGGAAACAAAGAGGGTAGCAGCAAGAAAAAGGATTCAGATAATTAAAAAACCAAAACCTACAAGTGCTTCTATTGTGGAAAACTAGTTCATAAGAATTAATTTTGTAGATAACGGTTATGCGATGAGTAAAATAACCAATGGCCTAAGAAGTAGGGAAATATTGCACAACATAAGAAGAAGATGAATTTTACGTTTTTATCATTGGAGATAATAAAGATTTTGTGAAGAGGATTGCTTGGTATATAGATTATGGTGCCACCAAGCAATTCACAAACGTGAGAGATTGGTGTCTCGACTTAGTAATAGATATATCTACTTCTAACTCTATGATTTTTGGAGGAAAAGAATATAAGGTTGAAGGCAAACAAAATGAGCAAATAACATTCAGAGGTAAAAAACTACTTTCGTGAATCTATGAATCTATGTCCCTGGTTTGGAAAAGAATTTGCTTTCAATCAATGAGAAATGAAACACAATCCTAATTTGAATGTGATTTTATACAATAATAAATGTTGTATTGTTGATGAGGTCATAAAGAAGACAAATGGTTTTGGTATTCAGGAACATGGGCTTTTTAAATTGATGAATATAGAGGGGGAATGGGGGGGACGAGGGGCGGCCGAGGGGAGCATGCTTTGATGGCCAAGGGTGGTCAAGACAACACACTTTGGCATCAAAGGTATGGGCACTCAAATTTGATAAAATATTTCTTTTTTGGCTAAAGAAAGTTCGGTGGATGCCCTTCTAAAGATTCAGAATCAAAAAGGAGTTTGTGGTGCACGTCGGGCTAGGAAGTAGCACAAGGTTTTATTTGATAAAGGACAAGCTTCAAGAGCTAAGGAGGTCCTTCAATTGATCCATGTTGACTTTTGTGGACATATGAAAATGGCATCAATCTTCAGTGCCAGTTATATTTTGCTATTTGTATATGATTTTTCAAGAAAAATGTAGGTGTATTTTTTCAAGCAGAAATCAAATGAATTTGATTAGTTCAAAAAGTTCAAGGTCATGGTAGAGAAACAATAAAAAAAGAGTACCAAAAATCTTAGATTAGATGAGTACCAAAAATCTTAGATTAGATAACAGAAGTAAATTTTTCTCTAGAAAATTTCTTGATTTTTATAATCAAGAGGGCTTCCAAAGGCAATACACCATACACTCTGCACTCAAAAGCAAAATGGAATGGTAGAAATAAAATCATATTATTATGGAGATGGCAAGGTGTATTTTAGAGAACATGTTTGTTCCTAATAAATACTGGACAGAAGTAGTACACACATTAGTGCATCTACTCAATCAATCTCCAACAAAAGTGGTACACAAGAAAACTCTAGAAGAAGCATGGTCTGGATGAAAACCCAAAATAAGTCATCTCAAAGTTTGTGGTTCAGTTGTATATGCATGGGTTCCTAATGAAAAAAACCAAATGCAAGAAGTTGAAGTTCACAGGGTATAGTTACCACCATAAAGCACATAGGTTAATTGATTTCGAAACTAAGGACGCTTTAGTTGGGATATTGTATTTGATGAGAATGTAGGGCCAGTAAATTTAAAGACTCAGCAGAAATCACATCAGAAAGTTGCAGCCATACGGTCGATATGGCTAAGTTTGCAGGTCGAATGTATGGGGATAGTCAACACAAGGAGAAGGAAGCCCTTGAGTAAGAATGTTGAGAAAGTTTCAGCCAAGCAAATGTAAGTTTCTCAAACCAACAAGACACACTGATTTGAAGGGGAAGGAACATAAGAAGAGACCAAAATGTAGTACAACATCTATGGTGATGTTCAAGAAGATGAGCTCCCTTATAAGAGAGAGGAAGCCCAAAAAGAGGTAAGACATATAATACATTGAATTATGCTTTGATGGCTAACCTTCAACATTCTTTTTAAACTGAATTATATAAAGAAGCCAAAGGAAAACCAAAGTGGCAGAAAGCTATGCAAGTCGAACATGAAACTTTGATGAATACCAAACATGGGTTTTAGAAGAGCTGCCTATTGGGAAGAAACCCATTGGCTGCAAGTGGGCATATAAGATCATGTATAAAGCAGATGGCACACTTGGCAAACATAAAGCAAGGCTGGTCACAAAGGGCTTTGAACAGAAGGAAGGGATGTTGATTATGAGGAGACATTTGCTCCTACTGCAAAAATGAAAACAATTCGATTGGTTCTAGCCATGGCAGCACAATTGACTAGAAAGTACATCCAATGGACGTGAAGAGTGCCTTCCTCAAAGGAGATCTAAGGAAGAAGTATATATATACCAACCGCAAGGATGTCAGGTTCCAAAGAAGGAACATATGGTGTGTAGACAGAAGAAAGCTCCTTATGGACTAAAGCAGGCTTCCCGGGCATGGCACTTCAAAATGGACGCATATTTGGAAGACTAGGGATTTAGAACAAGTTTTTCTAACCCCAATCTCTAAATCAAAAGCGAGAATGGTGATGTGGTAGTTCTAGTGGTATATGTTTGATCACATCATCATCACAAGTAGAGAGGTCCGAGCTATTGGAAGGGTAAAATGAACTTTATGTTACACGTTTGAAATGACAAATCTAGGCCTCCTGCATTGATATTTAGGTGTAGAACTTTGGCAGACTGTTAAAAAAAAATTCGCTTCTCAAACAAAATATGCAACAAGTTTGTACGGCATGGTCAAGATGACAGTTTGTAAAATCTCATCTACATCTATGGTGACAGAACTAAAATTTTCAGCAAAGGCACATTCAAAATCAGAAAATGAATCAGTCTACACGAAACTAATTGGCATCTTGATCTATCTTACAACCACCAGGCCTATCTTGTGCTATGCAATCAGCCATATCTCCAGATTTATGACAGCTCCGAAAACAGAACACTAGATAGCAGCGAAGAAGGTTCTACAATATGTGAAGGTAACATTAGATTTTGGCATTTTATATGGTAAGAGCAAGGAGCTTCAGTTGTGTGGCTATTCAGACTCGGATTGGGCAAGCTACATGGATGACAAGAAATCTACAACAAGTTAAGTGTTCGGTTTAGGAACAAGGGCAGTTTCTTGGATCAGCAAAAAACAATATGCAGATCACTTTCTTCACAGAAACAAAAATAGAGCAGCAGTAAAAAGGGCATGTGAAGCAGTTTGGCCTAGAAGAGTGCTTGCAAATTTGCAAGTTGATTAGACTGAGCCTACAATAAAGTTTTGTGATAACCAAGGTGATGTGGTACCCAACCACATGATGGATTCAACAATCCATATCTCACTTAAATCTCTCACAAAACACAAAACATCTCATAAAATCAACAAATCCATGATATTAATTCATGCTTCTCACAACACATACAAGACTTGGCCTCATCATGCCAAGGAGACTTTCAAAGCTTTCTCCCAAAGCTTTCTTCTCTACCACTAGCCTACCTAAAAAAGCAAAGAATACATTCATTTATAGAATTACATGAGAGAGAAACAAAGGAAGCCCACAAATTCGACCACCTCCACTTGCAAGGACTATTCATCAATAGTAATAGGTGCTCCACCATGTGATCCATTTTAGTTTGGACCCCTCCAACAAGTGGAATCTTTAAAAGGTGTTCCCCACTCCACCTATGCTTCCAAAAACTAATGGAATCTCCTTTTGACATAGCTTAAACCCATTAACTTTGCTTCCCACATGGAATTCGTCCCACTATCATAATGAAGGTCAACATCAAGCCCTTTGTGTGCCTTGCAAGTAATGTGGCTCCCCGTGCCACCTAGACATCATGATTAGTGTTCGCCACCTCACCAATGAATAGTGTCCACCACGTCATCAATAAATAATGACAATATGAATAGTGTTTTTCCACCACATCATTCTCCTCCAGTTGAAAACAACTCAACACCTACGAGTTGCCCTAATTGTACCCTTGCCATTTATTCTAAAAAAATAGAAAATGCACACCACTCTTTTTTTGGTTGATGCAATATTGCACAAACCCTTGGATGCCCCTGCATCAGACACCCGAGGTATTGTAATGTGATCTCATGATAACATGGATGAGGTAAGTGGATGAACCACTCTTTTGGTCACGAAGGTTAATGACCATGACATCCTCTTCCAACACACCAAGTACTTCCAAAGAATATTTTTTTCCTTCACTTCCAACATCTACATACTGGATTTTCTGAAACCGTCCTCCGCCAAAAGCTTATCCATATCCCAATGGATTCACATGTGGGACTGCACCCACTACAAACTATCCTCCACCAAGATGCTCTATCGTGCATCTCTCTTTCCCATGTGAGCTCTAGCCCACCAAAATCCATCCACCTCCACCTAAAGCCTTCTTGGCTTTCTTCACAACTCATCCAACCACCTGTTGGATCATCCACAACATCACACATTAACATTTGCAGCTTCTCACTCACCATTGCAACATCATCCTCTGCACTTTCCTCCACATGTGCACCTACATTAGGAGAAACAAAAATTCCCTCAACAACCACTTCATCATGCTCCAAAGGCATGCTGTCAAACTCTTCTTTGCTGCTCATAATATTCTCATGATTATCCCAAAGGATGGACTCCCAAAGGCCCATTCTCAACAATATTCATGATTTTCCTCTCCTCATTCTTCATGTGTTTTTCTTCTTCCCCACTTGGCTATAAATGAACCTCTACCAAACTCTCTTCACGTGCACTAGATTGCACAACAACCACATCCAAAGTTTCTCCCAAAGAAACTTACAACTCACCTTCAATGTTAGCATACTCCTCATGCTCTTCAATGTCATTATGGGCTGCCAATGGCCCATCCACAACTCTCACAGTTGTTTTCTTCTCCTCCATCTGCAACTCTTCATGGTTGCACTCTTGATTCTTCCATGTGGCTATCTCTCTCCTCAATGCAGCCACCTTTGATCTTAGGGAGTCTACTATCTCCCACATAACTTCTTCAATTTCACAATCTTCAATTCTTTCCAGCAGCAAATCCAATAGTCTGCCCCAAGTCTTCAACTTCTTCTCCCATTCTTTCTTCAGTGGTATTCTTCCACTCTTCTTTGCCATCTTCACAACCTGCAAAACAAAACATACATTCACTCTTTAACTCAAACCCTCCTCTCTACAAGAATCTTACTTGCTCTGATACCACTTGATGTGGTCTCCAACCACATGATGGATTCAACAATCCATATCTCACTTAAATCTCTCACAAAACACAAAATATCTCATAGACTCTTCTCATACAATCAACAAAGCCATGATATTAATTCATGCTTCTCACAACACATATAAGACTTGGCCTCATCATGCCAAGGAGGCTTTCAAAGCTTTCTTCTCTACCACTAGCCTACTTAACAAAGCAAAGAATACATTTATTTATAGAATTACATGAGAGAGAAACAAAGGAAGCCCACAAATTCGACCTCCTCCACTTGGAAGGACTATTCATCAATAGTAAAAGGTGCTCCACCATGTGATCCACTTTAGTTTGGACCCCTCCAATAAGTGGAATCTTTAAAAGGTGTTCCCCACTCCACATATGTTTCCAAAAATTAGTGGAATCTCCTTTTGGCATAACTTAAACCCATTAACTTTGCTCCCCAAATGGAATTCGTCCCTCTCATAATGAAGGTCAACATCAAGCCCTTTGTGTGCCTTGCAAGTAATGTGGCTCCCCATGCCACCTAGACATTATGATTAGTGTCCACCACCTCACCAATGAATAGTGTCTGCCACCTCATCAGTGAATAGTGAAACATGACAAGTGTTTTTCCACCACATCACAGGGAGTTCTTAAGCTAATAAAGAATCCCATCTTTCATAAGCGCACAAAACATGTCAATGTACATTGTCATTTCATTTGACACCTTGTAGAAGATGGTGTAGTTGAGCTGCAATATTGTCCATCTCAGGACCAGACTGCAGATATTCTCATGAAGTTTCTTGGCCCAAATAAATTTGTAAAATTTAGAGATAAACTTGGTGTATTTTCCAGAATGACCATAAGGGAGGATGTTCAAATGATCATTCTAGTCCTAGTTATATGCTTAATAATAAAGTCACTTTACAACTTTAGTTTGCTTTAGCCAAAAATGTAAGAATGAATTAATGTTCACTTAAGTCATTTTAGAGTTAGATTTTGTGTCACCTTTGTACTAGGGTTTATGTTGTTGCTTTCCTATTAAGTGATAGTTGTTATTTCATTAATTTATTTAAGAAATATTTCTCTTTCAAGTTCTCTCTTGTGTACTTGCTTGGCTTCTGTGTGTTCAGTTTTCATAATAGCATCAAGCAAAGAAAAGACAAGCCCATTAAAAACTATAACAAAAGAATGTTGAACTTAGCTCAGATGTTAGATAAACCCATTGGCAATGATCTAAAGTAACAATACTTCATAGTTTACAGAACAGCATTCAGAGAAAGTTTGAGAATAGTACTGCCTCATAAGTATCAAGATACTTATAAATTGTTAGGTGTTGAACAACAAAAATTACTTAAATAAACAAAATGGAAACAAAGAAGAAGAAGAGTCTAAATTAGAGGACATTTTAAAACTATTAAATAGAAAGGATGATTAAATCGTTCAAATTGGGACAGCGAAACCAAAGGGCATAAAGAAAGGAATGCCCCATCAAATGTTTTGTAATCTTGGTAATTTCAATGCTATAACAATCCGGCTGGAATATCTCATAGTCTTTTTTGTGAGCACACCAAACAATCTTAACGAGGCATCAATGATGCTAGCATAAGAACCAATCAACAAACAACATATGCCAAGGTAATTCAAAATTAAAGTAAACAAAATCAAGTCGAAGGTAATCTCAGTACATTCACAAGCTTATAGCAAAGACAGAATTTACAGAATAATGTAACACATAGGAACATCGTGCAAGATAAGTTGCTAGATTGGTTAATGATAGGAAGAGCGCCAAAGAATAGCACACAAGGACACGGCTGAAGAGCCGTCCCAAGGCAAGACTACATCCTCTTCAAAGCAGTGCACACTCTCTTCATCTGCACCATTTGATTTTGTTGAGACAAATCTAGCAACAGGGTTAGCTAAGATAAGAGGGAAAGAAACTTGTAAAGGAAGCCTAGAAGAATGAAAACTACATTCCGCAAGACTGTTATCTGCTATGCCAGCAATTATAAAACAGACTCAACAAACGAGTGTTTTGCACACTTACAGGAGGAAGGGTGTTGTGAACTGGTAGATATACCAATGGTACTGATTGATCTTAAGTTACATGAAGACCTATCAAATGACTATGATGAGATTAAACATTAGGTGTTATATTAAGGAGAAGAACTTAAAATCACTGAAACAATTGTTAAATATGAACTTTTGTATAGCGATGGAAGGGCAAAGCATTGTAAACTAGCCAATGCCAAAAGCACAATGGGAGAAATATTTGAAAAATAGTTGTCATGGAGACCCAGCGACTTTGGTTGAAGACCATGGCATGGATGTGGAAGCAATAACTTAAACGAAACTATGAAATGCCCATCTAGTTCCTATAGAACATTTAGGGAATTAAAAAAAGGACGCAATACAACTGTGCAGAGTATATTGCTGTTAAAATCCATACACAACTAGTTAGATGCAAACAAAACCCAACCAACGAATTTCACTTCTCCATGTATACGCAGCTAATATTAGATATATTCCCTAATCATGAGAGAGAAGCAACGACGCTATTGTCTATGAACCAAGACAGGGAATTAGGTTAGAGACCAGAAGATTTATATGTAGCATATGGGATCCGCAAAAACATAAAGTTAAATGCATATTTGAAGCATAATCTCAAAGGAGGAGATCATTCTATAGGGGAGGCAGTTGAAGTAAAGAAGCAAAGGAGAAAAATTCATCACACTTAGCAGCAGCAAAGGCTATGTCTCCCCACACTAGAAAGTCAGCTTGTGATGTCCCTTCTAGCAACAAAGCCGCAACCTCTTCAAAAGCAAAAGGTAAGTCTTATTACCCACTAAGGCATGATATGTTTAAAGAACCAAAACTTATGCCTGTACCTAGGTATAAACTGAATGCTGAAGAGAGGAAAAATTATGTTAAACTTTTAATTAGTAGGGATGATAATATGGAGGTACAAGGCCAACCACAAACTGAAGTGGCAACTGAAATTAGTGATGAGGAACAAAATGTTGATGACTTTGAGATTAACATACCCTTATTTAAACAACCTTTACTAGCAAAGTGGGGTACGAATATGATATCACACCATTGCTACCAGCAGAGGACACCCCACCACTACAACAGCAGGTAAATGATGTGGTACATTCATCTATGCACTTGAAATTCACTGTAGATGAGGGTGTTGATTTAAATGGATCAAGATTGTGGATCAAATTATGCAGGATAGGGAAACAAGGAGTAAGGCATTGACAAAGAAGCTAGAAGTCATGCCTCCATCAGTCTTGAAACAGATACAAGATATTCCTGTTATTTAAGTACTGGAGTCGGAAAATGAGGAAATTAATCATATACATTAAAACATTCATTTTGCATACAGAGGGGCATGTCAATACCATAAGATGATTTATGTGTTATGGTCAAAATTGATTGATGAGAAAAGGGCTAAGGAAGAGTAAATCACTGCAAAGATTCAGGAAGATTGGAGCTGGAAAAGACCCAAAAAGAAAAAGAAAAAAGTAAAGTTGGAAGCCACAAAGGCCGAAGAAGACAAAACAGTGCCTCATCGGCATGAGCTACGGCATAGAGTACAAAATTCACATACAGCTCATACCAAACTAATGGCAGATATGAAATTAGGAGTGGAAAACATAAATAACTCATTAGCCAGAAGTGAAAAGGAAAATATGGAGTTGAAAATTGAGATTGAGTTGAATAATTCACCACAGGAACAGTTTCACTTTGAAATGCCATCTGCTGAACTGATCAATATGTCACATCTACACTGTGTCAATGAGGGAGTGGAACCAGTAGCAACAAGAATCTAAGAAACCAACAGAAGGGACTGCTGAATCAGCACACCAGGAGGTGCAACCAATTACAAAATTTCAACACGATCAACTGAACAAAGTATTAAGTTATGCACAAGAGATAGCTATGGTTGTTCACTTTTTTGGTAATGAAACACATCATTCATTGCTATTTATTGCTCTCATTTGCATACATAGTTGACCGTTCATTTCGTTTATATTATTTTATTCATTTCTGCTGCTATACTGCTATATTGTGTTTTCCTAACAAAGCTGTAAAGAATACACAAGGCCGTATTTATGTTATCAATGGCCTTTCTCTTTTATGTTAGCGGTGCTTCCAAACTCGGAAATTTTCTGTGATCACATGCTCTTCTATATTTTTCCAAACTCTTGTTACTCTTTGATTTTCAGAGGATTTTCTTATGTTGTCATGCTTTGCGACATCCCCCTTTCTTTATTTACAAGTTTGTTGTCCATGTAAACAATAGGGTTTCTAGTTGGTTGGATTATTTGAAATGGTTTCCAAAATTGGAACTTCTTATTTTTCTTCTTTTACAACTATTAACTACTTTTTTATCTTATCAATATAAAAAAGTTGCAAGAAACACTTCATTTCTCCACAATTGGCTCCAATTCAAGATAGGGTCATAGAGCATGTCATCCTCTATAGTACAGCCTAGCCTTTCTATGTTTAGAAAATCATCTCGCAACATGTCCATTTTTACAAAATCTATTTTTTAGCAATTCGAACCTCGATCTCTTTTCAAGCATATCTCTTCCTTGTTTAAACACTGCAACATATGGTCTCTATTTTGACACTAATCACACCATCCTTGAGATTGCTCTAGAGACTGATAAACTTTTGGGTAACTTTCACTGTCCTCTTTGTCAATGAAAAGTAGTTGCAATGCACAACAATTAGTCTCTTCCAAGCTCTTTATTGCAAGTTCTATAGAGTTCGAGTTTGGAGCCAATGACAACATCCTTTGCCAACTCACCATCTAAGGTCTAACAACTACCTCGTTGTCCTTCATCTATGTACTTCAAATGGTTTGTACACCCTGTTGATCTTGACTAGGCCAGTATATTTTCTATCATTCCTAGGTGGCCATAAGTTACCATTGATGTCGATTGTTGTCTATCATCAATTGCTAGACCTGACGGTAACATCCCTTGAGTTATCTTAGACCCACGATGTCTTTTATGCCGATCATTTTCTTCAGATTGTGGATGGCCCATCATTAAACCTACCAATTCCTAGAATCGCTCATCACAAATCCTAAGAAACCCGTTTGAGCAATTAAGGGTGGGCTCCTACCAGTTAAAAGATGAGACTAACCACCATATTCCCTATGATGATAGGATTCATAATCTTGCTCTCTTCAAGAGGTAGAAAATAAGTAGCATTTTATTTTTCAAATGTTATGAGATTCCAAGTGATTCGTTGTCCACGTTATTTAGCTATCTTCATTTGAGGTGTCTAGCCCTTTTACTCAAAGAGGTCAATCTCATGCAAAGAATTTTATTGGGTACCTTAGGACCGATAGGTTTCTTACCTCCTTTCAAACCATATCAAATGTTGGAAGGATTAAGCACCCTCTAAACAAAATTGATTCATGCACATACAAGGACAGGTCAATGAGGCAACAATCTTCTTTGCATATTGCTACTAGGGCACCACAACACTCACTCTTATTCTATATATCATGGATCTGCTTTGCTTTGATGTCGAGGGCCTTCTAGTTCTCCTAGCCCACAGCCCAAGTCATATTGATAGAAGCACGTTACTAGTTTTTTCTCTATATCGTCAGCCTTGAGTCCTAAGAGAGGTTCTAGGGGTATTACTCTACTTACTCCTAAGATTGTCCAACCCAACCCTTTTAGCCATGGACATTTCCCAATGGGCATTATCAAGTCCAAAATTGGCCCTTTCATGGTGGTGGTGGATGATGTCAATTCTTCTAGCTGAACTTTATTACTGATGTGTGACAATGTTGGTTTCCAACCTTGGCCTCTCGCCCCAGTATTGATCTTCATAAGCTTCATGTTTCTTTGAGGGATTTTTCCTTCACATGGCTATTTGGACTTATACTTGGATCATATGCTTTGGGTTTAACCATTGCTGGTTTACCCTCTCTAATCATATTTTCATAATTAATATTTTGGTGTTGTAATGTTTAGTTGCTTTCCATAACTTAGGGTGTCAACAACAATGGTGTTGATGGAACTAGTGATTCATGTAGGCTAGGACTCAAGGCAGTAACAACACTATTAACGTAGGCATCAAATGCTTAACAATATGGAATGCAATGAAAACAGACAACAATATATATGTAGAATGGCAGAATATTATTCACAGACTACCATGAACACCATCATCATGACATAAGAGAAAACAAGTAGAAAATAATATAACATCTTCACACTATATCAACATGATGTACATTGGCCTCCAATAAAGCCTGAATCACATAGTATGGTGCAGCAATAGACATGCGTGGAGATCCCAATACACTGCCAAAGACTCATTTAAATCGAGAACATGGGGAGTTAGGTGCAGCAGTTGGCCCCACCGGTTCTATCAAGTTTCAACAACTACCCAAAACTGAAATTAAATCAAATCATAATCAAGTATAAATCATAAAATACGAGAAATAACAGTTTTTTCTTCATGCTTTATATTTTAAATAGCCATGACAAAACACATATGCTAGAACATCAAAAATAACTGTCAAAGCTCAACCAACATACCTGAAATCTACTAAGAAATGCCACCTTAATATCATCATAATCAAGAAATCGATCACAAATAACCTTATAATGCTGCTTTGCCAAAACAATAGTGGGTGCTAAAACCATCGCTTGCTTTCCTGCTGAGACTACACAAAATATAGCTCGTAAAGCAACTTCTGTTTTACCAAAACCCACATCACCGCAAATTAATCTGTCCATAGGTGTTTCCCGCTCAGTTAAGTCTGCTTCCACATCAGCAAAAGCCTGTCACATTTCCAAGCCAATCGGCCCTCAGCCTCACTCAAATAATCATTGTCTCATAAAAACCGAATACTGTGATAACAGGACTGATAAATAGTACTAAACCGAAGATGTAAATGATACAGTAATCAATAGATTGGAATTTCTTATTCAAGTTCAACATGCAAGCATCCATTACTTCATTTGGAGAATCATCCTTCTTTACAACTTCGTAACTTTAAATCGAGATTTAAGTTACTACTGACATTGCCATGTCTATTGTTTAGAAAAATAAGCTTGAGCCTACAAAACATAGGAATTGGTTACAGTTAGCAAGTGATAGTAGAATGTAACTTCAACAAACAATAACAAATTCCTATTTCTTAAATACATGCCAAGCAGTTGAAAGGATTTCATCCGAGTCAGTCAATTGAAAATTCTTTCACCCGAGTGCTTTGTAATAAATCTAACACTGTAAATAATCAGAATGTATAGTCAAAGTATCATTCTATTATTCAAAACCTTGTCTTTTGTGGCATGAACTTCAATCCACATTACAGAAAGCAACTATGCTATTCCTCCTATGGCAAGTCAGTACATCCATTTTGATTTTTCCATTGCTTCTGCAGCATTTGCATGTGTAAGAGAACAAACCCAATATTATTCGATTGTTGTTTGCATCTACTCAGACTTTGTAATTGATGAAACCAAAGAAAATGCAGACTCTAAAGTTGCTTATTTTTGGTGATATATCCATCGTATATTTACATCCATCTACAGTGTCTGTTGAAAGAATCAACATCCCAGAAATGGGCTCTTTCTTAGACCTTTTCAAAGGCTGCATCTTCTGTGTACATTCTTTTAAACTTCAGTTTCATGTGTTTATATGCATTGCCTCCAGTTAGAATGCATCGGTATTGTTTACTTTATGAGAATCAATCATGCCGATTTCATCTGCAAAGCTCTTAATCTTATGCTGCTGTTAAACAAATACTTTGTAATGCTGATTTAATGGAAAAAAAATTATTTATCAAATGTCATTAGAAGTTATAAATTATATAAATTCAGAGTAGGGCTTACACATCATAAATTCATTGTGTTGAATATTGAAGTTAATTTAATATTTCACTAAAGGAATTAGGTACTGAGCATTCCACATGTAAATAAAGGGACGAGTTTTTTAATACTGAGGTAATAGGTATTAAATAGATCAATGAATAAAATTTAAAACCATCAAGTGTATCAGAACCAAGACGGGCCTAATAAACAAGATGAATATGTATGTATTACAAAGGAAAGACAGAGAGGGTTTGAACAATAAACAATCTGAACAATCGAGGGGTGCAAAGGATAAGGTCAAGGTCATCATTATAATCAAATCGGGTACGTGATTACAAAATTATGCAATTACAAGTCAAATACAAAGAGGAGAATTCAATTATTTTTAGGTTAGTGGTTATGTTTTAAAAGTTCGTTGTCTTAAAATTTACAAAGTCTTTCCAAAGTTTTCTTATATGTTGAATGATATGTTTTTTAATATATCAATGGGCCTATGTTGAATAATAATTTACTTTTTAAAATGCTACAGAATTATAATATACTTTCAAAAATGCTACTAAATTACAATATACTTTTAAAAATGCTGTAATTGAAGATTCAAAGACAAATCCATACATTCACCAGGCACACAACCAATGTATAAAAGGCTGATATCGAGATCAAAACTGACCGTCTGGTCCATATACAATACCATCAGAGACGGGCAATTTTTTAAAACTATAGTCAACATTTTGCATGGACATAGACCTTCACCAGCAATTCTTACATCAATTTTTTAAATCGTTTCTTGCAGAGATTGAAGACAGTATTCACTAGACTAAACAATGTCCTGCTGATCTATTGGAAGCAACAAAGGCACCACTCTGTCTGACGGACCTGGCTGTGATATTTTAGAAAGACGATCTACCGTTTTTCTCAGACACCCTTAATGAGCCATTGTTTTGTGCCCTGGACCAACACTGTATGGAGCCTGGACAGGGGTTTGCCAGGATCTTTCTCTGATATTCTAGATGCTAATCTAAAAAATGTGAGACAATTTGTATCACCTCAAAAATGGCAATATCTTTCTTATGGTAGATGGTGGACGCTCAACAAAGACAGACACCTACATTTTGTCTACTAATTCTGAACACCTGCATCTCATTCTCTAACTGGGTAAATCAAACAGAAAAATATATTTGTGGCAGTTGCGATATTTTGATGCTGAGCCAATTTTATATTTCATGGGGACCATTGGATATGTTGATTTTTATTTTTAGACAAACTGCAGAAGAAATATATATAGCTTCTCAGACATGAGAAGAATAGATATTGTATCAATTTGTATAATCCTGAACACTGTTGATGTTATTTTCTCAGACACTAACAGCTCTGTTATCACCTCCCATGACCCTTCTTGTCATTGATTTCTATTGGTGGCATCAGGAGAGCTATTCGGAAGCTCTATACCAGTAAAGCAGCAGATTGTGAGGGGCTTTGGGCTTTGGGCTTTGGGCTGAACCCCACAAATATAGTGTGGATTATTTTGCCTTCTCTATAGCAGAACGATAATTAACAAGGTCGTTTTCTCAATCTGCCCCATCCACAAATCAGGATATAGTTCAAACCCAAATAACTACAGGACTATAATGTTGGGATACATTTTCCAAACACCATGCCATGGTGCTAGATGTGAAACTTTCCAAGTATTTAGAGAAAGAAATAATAAAATTATATTAATGTCCATGGATGACCAAACGTAGGTAAATGGGACTCGAGGATGCAACAATTAAAAATAGAATGTTCTAGGAAGCTATACAAAGAGAATCCTAGAAGCCAAATAAAGGAATAAAGTACACAAAACAATGTAAAGCAATGTGCCACTAATGAAAGTGGCAATGGAACCAAAACAAATAGCAATGAAGGGCAAACAAGAACCCCCAAAAACATGTGCAGATGAAACCTAGAAGACTTAATCGAGTATCTCAGTCTATGCTTGTAATGGAGGAGCCATCTAAGCCATCATCGATCACTTTGAAAAGATCTAATAGTGCTCGTCGTGGAGTACAATCTCAGAGGGGCCCAGCTGGGGGTTTTTGGGAGGAAGTGAAGCACTTCCTCTAGAATCACACCTTACATCCAAGGCCGATGTACTTCCGGTAGTAGAAAAGAAACTCATAATATGAGTTTGCCCCTATGATCTGGGGGGTGGCCAGTACATAGTGGATCCATATTGCCAGAAAGGGGTAGAAACACGCCGATGGGAAGGAGCATTGCCACAATGTCGAGGAAGAACATGCGGGGTGGTCTAAGTAGTTTGAGTAGAAATGGTGTGTTGAGAGAAGCGCCGCCTAACTCATCTAACAACTCTAATGTGTTATGTACCGGTGTGCAAAGGGCACTTAGTGTTGCCAATCGCATGGATGTGTTGGAAGAAAAAGGTGATCAACATGAGGGCTTTAGAACCTCTAGACTCCTATAGGGATTTGCGTCGAAGGGTGACGACCTCGTGAAGATAAAGAGCCAAGCACCACAAGTCTAGATATCTAATGAAAGTAGATAGAGTGTTCCTTGGGTACTTGTAAAGGCAGTGATATCAACAATGGATCTCATAGTAAATAGGGCATCTAAAAATGAAGTGTTAGTCAATCTTGACCTCCTTTAGTGAACAAAGACGGTAGATTCAGTACTGATGGAGAATGTGGTTATTTGTTTCAACCCATAACTAGTGAGAACACACACTCACCTTGCCAAGGGGAAAACTCAAACCGTGGGACCAATGGCGTTGAAGGTAGCGAGGGCGACAAACCATACCGTCCACTATTTGTAAGAAATGCTCGATGTAAAAATCAAGCTTGGCATTGAGCAGCTCACGGGGAGAGATCGAAGTGGCCTAGATATATTGTCTATAGATATCCTCTCTTGCAGCTCTATTGATGATGTCTTTTGTGGGAAGGAGTCGAGGAGGGGCATCCAAGGAATGCATGAAAGGGGGTAGCCTATCAATAGAGACTCTAATAAGGAGCAGCAACCTAGTCTCAAAGTACCAACAATGTCAACATCTAGTGAGGACCGGTGAAGCAATCCTTTCAAAAGAGAAAAGTGCGAAGTATGAATATCTCTCACGATCAAAAGCTGAGTCCACCATGGATCTGAGTCTATGGATGTAGAAAGTAAGCTCAAAGATAGTCTCGAGGCATAGCGGCTAGGCAACAAATTCAGCTTGGATGATGCATTCAGGAATTGTTTGTTTGCAACAAATCATGCGTTGTAACATGAGAGTCTGGACCCTCTCAATATGGGCCCAATAAACGGCCTCCAAACTAGTTCCCCAAACCTTTAAACCATATAAAACTGTAGGTTTGATGAATGTATCAAAGAGGCTTACTCTATTAGACAACATGATGCCCTTGCTCATTTTTTGTGAGCTTCACCAGTTTGTGATGAACTTTAGTAAAACGAGGTCATGATCTTCAATACCTCCAAGGATGCTCTTTCCAAGTTTCAACTTTTCAATATAAAACACTTGTGGAGATCACAATAATTTATACCTACTTGGGAGATGTTGGCCAAAAACTTTGTCACAAAACAAAATAATGGAGTTTTGACAACAGTATGTGGGACAAAGTCCCTCCTCTATTTTAAGGGGAGGTTCCCTCTATTTAAAAACAACATTATGTGGAACAAATTCATCCTCCCATTCTAAGGGGCAGATCCCTTTATTTAAAACCAACATAATTGGAAAGAAGAAAAAAATTACAACTATACACTCAAAATTGCATTGGAGGCGAGGAGACAGGGGTGTTCGACATTTAAAAACGCTGAGAAATAAAATTAAAAATAAATTAAATGTGCATTCATCATTAAGTAAACACAGAGCTTAATATGAATCACACAAATTCATGCAAAGACATTCAAATCTAAGACCATTCACTAATACAAAGATAAGCTTACATGAATGTAATAAAGAAAAATAGACAATCTTCCAGATAAAGAGAATGGAGATTTATTACAACATAATTATTTTGAATATCAAATATTTGCAAATTTAAAATAAGTTTTTCAAATTCCCCTTGAGTGGGAACCACAAGATGACATGGCACTATGACAAGGTGATTGATTGAGACCGAGCAGGGTCATCAACTTCCCCAGTAGGGGTGATTTATTGAGACCACGAGAAGATGTAGGATTTTCTTTTAGCCCATATTTTCTAAATCACTGACCAACATTTTGCATCTTATCACAATCAGGAGGGAAAATGTCATAAAGCCTTGTCTCCCATCTGTACAACTCAATTGAGAGTTATCCTTCATGTAACCTGGCTCTACAATCTTTGCATATTGCAAATTTCCATCCTCATGGAACAAAGGAGACTTTATCTTTTGAACGAAATCATCGAGGTTGAATGTCAAATTCAACGCTTCATTGAATCCTTTTCCCACGACATCATCTGCTCTCTTTGGCTCCTCAATTCTCCATTCTATTTTATGATTCCATTCATCAGACAAATCATCATCTATAGAAGAAATCACTTTACCTACTACCAATTCTTCATAAGCAGTCTTTGACATCAAATGACGTCTAGATGCACATTCTCTCACGACTAGTTTTCAGCATGCAATTTCTTAGCAGATTCCTTCATCTTTCTATAGCAGCATTGAGATTTATTGCACCATTTAATGACTTCAACACAAACATTGCATCCGCTATTGGACACTTTCTCAATCAATTCCTTAACACCATGACCAAACTAGGCAATCTCACCAACTTGAGGCAAAGTGTCTTTCTCTGAAAAAATACTTGACAAATCAGGAAAATTCACTACCAAGACACAGGCAACAACAAATATTCAATATATTGGCTGAGACCAGCCACTTGCTCTTTCAATGTTGACTTTGAAACTCCATCTATCTCAATTTGTTTCATGGTGTTTTGATAAGCTGATGTGAGTTAATTCATAACTCCAGCCCAATTGGGTTGAAAAGAATATAGTTTTTGGTTACAATGAGACCTCCAAGGTTTACCAGATTTCCATTCCACCACAAAGGAAGAAAGTTGTGATCTAAGACGTGAAATTTTATGAGGATGCATGGTCCTCTAAGTCTCAAGAGCCTACTGGGCCAGTTGAGGAGGGAGAAAAGCTTGATGTCTCAAGTGTTGATTCGCAGGAAAAATCAAATTTAGATCATCAAAGTTCCAGTGAAGGAACAAATGCCACTTTACCATTCAGTTCAATTAGGAAGTCTAAGTGGCTTACCCAAGCATACAAGCAAGTAGGAGTGCCAAATTCTTCTTTATGGGTGAGACATCCCCCTAAGAAATTTCTTACTTATGTTGCACTGATGTCTTCTATTTCTGATGCAGAGCCTGCCAATTATGAGCAAGCTGCAGTTGAGCAGGTATGGCAAGAAGCCATGACAGAGGACTATAACTCCATTCTAAAGAATGATGTCTAGGAGATTGTGCTAAGACCAATGGGGAAATTAGTGATTGATTTGAGGTGGTTGTACACGATCAAGGGTGAGGTTGATGGGAGCATTGAGAAGTACAAGGTCATATTTGTAGCAAGAGTATTCTACCAGAGAGGAGGGGTTGACTAAGACGAGATCATTGCTCCAATTGCCAAGGATACTTCTATCAGGACCATCCTATCTATTGCATCAGTTTTTAGTTGCCCTTTATATCAAACAGATGTAAAGACTATTTTTCTAAATGCCCAGAGTGAAGTACACATTAATCAACTGAGGGGTTTTGAGATTGTAATGTCCTAAACTAAATGCATGCAAGTAATCAAACCTAGATAGTCTCTAACAACAAAGGGTTTTAATTATTTTCATTAAACACACACATGCAAATGGACATCAACTAAAATAATACAACTCACTAGGAAAATGCCCAGCATACAGTTCTGAACTCTCAAATGTCCTTAACACACATGCTGCCATGCAAATGTTCACTCTATTGATCCTTGAGTCTCTGTGCAAAAAAATGTCCCGCACCATGTATTCTCATGAGAGTTGTCATACCTAAGAGGATTAGGTTCACGCTTGAAGGGTTTCATCCTCAAGTGCCAAGCAAGCTGTTGTAGCGGCATCACCTTCATGTAGTTGAAGTTGAGTTTTGTTAATATTCAAAAGGATATTTTCTTTCTACCTTATGCATTGTTTTATAGCCCAGCTCCAAGCAATCCTAAATCATAGGAAGTCAGTCCATAAAGGGTGGCAGCTAACTGATAATTAATTTCCCCAAACATAGGCAACTAACTGACAGTTAACTTCCTCAAATGTAGGCAACTAACTGAACAACTCCCTCTAATTGTGATGCTCATCGACTGAGACAAACAGTTTCTCTCTGCCTTATTTTATGTAGTAATCTCCCAACTAATTTTATTCTAATTGCAGACAAACTAAGTAGCTTTATTCTGATTGAAAGATTCAATCTTTTATTCTAAAGTAGACAAAGCACTTACTCAGTGTTGTAGGTTAAAATGGGACACTATAAATCCACCCTTCCCAGAATTGCTTGCCCACAAGCAATGCAATGTTGGATGTTTAAAGATCTCTGGCCCATCCCAAGTAGCATCCTCGACGGGTAGTTTCTTCCGATGCACCACGTACTATGTGACAGTCTTGTCCCTCAATTTCTTCCCCTGTATGCCAATGATGGCCTCTTGAACCAATATGAGTTTCCCCTCATCATCCAAGGGTGGAAAAATCAACTGATAGCGCAACATGTTGGCCAAGTACCTTTTTGAGGCAAGATAAATGGAAAACATTGTGAATCCGACTGTTAGCCAACAACTCCAACTCATAGGCCACTTCACCAACTCTCCTCAAGACTTTGTATGATCCATAGAAGAGGGGTTTGAGCTTTTCAACCCCACTTCCCTTAATGGAAGTTTGCCTATAAGGCTAAAAGCATAGAAAGACCATATCTCCAACCTCAAACGATCTTTTGGTGCAGTGTCAATCTACATAAAGCTTCAGTTGATTTCAAGACCACTACAAAGGATATTTGAGTGACCTCAAAATGTCTCGGCTATGTTCCATCAAGTAACCAGCTGCTGGTACTCTATTGTCAATGAATACCACATCAATGAAGGTTAGTGCATCATACCCATATAGTGCCATAAATGATGTCACGCCAATGGACATATGGTAAGTGGTATTATAACAATACTCTCCAAGATGCAACCACTTAATCCATGTTGTTTGCTGATCTGTAACATCATTCCTCAAATACCCTTCAACCCACTTATTTACTACCTTTGTCTATCCATCAGGCAGGAGGTGATAATTAGTACTAGGAGTGAGCTCGGTGCCCATCAAACGAAATAACTCTTGCCAAAGGGAGCTCAGAAATCTGTTGTCCCTATTGCTGACAATAGTCTTAGGCAAACCATGTGACCAGAATACTTCTCTGAAAACAAGTCAACAAAATGTGTATATTTAATTAGTCGATCCACTACAACAAAAATGCAGTCCTTGTCATTTACCTTAGGAAACCATGTGAGGATATATATGGATATACTTTCCCAATTTTGGTTGGGAATGGGTAAAGGTTGTAGTAAACCTGCTGGAAAAGTATGCTCTACCATATTCTGTTGGCAAGTAGTACACTCTCTAGTATGCCTGAGAACATCTTCCTTGAGGCCCTTCCCAATAAATCTCTCCCTCAGCTGCCTATAAGTCTTGTAGAAACCTGGGTGACCAGCCATAGCTGCATCATGCAAAGTCCTCATAATTTTCTCCATCATGGACTCAGGTACAATGAAAATTCTGTTCTTATACAAGATAAGACCTTCTGCCACTATATAATTGTCAGCCTTCACACTTCCATTTAAAATATTAGTAGCAAAAGTGTTCTCAGCATATTTTTCCATGATAGCAACATTCCAATCAGCAACAATAGCAGACATGGAGTAGAAAGTAGGCGTTCGGGAAAGAGCATCATTAACCATATTTTTTTTACCCTTCACATATTCTAAGTCAAAATCGTAAGCTTGAAGCTTACTCACCCACTTTTGTTGCCTATCATTCAAATCATGCTGGCCAAGGAAGAATTTTAGAGAATTGTGATCCGTTCTTACAAAAAAATTGCCATGCAGTAAGTATTGCCTAAACTTAGCCAAAGCATGCATGATAGCAAGCATTTATTTGTCATAAATAGAAAATACCCTTTCGATTTTCTACTCTCAAATGCTATGGGATGCCCCTTTTTAATTATCACAACTCCAATCCCTTCACCTGAAGCATCACACTCGACAACAAATGGTTGTGAGAAATTGGGTATGGCAAGTACAAGGCATGAGCTCATTACCTTCTTGAGCTTCTCAAAAGCTTCTCGCGTTATGTCATTCCATAAGAAGGCTCTTTTCTTAGTCAGTTGGTCAAGGGTGTTGTCCGTTGTGAGAAAGCCCTAACGAATCTCCAATAGTCGCTGCATAGGCCAAAGAAGCCTCTCAAATGAGTTAATGTAGTAGGGGTTGGCCAATCCAAAACGGCTTGGATCTTTTGTTGATCCACCTGAACACCTTGGGCACTAATGATGTGACACAAGTATAGAATTTTTGTAACTCCAAAATCACACTTAGAATCGTTTGCAACAAAGACCTGCTACTACAATATCCCAAAGACTGTATCCAAGTGTCTCAAGTGATCTTCCCAAGTTTTACTATAGATCGATATATCATCGAAGAATACCAAAACAAAGTTTCTCAATTGAGCACCAAATGCTTGGTTCATAGCTGATTGAAAAGTAGTTGGAGCATTTGTTAGCCCAAATGGTATGACCAAGAACTCGTAGTGTCCACAATGGCACATAAAGTTTGTCTAGTGTGCGTCCTCATCACGCATATGGATCTGATGGTATCCAAACGCCAAGTCATTTTTTGAAAAATAGACAGCTCCATGTAATTCATCAATAAGCTCATTGATCCTAGGAATGGGATATCTGTTTTTTATTGTCTTCTTGTTCAGGGCTCTGTCGTCTATATACATCCTCAACATACCATCCTTTTTTTTTACAAGTACCACTAATGATGCAAATGGACTAGAACTAGGTCTGATGAGATCCATATCCAACAATTCTTTGATGGCCTTTTCTATTTCCTCTTTATATATCCGCATATGTCGATAGGGAGTTATCATGACAGATTTAGAACCCAACTCCAACTCTATGATGTGTTGGAATACTCTATCTAGTGGCAAACCTGGAGGCATATAATTGCACACAATACTACGCTTATCCAAAATAGCATGAATGTCAGGGTGATAATTGTGGTACTTCTCTGAAGGCAAAGTAGTAGGCTTGCCCTTTATCACAAAGCAATTGGATGCCTATGAGACCTATCCCTTGCGGAAAGTCCTTTCCATACTCTTAGTTGTGACCACCCTAGGTGACCCATTAGGGATACCCCTAATTACCATGTCCTTTCCTTGAGATTTGAACTTCAGCTCCATGGATTGATAATTTTGGGAGAATTCCCCAAGGGAATGCAAACCATTGTATACCTAGAACCATGTGTGCTTCCCCTAGTCCCCCAACATAGAAATCATCACATACATTATAATCTCCTAAGGATAACTTGAGTTGTCTAATTACCTTGGTGCATGGGATAGTGAAACCACCAACAATAGTGACATTGAACCCTGAGAAGTCCTCCACCTTCAATCTCCTCTTAGCCACAAGGCCTTCATCAATAAAATTGTGGGTGGCCCCACTATCAATAAACATAGTAATTCGTTGTCTAGATAACTCCCTAGGAATTCAAAATGGATGATATTGTGGTGCTCCCAAAAGAGCTACGAGTGTCCCTTCTCTAGTGCCGGTATTATCTCCCGCCAATTGCTAAGGCTCATGCCCCACAATCGGTTCTTTTATTGCATGTTGTTTTGATTTATCAGTCTCATAACCAGTCTTCTCTTCATCACAAATTACTTCATTGTAATGGACTTGGCCCTGCCCAGAGATATATGACCAAGCTCCCCAGGCTCTTTGGAAGCAAAACAGAATTTCTTCCTTCTGAGCTCATTTCTAGTTTGCTCATCAATCTTTTTTGCTGCAATAGGCTGAGGTGTAGCTCTTTGAGGGTATGAGTTAAATCCTCTTTTCTACATATTATCCTTTTGTTGTCTCGTAGTAGATGCTTTAGGCTAAGATGAAAATTTGCTCCTTAGTACAGAAGGCTCAAGTGTCAAAGCCCTCCTAATAGCCTCTTATAGTGATGGGGGTGCAAAGGCCTTAACTAGACCTTTGAGGGACTCAAATAAATCTTCGATAAGAAAAAAGCAGTTCTCTTTTCTGATACATCAAGTACCATAACCGCAACTCGCTGAAATTCAACAACATATAAATCCATTGAGGTTTGCTAATATGATTTTGGCAAGCTCCTTGAAGTACTCGTCCTCATCCTTTCACTCAACGCAATCCAACAATCTCTAACTAATATCATCGAAATTATTTTCATGACTATGCCCTTGTGTGACCAAACCATGGTACCACTAGTCATAGGCAACACCCTTCGAATGCAATGTGGTGAATTGAATGGCATCTTCCTCCACCATAGCGCTGAGTGTAAAGTAGATCTACAACTTTTGCAACCATGCTTGGGCAGATATGTTATTGTTGCCATCAAAGGTAGGAGCATTTAATTTGTTCAACTTTTGTTGCAAGTCCCTCCTTTCATCATTTTAGTTGCTACTAGGGGTTCTGCCACCCTGATCCCTTTTCCCAAGTATCTCCAAAAAGTTAACAAAAGTTACTGTAGCCTTGAAATCTTCCGATTTCTCTTGATACTCCACAAAAAGAGTGTCTATCTCCCCTAGAGGAATTGTCTCAGGCTCTCAACAACTATTTTTTCACTCTTATAAATAAACATGGGTTTAGCGGGTTTTTGAAGGAGACTCGTTTGACTAACAGTTGGTCGGTCATGTGAAGCTGAACTTTTCTCTCTCTGAGATGTCTTAGGATGGTCTAGACTTTGAATGTTACTTTGGAAGTGTAACATTTGTGCCATTAGTTCTACCATTCATTCTTGTTGATGTTGTATTCCTATCAGGGTATCTTGAAATAGATCTTCCCTTTCATGTTTTGTCATCTTCCTCTATCTATCCTCATGTGCCATTTTCTACTTCCTTTGTTCCCTCTGTTGGTATTTCATTTCCCTATCACTCTCTGACATGCATACGGATTTTTTTTAATTTTTATTTTTATTTTTTTTGTTTTCCACAAGCTGGCAATATCACAACTCTGATACCATTATAATTTTATAAACTAAGTGCATACAAGTAATCATAACTAGAAAGTTTCTAACTGAGATTTTTCATTATTTTCAGGAAACACATACATGCAAATGGAGAGAAACTAAAATAATACAACTTGCTGGGAAAATGCCCAGCATACAATTCTGAACTCTGAAATGTCCTTAACACACATGCAGCCATGCAATTGTTCATTTTGTTGATCCCATGTCCCGCACCACATATTCTCCTGAGGGTTGTCATCCCCAAGACGATGAGGTTCATCCCTGAAGGGTTTCATCCTCAAGCGCCAAGCAAGTTGTTGTAGCAGCATCATCTCCCTGTAGCTGAAGTTGAGTTTTGTTAATCATCAAAAGGATATTATATTTCTACCTTATGCACTGTTTTATAGACCAACTCCCAACGATCCTAAATCATAGTAAGTCCTTCCATAAAGGGTGGCAGCTAAATAATAATTAATTTCTCCAAATGTAGGCAGCTAATTGATAATTAATTTCCCCAAACATGGGCAGCTATCTGATAAATTAACTTCCTGAAACGTAGGCAGCTAACTGCAAATTAACTTCCTCAAGCATAGGCAACATACTGAACAACTCACTCTAATTGTGATGCTAATTGACTGAGACAAACAGTTTCTCTCTACCTTATTTTATGGAGTAATCTCCCAACTAATTTTATTATAACTGCAGACAACCTAAGCTGTTTTATTATGATTGAAAGACTCGATCTTTTATTCTAACTATAAACATAGCACTTACTCAGTGCTGCGGGTTAAAAGGGGACACTACAGAAATCCATGGGCGAGATACCCATGTGTGCAGGTTAAAGAAGACCCTTTATGGACTAAAGCAGGCACCAAGTGCTTGGCACTCTCAGATTGAAAAGTACTTGTTCAATTTGCACTTCGCTTTCTACAAATGCTAATCTTTATTATTTGTATGCTAAATCGGATCTGCTTGTTTTGGTCTTGTATGTAGATATGAGAACCTCATTTCATGGTGCATGGAAAAGTTGGCCAGCACATTTGACATGGAGGACACTAGCCTTATACATTATTCCTTGCATCTAGAGGTTTGGCAAGGTACAAATGAGGTCTTTCTTGGACAAGGAAAGTACACTATGGAGATTTTAAAGAGATTTCAGATGCTGAGTTGTAAACCCTTGGCCACACTTAAGGTTTCAAATCTGAAGTCTGCTGATTCAGATTCAAATTTGGTAGATCCTTCTTTACATAGGCAATTGATTGGCTCTCTTAGTTATGTTTTGAATCCCAAGCCAGACATTTGTCTTGCAGTAAATACTTTAACCAATTCACTATTAAACCAAGGAAGATTCATTGGAAGGCTGTGAGGCATGTGCTCCAATACTTGAATGCTACAGTTCATTCCAGCATGAGGTATGTGGGAGATGGTGAGTTTGCATTGCATGGTTTCGTCAATCTTAACTAGACAAGAGATGCAAATACTAGGAAGAGCACTTCCGGATTTTATTTCAGCTTGGGCACAAGTATGATTTCCTAGTTCAGCAGCTATCAGTCAACGGTTGCACTTATTTCAAAAGAGATAGTATATGGCAGCCTCATCTGCTATAGGTGAGGCCATATAACTTCGCAAGTTGACAGTGGAATTGACTTACGAGATGTTGGTGTAGAGTTACATCAAGCTCTCTGTGAATGCAGTGTTTCATGATCATTCCAAGCACATCGATATTCGGTACCATTTTCTCAAAGACAGTTCAAAAGGGAGCAGTGATACTTGAGTATGTTCCTTCAGATTTGCAGGTGGAAGATATTTTGACAAAACCCATAGCTACGGGAAGTTTGAGATGTAGAGGAAAAGACTCGACTTGGTAGAGAACACCTTCCTCGCAAAGGAGTGTTAAAATTTTACCTATGATTACTCAGTTGTTGTTCTCCTTAGCATGGCACACTTAGCAAATTTAGAACAGCAGTTTAATAGAAATCTAGTGTTATTAATAGACATGCTAAATTGTGAGTGGTCGTTATTAGATATGCCAAATTTATTGTTGTTATTATTAGACATGCATTTCAAATTTAGAGTTGTTATTTTTAGACTGTCTAAATATATTGTAACTTTTAACCATTGTTGTCCATAAAAGCAAGCCAAGGAGGGTGGGTGATTCATTCAATTAAGTGCAGTATTTTGTAATTCTTTGAGTAATATATAGAGTTGATGTAAGTTTGAGAGTGAAATCTGTTTGATTTACAGCATTCTTTTAATGTAGATTTAGTTTACACAGTCCATTGTCTCGGATTTTTTTATTAAATGCAATGTCTGCACTTGTGAATTTTTAGTCCAGATTTCTGAGTCTAAAAGTACATTATTTTGAGCGGTTTTCAGTTAAGGTTTTGTTCACTGTAAGTGCAGATCTGTGCACCATGAATTAAAATTTAACAGTTGGAAAGCTTAGAACATGTGCAACATAACAATGGTGCATAAAACTTTGTTTGGCATAGTTTGACCCCTAATTACAAATCACTAAAAATGTATAAAAATAATGACTTTTGAAATACTGAAATATTGTATTTTTATGAGTTTCAAGACGGGACAAATCCTTTCAACTTCGTGGGGAAGCACTTGTCACAAAACTTTTCACATTCCAATTCAAATCATTTTATATTAAATGTTTAGACTAATCATTTCCTACTAAAAATAGAAAAATCGGATAGACAGAAATCAGACAGAAGACAGAGAGACAGAGAAGATAAGAAAAAAGTAGAAAGCGTTGTAGCTCTCATCTCTTCGCAGAGATTGCAACTTCTGGTAATCTGCATAACAAAGAGTGGTAGCTCCACATCTCTTCTCAGAGGTCGCTACCTTCTTTTTATAATAGCACAGAATAAATAGTTTACATCTTTTCTCATAGATATATGTGCATACCTCCCATATCAATGAAGCACTAAATTATGTTATTCAATATCTATTCTCTCTGTGTATTTATTTATTTCCATTCATTCATGGTTCATTTTGCACAATTCTGCTTTATTATTTTATTCTACAATGATTGTGATATAAATCACTCCCGCCTATAACACATTAAGTTCCTAAAATTTAATGTGTTGTCAACCGGATTCCCGATCTGATCTGGATCATATGTAGACTGACTTGTGAGACAACGAATCTCAATGAGCTACTATCAAAGTATTCCAACACCCTTAGCTTCCTTCTAGGCGAAGTGGATCTCCTTTGTTCCGACGTTGATGGCCTTCACCTTGTCTGCAGCCTAGATCATGAAACCAGATGCACGTTACTAGATTCTTTAGATATAGAACCTGACTTTCTCCTCAGATTGTCTAGGGGTAGTACTAGAGGTTAATCAACATTCGATGTCGGCAAAGCTTCTAGGGGTAGTTCCTGACTACCTTCTCAGATTGTTTAGCCTAACCCCTTCAAACTTGAACATTCCCCTATGAGCATTATAAGATCCTACATTAGCCCTTTCATGGTGATTGTCATGTCCCTCTTTTGATAGGGACATAATAGAAGACCTTTAGCCTTAAAACCCTTCCCGGAGGCTAAAGAACATTCTTAAAGGGAAGTAAGAATTGAAATGTTTTTAAGTGAATAGGAATATAAGTACTTTTTTAAAAGTACTTTATGTTTTCAGATTTACTTAAAAGAGGGGCCTTTAAAGGTCTAAAATGACTTAAGTGATTTTATAAAAGAAAAAGAGGAAAATAAAAAAGATCATAAGGACCTATTAAAGATCTTTCAAAATTTCCCTTCCCTGATTTGGGCGCTACTCTTGGGAAGTTTATTTAAAGCAAAGGAAGGGCTAATCATTTTATTCATGTTTTACATTTTTAAAGAACGATGTTCTTAAGTCTAAGCAGGAAAAGCAAAGACTTACTCTTGAAGGATGGAAACCCTTTCAAGAGAGTTGAATCAAGGACGAAAACCCAAGATTCAGATCTAGAGCAACTTCACAAAGAGGTTGTATTGGACTACATTGGCAGCCAAAGGGTGTTATCAACACCATTTCTCTATTTGCAGGTGGGCGACCAGGTTGGGGGACTGTATGAGCTGGTTTGGAGCTGGTTTTAGGGCAAACAGCGCTAGAAAGTGCAGCGATCTCCTTTTGGGGGGCAGCAAACCCATCTTGGGGTGGAGCGAAGGTCTTGGAGGGCCTATTGAAGCTTTTGAGGACTGTGGATCAGCCATAGTAATTTTCTAGAATTTTATGTTATTTTTCCAACCCAAAATATTCCGTTAAAACCAGGTTCTTGGCTGGTATTTTGACAATATTTATCAATTATTTATTTTACAATTTTGGAGGATTTAGTATAATATTTGGAGTTGTTTTTTAGGGTTATTTACTTTTGTAGTTTCAAAATCAAAATTGTTAGGGTTTGAAATAAATTTGAAACATCATATTTGTTGAGTGGATTGTTGGAATAATTTATTGTTTAACCTAATATCCCTGAAAGGGACATTACAATGGTATCAGAGCCAATTTTTTGACTAGCTTTACGGTGTGAGTGACTTCAATGGATTGGCAACCTAGGTTTTTGCCAAAAGAAGAATACAAAGATCCCAATCAAAAGGCAGGGATAAAGAAGAAGACAATAGATGAAGCCATAGATGATTTGTTGCAAGCCATGGAGAATTATCAGAGGGAACTAAGGGCAATAGGTACCATGACTTAGGCAAAAGTTATAGGGTTAAACCCTAGGCATCAAGAGCCCCCCTTAGAAGAAAAATCAAAACATTTAAGGCAGCAAGATGAAGGGTTCCAGCAAATTCATGAGCAGAAAAAAGGGTTGCAATTGGAAGACATCAATGTGGTAGAGCCAAGCGTTTTTCGGCAGCCAAGCACTATTTTTCCTGAGTACCATAAATCAGATATTGTAGGGCAGCAAGGTGAGGTTTTAAACTAAGTTCATGGGCAGCAAAAGGAGCTAGAAATAATAGATAATGAGAAGGAACACTTGAAGGGAATTATCACTATGGTGGATCTACATACAACCAAGGATACAATGGAAGCAACAAAATCAGAATTTCTTCATGGGATTAAAGGCAAGAATGTGGCCATCAAATTTGCAGATGAGGCTTTGGATGCAAATAAGGCAATGCAAATTAAGGTTGATGAACTCACCCTTGAGCTGGAATCAACCAAGGACTCATTAGAAAATAGCCAAAGAGCCTTTCTGGATACAGAAAATCAGATTGTTGTTGAAAGGAGGTTTAGGGAGCAAGAGAATGAAGCAAGAGCAAGAGAAATCAAGTAAGTAATTGATGAGCTCATTAGACTTCAAGAATACTTTGATTTGGGATGCTTTCTAGAAAGATCAGAAGTTGCAAACGTAGAGTTTGGACAAAGGGATGACTTCTAATATTTTGACAATCCACTTTTGAGATGGATGTTGAGATAGATCGAAGTGAAGAATTTAGGTGGGATCTAGGCGAGACTTTCAAACCATGGGAAAAGGCTGCAATTTCTAAGTTTGGGCAGCCATCACCACCAAAAGGGATTCATGCTGCCTCATGTGTGGTAAGTAAATCAAATTCTGGAAATTGTTGTTCCTTGAAAGAGGTCAACAAAATGGCCAAAGGACAGCCATTAAGGTATGTAAAGAATCGATTAATTCCTTGTCTCATGAACTTAATAAAGTTTGAAAATGAAAATGCCAAGCAAGTTCATGAATGGATTAATTTTCAGCGTATAAGCAAGGGAAGTAGGTCTGAAATTGGCATGAGGAAGGGACCTCGAGTGTGTCTAGAAAATATTGAGTTTTTCATGTCTATTCAGCTGGTTGTTTGTGCAGATAAATTTTTGAAAAGTGTGCCAACTCAGCAGGGTACATACACCATGAAGTCTGAAAATGATAGGGCAATAGGTGTGAGGGACAATGAAGGGACAAATAGGCCAATTCAGCTGATCATATTCTCAGAAAATCATGAGAATTTTAGCATATTACAACCCTTCACAAATTCTGAAATTGCTTGTGCCAAGTCTGATTTTATTTACTCAGAAATTTCTGAGTTAGAGGAACAAATCCAGCAACCTGTTGGTGGCCAAAAGGTGGGAGATTGGAACATGCTACAGCCCACATGGAGAAGGAAAAAGGTGCCAATCAAACCCGATTTTCGTCACTCAGAAAAATCTGAGATTTGGGTGCAATTCCAGCCACCGCATGAAGGTGAAAAGACTTTGTTTTTTGCACATTTACAGCTGCTATCAACTTCTGAAAATGTTGGTGTTCAAGGGCACAACTTGCATGAAAGAGGGTGAAGTATGAAGGTATGATACAATATTTTTTTTATCATAATGAATTCTTTGTGAACTCACATCGGGTTCCACATATGCATGAGAGTGTGGAGAAAGGGCAGCCAATGATGATACACATAGCACCCTTGAAAGAATTCATCCAAGAAAGTTTGCAAGTTGTTGAAATCTCTACCCAAGGTATGGTGTTCACGGAATCCAATTTTGCCAATTGTTTACAAGCTTGGAAAGTTCTTCCAAGGCATGTAGGAGCTAGCAAGGAATTGCTAAAGGATGGCCACATTAGTATGCACACAATGAATGAAGAGCAAAAGGATCTTTCCAGTCAAGGCAGCAAGGTATCACTTTCCAAATCTTTTTCCTTTGGCAGCTCTAGCTCTTTTTGTATGATGTTGAGTTCATATTGGCATCTTTGAAGAATATAGATATGGAGAGCACATGGGAGGTCAACTTAGTAGTGAAATGGTTGACTTTTGGGGGTAACTGCATGGCTGTACCTCACATATACAACCTACATATCAGCCAGTACAAGGTGGTTGTTGAGATGATCCTCTTCTTGATGGGGGTCAATTGAGTTTAGTGGCCAAAGATGGGATGACAGCCCTTATGAGGAAGTCTCCAGTTCTTATGGAGCCTGAAATGACCAGCTTGGAAGATAGTTTGAAGAAGGTTGACAATTGTTATTGGTCCCACATGGAAAACTACAGCAGGGGCAGCCATTGGTGTGAAAGAAGAGAGGTTGGATAGTGTCATTATGGTACAGCCCTCTCTAATCTATAAGTTTGGATCTTGGTTATGCACAAAATATATTCCATACATGAATTTTGGTGTTGTCAAGATGGAGCCAAAGGGAAAGCATAAGGCACACATAAGGATGTCAATGCAAGATTGTTTGCACCTCCATGATACATCCGTTCAAGGTATGTTTTCAACATGGATCAATATTACTCTCTTATTGCAAGTAGAAAAAGGTTTGTCATGGCACATGGGAGACTCTAAGAAATTGATAGAAGCTTGCCAAGGGAGTATGTGCTCAATGTCTAAGGTTCAAACTGACTTTTTTATAAAGAGCAGCTGTGGCACATCCTTTTATGACAATTCTAGCTCTTCTACAATGGTGCATAGCTTCATTTTGACCCCTCTTGGGATAATAAACGTAGTAGGCTCATCTTGGAGCAAGTGGGGAGTAAAAAGCATGATTTTTTGGGATGATTATAAGGCTGTAATGTGCATACACAGCCAACATATCAAAAGAGACGTGGCTGGTCCTGCCCTTCTTTTGAAAAATATGGACATGTCTTTTGACGAAAAGTGGATCACTGGGAAGGCAAGAGGATTTCGAGCTCCGCTAGAAAGAAGATTTCTAAACTTTAGGGTCACTCTTGAATGTATGGGCAGCATGAACACCTTTTCTTGGTTCCCAAAGGCAGCCACATATATGTCCCCAACACTTTCACGCATCATGGAGGGAATCATCAAGGGTGCAAGCATTGAAGAAAAGCAAGAGACTCATGTTTTAAATAATGTGTTTGTGTCACATGCAGGAGCTGATTTAGGGGCAACCAAGGCTCCAATTGTGGAAGACTACCTTGCTAGAACAACTTTTTCTAGCAACTACCATACTGCAATTTTAGAGGCATCTTCTTTTTGCCTCATCCCTTTGATACATACAATGTATAAGGCCTCAAGGGCACAAAGAAAGAAGACAAGGAGCTGCTGTTTTTACATTACCAGCTTGAATAAATAGCGAAAAATCTTCATCTACAAAAGTAGAAGGCTTCGTCATGAGTGTTTTCTTTATTGGAAAGGACCAAGGTTTGAGTTTTACATGAGGCCCATGGTGGAGATAGCCCCTTTGTTACTCCTACTGCTTGAGGACAAGCAATTTTGGACAGGAAGGATTGTCATGTCCCTCTTTTGATAGAGACATAATAGAAGACCTTTAGCCTTAAAACCCTTCCCGGGGGCTAAAAGACATTCTTAAAAGGAAAGTAAGGATTGAAAGGTTTTTAAGTGAATACAAATATAAGTACTTTTTTTAGTACTTTATGTTTTCAAATTCACTTAAAAGAGGGGCCTTTAAGGGTCTAAAATGACTTATGTGATTTTATTATAAAAGAAAAAAGGGAAAATAGAAAAGATCATAAGGAAGACCTATTAAAGATCTTTCAAAATTTTCCTCCCTTCCCTAATTTGGGAGCTACTCTTGAGAAGTTTATTTAAAGCAAAGAAAGGGATAATCATTATATTCATGTTTTACATTTTTAAAGAACATTTTCTTAAGTCTAAGCACGAAAAGCAAAGACTTACTCTTGAAGGATGGAAACCCTTCCAGGAGATCTGAATCAAAGACGAAAACCCAAGATTCAGATCTAGAGCAACTTCACAAAGAGGTTGTATTGGACTACATTGGCAGCCAAAGGGTGTTATCAACACCATTAATCAATTTGCAGGTGGGCAACCAGGTTGGTGGATTGTATGAGCTGGTTTGGAGCTGGTTTTAGGGCAAACAGCTGCTAGAAAGTGCAGCAATCTACTTTTGGGGGGCAGCGAACCCATCTTGGGGTGGAGCGAAGGTTTTGGAAGGCCTATTGAAGCTTTTGAGGACTGTGGATCAGCCACAGTAATTTTCCAGAATTTTACATTATTTTTCCAGACCAAAACATTCCGTTAAAACTAGGTTCTTGGTTGGTATTTTGACAATATTTATCAATTACTTATTCTGCTATTTTTCGAGGATTTAATATAATATTTGGAGCTATTTTTTAGGGTTATTTACTGCTGTACTTGCAAAATCAGAATTGCTAGGATTTGAAATAAATCCAAAATATCATATTTGTTGAGTGGATTGTTGGAATAATTTATTGTTTAACCTAATATCCCTAAAAGGTACATTACAATGATAGATGAAGATGTCGTTGGTTCTCTTGGCCTAATCCTTGCAACAAACATTTCACATTGTTGGTCTCCTGTCCCAATCTCTAGCTTTAATCTTCATCAACTCCATGGTTCATTGTGGGATATTTCCTCAATGGGTTATTCATACCCATACTTGGTTCTCATGGTCTAGAGTTTATACCTTTATTTTTACCCCTCTTGTCATGTTTACACTTCGTTAGTGCTTAGTGTTCAGTTACTTTTCATAACCTAGGGTCTTTTTACATTAGTATTTGTCTTTTACAATTGAGTGTACTTTTTGTGTCCCATTGACCTGCTTTTGGTCTTATGCAAATATTAATACAATTTATTTTTTTTCTTTTCTTTCTTAAATGTTGATTATCTTATTTATATTCCCACTCCCACATGTTGAAATATGGGTTTTGGGAAGTGCATTACTAAGGTTGCCTTATCTAGAGTTCAGGCTATGCAAGATGTGATTAAGAAATGAGATATTTTCATAGGCTGACTAGATTGACGGACTGATGTTGTCAAGACTCATAAGGATTATGTCCAAAAGGAGTTGGGAGAAGACCATCCCTCACCGCCACCATAGCTTTGATATGGATTGTGGGGAAGATACGGTTGCCTAAAATGGTGAACTTGAACCACAAGTGTTACTCTATACAAGCTTGAGCTTGAGCATGAAACTAAAAGCTTCTTTTTCGTGGTTCAATTTTGTAGTTAGTTCGACTGCCTCACTCTCTATTCATAGCTTGTGAGCAATATAGAATTTTATTTCTGAACTGCAAGCGTCTTTGCTGTTGATTGAGGAATAAATGACCCCGATACAATGGCAGATTAGATGTGTGGGAGGTGGTGAGTTGGCTATTAATGTTTGACTGGTAAAAGCTTTGATACAAGTGGACAAAGGATGTAATGCAGATAGAAGCAGGTATATGGCGTGACGTGGAAGAAGTTGTGAGTAGCAACGAATGGCATTAGGTCGCATGTTTGGTTTTTAGTTGCGATTCTCTGAGCCTCGCGTTTCTCTTCTCGTAAGAGGTTCTTGTGTCGCTTTGTGATTCTTGGCTTTTTCCCGCAGTTTTTTTTTTTTGACCTAACTTTTTTTGCAGGCACATTTACCCTTCGGGACAAACATGAAGGTTTTATTTTGTCCTTTTTTGCTTGCGTTTTGTCCCATCCTTCGATGATGGAAGAAAAAGGCAAATACTCTGAAAAATCTTTCAAAGAAATATTGAAGGGAGAAAAGAACCCTAGATTAAATGGATCTAAGCTGCAAAGAAAGCCTCTTCGAATGCCTATGCTAGATCCAAGGAAAAATGAAATAGGTGCATGACAGCTGCTAACAAGGCTCTGGTAGTTGTGCTCTTGAAATATGATATTCAAAGTGGCATTGAGGACTTGGAGAGCACAGGCTTGATTGTGAGATTTATGGGATTTTGCCCATCATTAATGGCTTTCAAACACTGGTCGAAGAAAACCCGGCACACTAAAGGTGAGTTCTTTGTTTCAGTGTATCCCAATGGTTATTTTCTATTACATTTTGCTAACGCTGAGGATAGGGAATATATATTCCAAGAAGGGCCATGGTTTTATTGGAGAGCAAGTTTATTTATGAAGCCCTGGCATCCTATGTTCAAAGCAGAAGAGGAATTACCTTCAACTGTTCCAATCTGGGTACGACTGTTTGGTTTTCCGACGGAGTATTGGAACAATAATGTATTTACAGCAATTGGCAACACTATAGGTACTTACATGATGACAGCAGATAGTTCCTTGCAGCTTGAACAGATGATATATGCTCGTATCTGCGTTTTGATGGCTCTGAACAAACCCCTACCAAGTAAAATTAGGTTGGACACAAGAGAAGAGAAATGGGAACAGGTGGTTGACTATGAAAATATTCCTTTCAGATGTACGAATTGTCGTGAATATGAACATCTGGTCAAGGATTGTCCACTGAAAGCCCCTGATCAGAAAATGGAAGAGAAAAATCAAAAAGACTTTATTATACCTAAGAAAAAGAAAACAGTGAAGAAAAATACTCTATTGAACCCAATTGGAAACAATGGAAATAGATTTGCTAGCCTTCAAATTGAAAATGAGGAAACCGGTAATGATAATATGATGGAATCACAGATCCCAGAAACTCAAATACAGGAACTTGTTCCTCATGAAGAGATGACAGATGTTTGGCATGACCCTCAGTTATCTATAATTCCAGTTAATAATCAGCTAGATAATACTGGTAAAGCAATAAAGAGCTATTCGAAAAAAACCAAATTTCAAGAACAATTTAATCAAAATATTACCCAGGAAATACCAAAAGATGGGGAAGAGAAAGCTTTGATGATTCTGCCCAATAACTCAGAATCTCAGAATGCAGATTTAATCCTGGGTGTTCGTCAGGAAAAAGCAAAAAAACGAGAATGGATACAAATATCAGGTTGGGAAGGAAGGCTAACCAGGAAAACTTGAAACAAGAAGGCCAAAGGTTAAGTGCCACATGCAAAGTTAGGGATTTAGCCCATTTTTTCATTCAGTCTTCTCAATGAAGGTTATAACTTGGAATGTACGAGGGCTGAAAGGTAGTCCTTCTAAGATTAATGAAATTAGAAGAATGATTCAAACAAATAAACCTCATATGTGGATGTACTAGCTGAGAGGATATGGCCTCATACTCAGGTGATTTCTCTAAGTTCTCAAGGAGCTTCAGGAGGGGTGACTTGTATATGCGATCCAAAAAAGATCACATTGATTAATTCCTGTGGAAGTAGAGGGGCTATTTTATTGCATGCTTTCTCACGGGAGGAGTCTAAAGAGATTATTTTTATTAATGTCTATGCCCCCATCTCTTTAGATGATAAAAGGCTACAATGGCAGCATATTAACAAGATGATTCAATCTTTTCCAAATATTCCTCGTCTTAGGAGGGGATTTTAACAATATTTTAGATATTGAAGAAAAGAAAAAAGGTATGGTAATTTTAGATGCAAGCTCAAACAATATGATTGCATGCATACAAAATCTTCAACTAGTGGATGTTAGACCTAGTAATGGTATGATGACTTGGTCTAATAGAAGGCAAGGGCAATAATGTATTCTTGAGAGGTTAGACAGATTTTTACTTTCAGAGTCATGGTGGAATCAAGATTATATCTCAAAGGTACATATTCTTAATAATCCAGGATCAGACCACTGGCCAGTATGTTTGGAACTTGGGATAACTTTCTCATGTCATGCCCCCTTCAGATTTCAATTGATGTGGCTCCGACACAAGAATATTCATAATCTTATTCGGCAATGGTGGAAGGAAAACCTAAGCATGGAACTCATATGTATATATTTGTCAGAAGATTGAATTATATTAAATCCAAATTGAAAGCATGGAACTGGACAGAATTTGGTGATATCAAGGAAAGAAAGCAACAGATCCATGGTAAATTAGAGGAAATTAATGTTGAGATAAGAAATAAAGGGATTAATGAAGTTTTAGAAAAGAAGGAAATTTCTTTGAATGCTGATCTTCAAGAATGAAATAAAAGGGAAGAAATTTTACGGCATCAGAAATCTAGAATTCAGTGGCTAAAAGAGGGCTACAAAAATACAGCTTACTTTCATAAATCCTTGTTGATCAGAAGATCTCATAATTATGTAAACTTCTTAAGAACAGCAAATGGTATGAAAGAATACTCTTTAGAAGGAATGCAAAGTATAGCTACGGAGTGTTTCTCTAATCTATTCACTGTTGTTTCTTTAGATGATATGGCACAAAAGGAAACTTTAGCCAACATCCCAAAAATCATTTCAAACCAGGACAATAAATATCTTTATACTCAAATCACTGAGAGGGAATTAAAAACAATTGTTTTCAGTATGAAAAAAGGTAAAACTCCTAGCCCTGATGGTTTTTCGACTGAATTTTATCAAGCTTTCTGGGATATCTTCAAAGATGAGCTTCTTCGAGTTGTGGAGGAGGTGCGAAAGGCCAAGACTATTTTAAAAGAAATAAACAAAACATTTATTGCTCTAATTCCAAAAGTCTCTGAAGTGGAAGAGATATCAGGATTTAGGCCTAGTGCTTTGTGCAATGTCCTCTACAAAATAATGACTAAGTTAATGGCAAAAAGATTTAAATATTTAATGCATAAAATCATATCCCCAGAACAAGAATGATTTGTCCAGGGGAGGCAAATTCATGATGAAATTGTTCTAGCCCAAGAAGCTCTACATTCCACGAATGTATAGAAATATCCTCCTATGTTTATCAGGTTAGATATTTCAAAAGCTTATGATAGATTTGACTAGACATTTTTATGTCAAGTTTTGGATCAGTTTGGTTTCTCCCAAGACTGGATCAAATGGGTTCAAGCATGTTTAGGGTGGGTTTCATATTCAATAATTGTTAATGGTAATCCCTCAAAGATTTTTGGTTGAATGTTTGGGAAGGATGACAACTAAGGTGCGAAATGATAAAAAGATAGGAGGTGTGATGCTGGCTAAAGGAGTAAATCCTTTGACTCATCTACAATTTGTTGATGATTCAACAATTATAGGCAGAGCTACATGCTTAGAATCCTCACAAGTTTAAAAGGTTCTTCAGACTTTTACTAGAGCCACTAGACAACTTATTAATCAGGACAAATCCAAAATTAGATTTTTTCATTGTTCTGAGAGGCAAGAAGCTTTGATTCTTGATATTTTTAAGTTTAGAAAGGACTCTCTTCCAGTTACTTATCCGGTGGTACCACTTGCAGACACAATTAAAAGATTGGAACTAAATACTAGGCAAAGTGAAAACGAAATTGCAGGAATGGACAAACATTTGGCTTTCTTCAGGAGGAAGGATGACACTAGTCAACGCTGTCCTTCAAGCCATACCAATTTATGTTTCTTGTATTCTCAATATCCCTGTAGGAGTATGGAAATAGGTGGATTCTCTTTCAAAAATTTCTTTGAAGTGGAGTTCAGGAGCACAGAAAATGGTCCTTAATCAAATGGGATATCCTTTGTCAACCAAATTCACAAGGTGGCTTGGGTTTTCAGTCTAGTATGAAGCAAAACAAAGTTTTCGCTGCTAAACTTTATTGGAGACTGTTGGAAAATCCAAATAATTTGTGGGCTGTAAATATTCGAGCTAAATATGCTCAAAACAATCCTCCTGGGAGAATAATTAGATTGGCTCTTCCCTCAAGAGGATATCCAATTTTGGTTGTTTTGAGAATAGGGGAAGAAATAATAAAGAGATTTTTTTTGGATAGTCAAGAATGGTCAATCAGCCAACTTCTGGACTGATTCTTGGGATGGTATCCACCTATTATCACACAGTTCCCTAATATGCAGTATTTAATGGAAGTTCTTCACAGGTTAGGTTGGGACAAAATTGCTCATTATAGTCAACCACGTAGCTTTCATTGGGAGGTTGGAAATCGATGGATTCCTTCGGAGAAGTGGCCAGTTCAGATGGAAGAAGATCAAAAGAGGTTAGTGGATTATATTTTATAGTCTAGATCTTCCTCATGTTCTAGACAACCAGATGAAATAGCCTGCGAGACTAGTGTTGCAAGGAGTTACATTGTTTCAGATGGATATGCATCCCTGTGCAAACCAAATCCTCGTCCTTTAAGGGATATATTTAAAAAACTATGAGAAGTTGAACTTTGCCAAAAGTTAGCTTCTTTGTTTGGTTGTTACTAAGAAGAAGAATCCTAATAGGTGATAGGCTAATAAAAAGAGGATATAATGGGACCTATAGATGTGTAATGTGTTTAGCTGATGAAGAAACCACTAATCATTTATTTATACAATGTCCCTTTGTGATGAAAATGTGGCAGCATCTAGCTACCTTATTTCAAATTCCTTGGAATGGAATTCAAGGCATAGAACAACCTTTCAGAGAATGGGTGAAGCAACTTCTGAGGAGTGGCCAGTTCAGATGGAAGATCAAAAGAGGTTAGTAGATTATATTTTACAGTCTAGATCTTCTTCATGCTCTAAAGAACCAGATGAAATACCCTGCGGGACTACTGTTGTAGGGAGTTACTTTGTTTCAGATGGATATGCATCCCTATGCAAACTAAATCCTCATCCTTGAAGGGATATATTTAAAAAACTATGGCAAGCTGAACTTGGCCAAAAGTTGGCTTCTTTGTTTCGTTGTTACTAAAAAGAAGAATCCTAACAGGGGATAGGCTAATAAAAAGAGGATATAATGGACCCTATAGATGTGTAATGTGTTTAGTTGATGAAGAAACCACTAATCATTTATTTATGCAATGTCCCTTTGTGATGAAAGTGTGGCAGCATCTGGCTACCTTATTTCAGATTCCTTGGAATGGAATTTAGGCCATAGAACAACCTTTCAAAGACTGGGTGAATCAACTTACGACTGGCCAAAATTTGGAATCATTTTTTAGGAACGGGACTACTCTTCTTCTTTGGAATGTTTGGAAGGAACAAAACCGAAGAATTTTTCAACAAGAAAGCACGGACTTTTCTTTTGTTTGGGAAATGATAAAGATGAATATTGCGGAATCTATCGAGTACAAAATTAAAATTCCTCAGACCCTGAGTGTTCAATTGGTCAATCTTGATACTATTTTATCCCTTGTGCTTTTATACGAAGGAGAAAATCTAAAGATGAAGGTAAATGGTTGACACCTCCTTGTGGCTTTGGGACGCTGAATATAGATGGAGCTTCTAAATAAAATCCAGGTCAAGCAAGCATGGGTGGAATAGGTAGACTTTCCAATGGATCAATAAATTTCTTCTACTCAAAAAGATTGGGTTATGCAATGAATAATATGGCTGAAATTAATGTTGTTTATAGAGGTTTACAAGAAGATATTATTAAAGTTGGATGGAAAAGCATATAGGTGGAATTTGATTCTCTTATAACTATTAACCTCTTATCCAATCCATCATTGAAGAAGGGTAAAAACTGGCAAATAGTTAGAGAACTGGAAAAAATCCAACAATTGAAGGTTAAATTTCAAGAGATCTATTTCACCCATACATCGTGACAACAGAAAAAAGTTGCCGATGCTTTAGCCAATTGTTCTTTGGATAATAATAATATTGTCTTTTATGGTCCCCTTCCTATATGGTGGCCTACTAAGATCCAACAAGATCTCCAACAGATTTTTAACTAGATTGAATTGATGTTTATGGCTGTTGTGATTAGATATGTTTCTTGTGCTAAGCCCTGGACTAATAGCTTTCATGCTTGGCATGGGAGAATATGTATATCTAAATTAATTTTGAATTAATATAATTTTTCTTCTTTTATTTATTAAAAAAAAAAAGATGTGTGAGAGGTGGTAAATCCCAATATATTAATTTTGTATCTTTTTTTAATCTTCGCACCAAGTTAATATGTCCTTGGTCGCTTTGATCTTTAGTTAATAGATATTAGATAACTACTTGCAATGCATGTCTTCCAGTTGATAGGTCCTAGAAGATTAACCTTGCACCCAAGTTTCTAGATCCTTGGTCACACTATCTATACACACAAATCAATATATTCTAGGGAGTATTATAGCCTCAAGTAACATGTTGATGGTCCTTGCATCATGTTCCAAATTCCTTGATTTTCATCCTTCCGACAAGATTACTCATCAATGCATAAGCACCAAATCTTTTACAAGTTCCCTTTTTCCCTCATGACAAACTCTAGTGAAATATGTTGTCAGAGGCAAGAATCCCAAGGGTCACTTTGTTTTGATAAAAATCATAATATTTTTATACATTTAGTGTTTTCGCAATGCATCATTATGTAATATCATTTATTTGCAATCAGTTGTGTGTTAATATTGAGTCAATCTTTCATGAATAGTGGTTCACAAGAACCCATCTCTCATCAGCTTGAACGGTCCACTTGGCACTTATTTTGATTTTATTATTCTATTTTTTGTTAGTATTAAATCATATTTACATTTTAATAGCATCTCATATGTTTGTTTTAGGATTCTTATAGCACATATAATTAAGTTTAGTTACATAATACTTTCTTATATACAATTATGAATACTTTGTATATTCCATTGGGGATTTTGTTACATAAAAATTTCCTACTCTTAAATGCACCGGCAATTGACATTGAACTATATTTTTGGTCCAAATAACTTTCACTTAAAAATAATACCAATCTCATCAATCCTTCACAAATTGTGTTGATAGATCTGATATAAGTGGTTGTGCTACATAGAAAGCATTGAATGTGATTCATTATTTGTCATCTACAAAACTAACAAGATGAGCATCCCCAACTTTAATACGATATCCACACAATACTTTCCTTACAGTTCTTCTCAACATCTCTTATTAGGATTCATTGTATCATATCATGTTTTGAAAAGATTCAGTAATATGAGGATTGATCATAGAGTTTGATAAGGCCCACATTCAGCAAGGAGGTATAACTTACCCACAAAAATAGTCCATAGTAAGCCTGCCTATTCACTTTGAAAGTGCACCCTATGTCTTTGGTTGGATGTTCCCTAATATGCCATGTCCCAATGTCATCTGACCTTTAAGGACTCCATTCATCCTTTTCCTCAATCTCTATAAAATCTTTTTTAACACAATTCAATAATCCAAAATCTTTCCTGATCTCTCAAAATTTTAAAATGCAAGGAAATATCACCAATTGATAATTATCATAAACCAGTCCCATACTGGAATTCAACCCCTTCAGCGTGGACAATTATTTATAGACACAGTTCTTGCCTAACACAATATTTACATTGTACATTCAGTCCTGATATGGAACATTATCACATCCAATCATCCCATAAAATTGTAACCAAAATAAAATATTACTATTTTTCATGATTTTCACATTATCTAGTTAAGGTGAAAGTTTAACAAGGGGACTCTTCCACACACCCCAAACTAACCGACCTCCTACGCTTGCACCTAGTGTTGCAGGTTCGAGTCCCCCCTTCCGGCCCCCCACGATGGTAGATTCAACCAAATATCAATAAATGTGCATGTTGTAGAAAATGAGCCACACCTAAACCATAACAAGAACACCGCCAAAGAGGCCCGGTCCTTTCAGCTTAGTGGTAGAGGACTCCAACAAGCAAATGAGAGATCCTAGGTTAATGTCCTAGCTGGTCCATGGAAACTAACATGGTATCAGAGCCAAGATAGGAGCCCTGAGCACCAGAGTATGGCTCAAGGGGGGATGTTGGAGAAAATAAGCCACACCTCAATCGTAACAACGCGCCCACCAAAAAGTCCCTATCACAAAAAGGCTGGTAGCTCAATGGTAGAGAACCCCAACATGCAAATAGGAAGTCCTAAATTCAAGTCTAGCTGGTCCATGGAAAATAACAGTGCAAACCATAGATTTCTCAAAGAAAAAAATCTAGAGCAACAATGAACTTGTTAATTACAAGAAGATGAAATACTACAATGATTGTATAAACCCTAATTTGACTGATCATGATTATTTTTCCAACATTATGAGCTGGAAGAACAAAATGAATATCACTAAAATAAGGACTAACATTCACAACCTTCATAATGAGATTGGTCATTGGATTAAATCAAAAATGCCTTGGCATGAGCCAATTTGTAAAATTCATGACACCAATGAAATTGAGGATGAACACAATTTCTTTTAACATGTCCTTCCCTTAATTATGTGAGAAGTAACTTCACCCAATTTTGTAACTCAACTACTCTCCAAGAGCTCCTAGCTTGCAAGAAACAAAATGACATGGATACCTTCATTTCCACCATGTTCAATAAAGAAATGATATTATAAATAATATTTAGTTTGACTCGTGTTTATGAATGGCTACTATTTTATATATTTTTCTATTTTTTTCAAGGCACTTCATTTACTTTGGAAGGGCCAAATGATCAAGGACACATAAATGGATTGCAACATCGATAACAATTTCAAGGATGATGCTTCATAAATGGACACTTTTGAAGACTTAAAAGACATGGTAGAGTTAAAAGTAATGGAAAACAAGGATAACAATAGCAACTTCAATGATATATCGTGTAGGGAACTTAAAGACAAAGTAGAATGTGTATTTGAATGATACCCTATGATATTTCCTACAAACTAATTTGGCCTAAAGCACGTTAAAAGCCGAAATCATCATCACCTACCACCTCACAATAGCTATCACCTCATAAGACACTTGTTCAAAAGTTTTCAGGTTCTTGAGGAATGTCACTTCACATTCTATGTTAAATCTTTTCACTTCTAGTTACATAAATTTACAAAACGAATAACATCCAAACATAAAAAGTAAAGTGTTGTAGCTTCCCATCTCTTCTCAAAGATTGCCATCTTTTTTTCAATAATTCTTAACGTTCATTTATATTGCAATGTTGTCTCCATTATTTGGTTCATTTCCTTTGATTTGGTTTATTGTTTTCATTGGAAATAAAGTTTCAATATTCAGGTCAATATCCCATTTTATGTACCTTCAAAACATCTCTTTAGAAACAACAAAAATATTATTAGAATTATCAGTTTTCAAAATATATATATAATTCAGTTTTACCACAGTGACCCCCTCTAAGAAGTCATCTCCATTCTTGGAAAGTAGTAATATGCTTCCTCTATGCATGTAGCTCATAAAAATTCATTGGCAATACCTTTAAATATATATATATATATATATATATATATATATATAATCTCTATGCAGCTTCAAACTAATTTGCATGTTTATCGTGTACATATCTCACATTTTAGCCATGAAAATAAAGCAATGCTATTCTAACTCAAATTTTAGAATTATTTAGCTTGTTTTTATTAAGCAATCCATCCACCAATTTAAAACGTGCACAGATCACCAAAACCATCTAATCTTCCACTGAGGATGATATGTAACTTCTCAATTTCATACACTTTACATCTGCTCTTTTAATTAGCAATGTTGTATAAACAAATGATTTTGATAATCTTAATAACAATATAAAAATTTGACTCTAAACTTTGATTTAATAACAACATAACACTACAAGTCATAATTTAATGCTATGATACTTACTATATTTCACTTTATATGTTTTACTTTTTAATACTTAAATACAGTTCAACATGTGCTTAACTAACCTCCACTCAATTTGCATGTCAAAATGTCTCATAGTATCCCAAGCCTACTAGTGCCTTAATTATATGTTCAAAGTAGACTTAAAGTTACCTAAATTAGAGTTTTACTCAATTTTTAGTGCCTTAATTATCATACTATTAAATCTAGTACGGTGTTTCTTGTGGCTTGATGGAACTGCTAATCAAAATATCCAGAAGATGTTTGAGGACTAAAAATGTATAAAATCCATAATCAAGCTTGAATTATTTTTGTTCTATGATACTCATCTTTATTACATTGACAATACTTTTGTATCGATTAAAAGAACTTGTAGGATATCCTAATGTCTTACGCCAATAGATGGAATATCATATAAGCCAACACAAAAGAAGCATTGTGTAATAAATATTGCAGCAAATCAACGTTATTCCAATGTTGATGTTAAAGAGAAACATTGTCGCTATCCCATGTGTTGGATTACCATTATCATATAGGATAAACACAATTTTGTCACCGATTTGAAGAAAAAGCCACACTCTAAACATGGCTATAAATAAAGAGAAGTCAAAGCTAGTTGTCTTATTGGGTGGACACATCAGAAGTGCTATAGCCAAAAAGAGATTCAAGCTAACTTGACAATAATCCAAATTTTAATAGTCTATTTCATTTCTCTTGTATAGAACCTATATAAAACTCGCTATAAAATAAAGTGTAACAATCAAAATTTCAACCATTTTGACGGTTTCTATTCTCTCCAGTAACAAATACATCTTTGTATAAAAAATGGAGGCGAGAGTGTCGAGCGGCAGTTTAGGGTTTCTAGTTGCAAGGGACGCTGACGATGGAGGCAATGAGGATGACCCTGACGGCGAAGATGAGGAGTTTTAGGATGAGTGTGCAACCTCTTTTGATGAGGAAGAGGATGAAAGTCTGTTGGATTTGTGGTTGGAGGTCTAGAAATCCATTTCTCGGACGCAACAGCCTTCCTCTGCTGGGCAGGGCGATCTTGGCTGTAGGCTTTCACGGGGGTTTCTTCTCCAAAAACCCGTTGCTGCCTCCTCCATGCTTGTCAAGCCGGTCGTGGGCAATAAGGACGCCCTTTTTGTCTCGGGGATTTTGTTGGGTCTAGCTTCGTCCGTGGGCATCATTTCCAATGATAAAGGTCTGAAAGGGGGTTTGCAGTCTTCTTGTACAGGGGTTGTTGAAGTTTTTAATCCAATGTTTGGGGAAGGAAGCATGCAGGGCGTGGCTGTTGAGGCAAGTGTTGACCTCCCTAAGGAGGTTGTTGGTGCTGTAAGGAAGGAGTCTAAAGCGGCGTTGGAGGTTAACACACAGGCTAAGGAGATTGTTGATATCCCTCATATACCTGTTGTTGATGTTGATCGGGGAGAGGCTTTAGTGAATAACCGAATCGTCATCCCTAATTCGCTCGTTGAAAGGGCTGCTGGGTGGCTCTGTAACTCGCTTGTTGGGAGATTTTGCAGAAATTGCCCCAATTTCGATGCGGCTAAAAGTTGGACGCTTCGAAGTTGGAGACTAAGGGGGCCGGTTGAGGTGAGTGCTTTGTTGAACGGCTTCTTGTTCTCCTTTTCGATCTCCGAAGATTGCTCAAGGATCCTTGTTGGTCCTTGGTTTCTTGTGCAGAATGGTCTTTGCCTACAAAAATGGTCACCGTGCTTCAACCCTTTAGTGAATTGCAGCAAGAAGTTCCCAGTTTGGGTTAGGTTGCTAGGTCTCCCACTAGAATATTGGGATGAGGAGGTATTTATGGGTATTGCCAATTCCTTTGGGCAATATGTTGGGGTTGATGCGGTTACGAAATTCAAAAGACGCCTTTTGTTTATTAGATTTTGTGTCTATGGAAGCTGATAAGGTACTCCCTACCAGGATTACCTTATTATCCAACTTTGGTAGATGGGTTCAGCAGATTGAGTTTGAAAACTCTCATGTTGTTTGCTTTAGTTGTCTTAAAGCTAGTCATTCTAATGTTGCTTGTCCAAGTAGAAAGAAGCAAGATCCTGTCTGGAAGAGAAAGGAGTGCATCCCCCCCTTAGTGGATGCACCTATGATGGAAAACAAGGGAATTTTTTAAGATAGTAGTGCTGGAATGAGGACTCCTTCCCCAGATATGCGAGATAATGGGAATAGGAACAATAGAGTTGTGATGGAGAATCCTTTGGCTGAGGGGCAATGTGATGCTTAGACCTCGAGGGACACCTTGGGGTCTTCCAAAAAGAAGAGATCTAAGGGCATTTTCAAGCTTAAGATGTGTACCCAAAGTTCTTTTGCGAAATTGGTTTCAAACCACCCTGATTTTCATTTGTTGGGCTGCTTGGGGTCATTGACCCTTTGTCTGTTTGTCTCATTGTTGGGCTGGTCTTGCATTGCTCTTCAATTAGTTGTTCATTTTAGTTTTGTTGGGCTTCATTGTTGTATCTGCTCTCTTGTACAAGGGTCTGGGACCTTTCAAAATCCCTGCTTACCTTAATCAAAAACAATCAAAATTTCAAAAAAAAAAAAAAAAAATCATGGTATAAAACCTTGGCCTATTCCATATTAAATTAAATACTAGTCCAAGGTATTCAAATCCAATTCCCCAATATAATCCTTTAAAAATAGTTCTCTCATATAATCGACTAAAACAAAAAATATTGGTTAACCCTATAAAGAACTATATACATCTAGTAATGAACCGGATTTGAATGGCAATTCAGTGGACAACACATTAAATGGCACAAATTTTATGTATTACAATTTATAAAAGCAAAGAACTATACACATCCAGTAATGAACTAGATTTGATTGGCAATTCGCTCGACAAGTCACAACATATTAAATGGCACAAACTTAATGTGCTATGATTTTCAAAAGCAATGAACCAAAGCAAAGGAAAATGAATAGAATAAACACAAATGATATACACTACAATGTAAAAGAAATCTTTATTGAAAATAAAAGTTATATATAGAAAGGTAGCAATCTCTACAAAGACATTTTGCTACAAAACTACTCTGCTCCCCTTTTTGGGTGAAGCACCTCGGTATATAGTTATATGGCCATGTACATCAAGAAATTGTAATGACCCCTTCTCGAATCTAATCTCACAATAACCGTTGGCCTATTCCTGGAAATCCGTAGGCTATTCGGAAGGTGCAAATGAGGGTTTCCTATTTTTTAGGATGTCCTTGCTCGAAGTTTTGATGGCGAATTCTTTCTGGGTTTTTCGAGAGCTTCGCCGAGGTATGTTTGTTTCAGTTTTCTGAGCATTTCCAAGAATTTACTATTTTTAGTAAATTCGATTTTTGGCAGCTAGCAGGATTGTCACAAGGAGTTAACTTTCCTTTTTAAGTTGACTCATTCAGTTTTGGGCTTCAGAATACGGTCTTGGTGGAATAAGTGAATTTCACTTAAAAAATAATAATAACGTTATATTTTAACGTCGACCTTGGCCTAGAAAAAATAACTTAATGTTATTTTAAAAGAGAGACTTGAAGGGGGGGCGCCATCATTGCATGGAAAGGGGCGCCACTTTTGGAGATAAGCTTCAAGGGAAAGCCAACTGAAGCCTATAAAAGAAGGCATTGGGTTATCATTTCTTCATCTTGGTTTAATGCATTGTTATGCTGCCGCTTTGGCTCTGGAACTGCTTCGGGGAATGAAGGCCTCCTAGCAAGGGCATCTCTTCATGCTTGCAAGACAGCATCTAGTGGTGATTTAGACATTGATATTTGTATTTGCTTATGTATTGCTTTCAGTTATTTCATTATTAATTCCTTTGGTATTATTAGAGTTTCAGATATTGTATTCTGTATAAGACAGATCTAGGTTTGTATTCATAAATCAGAAAATACAAAAAAACAAGTTCTGGGTATCATCTCATTGTCTTGGTTAGGCCTAGGCGCCCCTTTGCTCAATTTTATAGAATTTTTAGAGTAAGCAGTGAATTTCTAGAGCAAGTCGCCCTTTCCAGCTGGGACGCCCCTTTGGGGTTTGCATTGGTTTTTGTGTAACACGTTTGGATGCAGATTTGATCAGTTTTTAGATGCTAACTTGGGCACCATATTCAGGAAGAGACTTTGCAACAGAAATCAGGAAGATTGAACAAATTTTATGAGAATTATGAACATCTGAAGAATTTAATCGGTCGCTGGTTTTTTCTTCTTCTATGAGCAAATTCTTCTTATTTTGTAAGCTAACAGTAGTACTGGCAGCCATTCTTTAATTGTTCAAAGCTGATTTCAAAAGTTCAGTTTCTATTAAGTTATTGTAATAGTTTACAGCTCCGCCTTATGGTAGCTACTTTTCCTATTGGGTTAGCAAGCACATTCTGGGTGTAGAGCATCCGCCCTATGGTAGCTACTTTCCCTTCTGGGGTTAGCAAGCACATACTGGGTGTGGAGTAGTTTCTTTTTCAGTATTTCCATTAAAGCATTGTTATTAAGTTCACTCCGTCATATGGTAGCCCCTTATTCCTCCTTGGATTGGGTAGCACATACTTGACGTAGAGTTCCTTATTTGTAATTACTCCGTCTTATGGTCGCCCCTACTCCGCCTTGGATTGGGTAGCACATACTGGACGTTGAGTTCCATTTCTTGCATTATAGTGGCAGAGTTATTTCAGTATATTTGGAACTAACTTCTAATCTTGACAGAATTTACTTGTGATGTTGTAATCCAATATCTAAAAAAAAAAAAAAAAATTGGTTCGGAATATTTCAGTGGTATCAGAGCCATGTATCCTGCCATCCTGTGGACAAACCATCTATGAGTGACCGCGAAAAGAGATATATTGCAAGAGAAGATAAGAAAATTGCAAAACAGTTCCAGTGGTATCAGGTTCCCAAAGGTCAGACTGCTTCAGAGTTCTTGAGGGCTCATTGGGAGTCTTCTCAAAAAATAAATATGGCAGAAGGTGAGAGATCAGTAGGGGTAACGAGAGGTTTACCAACCCTAGAAATGATAGTGGGAAGGGTAGAGAGAGATCACTAAGTCCTGAAAAGAGATTTGAAAAGATGGATGCCTTAATGGATATGGTATCCCTCATGTTGGGAAAAGTGGGTCAGAACCCAACTCTCCAGACCAATTCCGGATATAGAGGAGAGCCTAGTGCCTCTAATCAATTTGATGGAAGTGTTGCTCAACCTGTTTCAAACAACACTTACATTTCGTCAAGGCCCTTCAAACCCACCTTCTTAGCACCAGTAAATACCCAACCTGATCCTGAAGAGAATTCTTCATTTGTGGAACAATTGAGACGTGGTCATGCGGAGTATGACTCTCTCCCTGAAGACATCAAAATGGACATGTCCTATAATGAATTTATTGATCATAAGAGAAAGAGTAAGGGACAAGGGAGAAATTATGACCAAAGAAGAACTCCAGCACAAGGAGACTTGCATCAAGCTATCAACAAGCTAATGCTTTCCCACTTTGATGGAAGTGATAATAGTTCTGTTCGAGCCTGGATTCAGAAATTCGACAACTATTTGGCCCTTAGGACAATGGCTGAAGAAGATGCGATTAAATTCGCTACGCTACACCTAGATGGGGTAGCGCATGAGTGGTGGTACCATGGCCTAGTCACTTTGGGTCATGGATCAATCACTAGCTACGATGAATTCTCCAATAGACTCATTGAGAGGTTCGAGAAGGACCCAGAAGTGCATTTTAGGGAGTTGGCGCAGTTGAAGCAGTATGGCACTGTTGATGCCTACATAGCTGAGTTTCAAAGACTTTCAGTTATGGTCACTGGAATCACTGAGATAAGATTAGTGATCTTATTCAGTGAAGGTTTGATGGAGCCACTCAAGGGATGGATCAAAGCTTTTGATCCACCGTCCTTACAAGAAGCAATGAAAAAAGCTAGAAACATGGAGTGGGCTGCTCCCAAAACTAAGTTCCATCCCTAACCATCCTTCCACAAGAAGGATAGAGGGAAAAGGTTTCAACAAAAGCCTTACCAAAAGGAGTTTAACCAGCAGAAACCTCTTGGCAAAAGATTGGATCCGGAATCTATCAATGAACTCCGAAGAAAGGGGCTATGTTTCCGATGTAAAGATAAATAGTCTCCAGATCATGTTTGCCCAAAGGGAGTCAAATTCCACCAGATTGAGTATTACTCAGCTGGTGAGAGTAATTCTGATTTTTCGGACCAGCAATCTGATTCCGAAGAGAGTGAAGTAGAAAGAGCCCCTGAAGAGCCCGAAAGCGAAAAAGAAAGTGGTGGTACGTTGGCTCAACTTTCAAGCTTCCAAAAGAATGAGTCTTTCAAAATACGTGGGACGATCAAAGGGCAGTGTATCGTTGCTCTAATTGATACTGGAGCAACCCATAACTTCATTGATGACGCTGTGGTGGCAAAGGAGTTACAAACAGAAGATTTTGAAGGGTTCAAAGTTATGGTTGCGGATGGATTCCACATTTCTTGTACCAAAAGGGTTCCCAACATGTCTTTGCAATTGGGCAATTACGAAGTCAAAGATGACTTCTATGTAGTGAATATTGGAGATACGGATGCTGTCCTTGGCATTCAGTGGCTGCGATCTCTTGGAGAGACCTCTTTAAATCTGCAAACCATGGAACTCAAGTTTCAATCCGATGGAAAGAAGGTGGTGTTGAGAGGGATGTCAAATGGTGGCCCTCGAATTGTATCATTCAAAAGGATGGCAAGATTGATACGACATGACCAAGTGGATTGGGCCGCAGAATTCATGGTTCTTCCGACTAGTCCTGTTGAAACGAAAGTAGAGTATCCTCCTGATATTCAATCTTTACTCACCAAGAAGAGTAAAGTGTTTGCCGATTTACCTCCCGGACCACTTCCTGATAGAGGATCAGAACACATCATTGAGCTCAAGGAGGGAGCAAAACCGGTGATCATAACTCCATACCGGTATCCGAAGAAGCAAAAGGACGAGATCGAGAAGAATATTCAAGAACTCTTGAAGATGGGTTTCATACGCCCAAGCAAGAGCCCTTTTGCTTCTGCAGTGGTTCTTGTGAAGAAGAAGGATGGTACCATGCGCATGTGTGTGGATTATCGTGCTTTGAATCAAAGCACCATCAAAAACAGATATCCCATACCCAGGATAGATGAGCTCATTGATGAGCTACATGGTGCCAAGTTCTTCTCAAAAATTGATCTGAGATCGGGTTACCATCAGATTCGAATGAGGGGATCGGATGTTGAGAAGACAGCCTTCAGATGCCACTATGGCCATTTCGAATTCTTAGTCATGCCATTTGGATTGACTAACGCCCCGGCTACCTTTCAGTCTTGCATGAATCGTATTTTTCATAATCATTTAAGGAGGTTTGTGTTAGTATTTTTTGATGACATTCTGATTTACAGCAAGACTTGGGGAGATCATCTTAAGCATTTGGAAGAAGTGCTTAGTATTATGGAATCTGAGAGTTTGTTTGCAAAAGCTTCCAAATGTGAATTTGGGATGACAAAGTTACTATACCTTGGCCACAGTCAGTGCTGAGGGAGTGAAGGTGGACCCAGAAAAGATCAAGGCAGTAATTGATTGGCCACCTCCTGAGAGCTTAACTTAGTTGAAAGGTTTTTTGGGTCTTTGTGGGTTTTATCGGAGATTCGTAAAGGGGTATTCACAGAATGCTGCTCCCCTTACCGATCTCACCAAAAAAGGAGCCTTTGTTTGGTCAGAAAAAGCTCAAATTGTTTTTGACAAGTTCAAGAAGATCATGAGCTCGTGTCCGGTTTTGGCAATACCGAATTTCTCCAAGCCATTCGAGCTGCAATGTGATGCATTAGGTGAAGGAGTGGGGGCTAATCCTGATGCAAGACAAACACCCTATCGTGTTTGAGAGCAGAAAATTACGAGGAGTTGAAAGAACATATTCAATCTATGACAAAGAAATGCTTGCTATTATGCATGCATTAGCCAAGTTCAGACAGTACTTGGTGGGGAATAAGTTCGTGGTTAAGACTGACCACAATAGCCTCAAGCATTTCATGCACCAAAAGGATCTAAATGAGAGACAACAGAAATGGGTGAGTAAGCTTCAAGCTTACGACTTTGATATTGAATATGTCAAAGGAAAAAATAATATAGTGGCCGATGCTCTCTCCAGGAGACCTCATCTTAGCTCATTGAGTGAGCCTACTGCAGATTGGAGAGACATGTTGCTTGCTGATTATGCTAAAAATCAGTTTGCAACCAGCATTTTTGAGGGTACTTTTCATGATGAAAGGTACAAGGTGGTTGAGGGATTGATACATTATAAGGAAAGAATCTTTCTGGTCACTGATTCTAAGCTAAAGAAGAAAATTCTTTTGACTTTTCATGATATTTCAGTTGCTGGCCACCAAGGTTTTTTCAAAACATATCGACAGATCCGAGAAAGGTTTTCTTGGAAGGGATTGAAAGGAGAGATACAACGCTACATTCAGGAGTATCCTATTTGTCAAGCGAATAAAAATAAGAATACTTTACCAGCTGGTTTACTACAACCACTCCCTATTCCCAATCAAAAATGGGAAAGTATTTCGATGGACTTCATCACAGGGTTGCCTAAAGCCCAAGGGAAAGATTGCATTTATGTAGTGGTGGATCGGTTAACCAAATTTGCTCACTTCTTCGCCATCACCAGCACTTTTTCTGCAGCCCAAGTTGCAGATCTCTTTTTTCGAGAAGTGTTTAAGCTGCATGGATTGCCAAAGAATATCGTGAATGATCGGGACAGCAAGTTCCTAAGTAAGTTTTGGCAAGAAGTCTTCAGAATGAGTGGCACTGTGCTCACCCCAAGCACTAGCTACCATCCCCAAACTGATGGACAAATTGAAGTGGTGAACAAGTGGTTGGAAGGCTACTTGAGAAATTATGTGTCAGAAAAGCAGAGAACCTGGGTCAAGTGGCTGCATATTGGTGAGTATTGCTACGACTCTACTTTTCATATGTCGATTAAGATGTCTCCTTTCTTGGCACTTTATGGGTATGAGGCACCTAGTTTTGCAGATTTAGTGTTTGGTGACAGCAAAGCACCCCTAGCCAAGGATTTGTTGCAGAATAGTCAGGACATAATGAAATCCTTGAAGGATAATTTGCAGATTGCACAAAATCAGCAAAAGTTGTAAGCAGATCAGAAACGTGTTGAGCGTTCCTTCATGGTTGGAGATATGGTATATCTGAGATTACAACCATATAGACAATCTACTCTCAAGAAGAGTGGAGCTGAGAAGCTCAAACCTCGCTTCTATGGGCCCTTTACGGTCATCAGAAAAATTGGAGCTGTAGCTTATGAATTAGAGCTACTTTCTGATAGCAGAGTACACGTCTTCCATGTGTCTCGCCTCAAGAAGGCACTTGGACATAATGTGATTGCTTCATCACAGCTACCACCTTTGGATGAAGAGGGACAGTTGGCACTAATTCCAGAAGAGATACTTGATGTTCGAGAACGTTCTTTGAGAAAAAGAACCATCAAAGAATACCTGGTAAAGTGGAAGGACCTGCTTATGGAGGATGCAACTTGGGAAAATGATGAGATCTTGCATCATCCTAGTTTACAATTGCTTGAGGACAAGCAATTTTGGGAAGGGCGGACTGTAATGACCCCTTCTCGAATCTGATCTCACAATGACCGTTGGCCTATTCCTGGAATTCCGTAGGCTATTCGGACGGTGCAAATGAGGGTTTCCTATTTTTTAGGATGTCCTTGCTCGAAGTTTTGATCGCGAATTCTTTCTGGGTTTTTCGAGAGCTTCGCCGAGGTATGTTTGTTTCAATTTTTTGAGCATTTCCAGGAATTTACTATTTTTAGTAAATTCTATTTTTGGCAGCTAGCAGGATTGTCGCAAGGAGTTAACTTTCCTTTTTAAGTTGACTCATTCAGTTTTGGGCTTTAGAATACGGTCTTGGTGGAATAAGTGAATTTCACTTAAAAAATAATAATAACGTTATATTTTAACGTTGACCTTGGCCTAGACAAAATAACTTAATGTTATTTTAAAAGAGGGACTTGAAGGGGGGCGCCATCATTGCATGGAAAGGGGCGCCACTTTTGGAGATAAGCTTCAAGGGAAAGCCAACTGAAGCCTATAAAAGAAGGCATTGGGTTATCATTTCTTCATCTTGGTTTAATGCATTGTTATGCTGCCGCTTTGGCTCTGGAACTGCTTCGGGGAATGAAGGCCTCCTAGCAAGGGCATCTCTTCATGCTTGCAAGACAGCATCTAGTGGTGATTTAGACATTGATATTTGTATTTGCTTATGTATTGCTTTCAGTTATTTCATTATTAATTCCTTTGGTATTATTAGAGTTTCAGATATTGTATTCTGTATAAGACAGATCTAGGTTTGTATTCATAAATCAGAAAATACAAAAAAACAAGTTCTGGGTATCATCTCATTGTCTTGGTTAGGCCTAGGCGCCCCTTTGCTCAATTTTATAGAATTTTTAGAGTAAGCAGTGAATTTCTAGAGCAAGTCGCCCTTTCCAGCTGGGACGCCCCTTTGGGGTTTGCATTGGTTTTTGTGTAACACGTTTGGATGCAGATTTGATCAGTTTTTAGATGCTAACTTGGGCGCCATATTCAGGAAGAGACTTTGCAACAGAAATCAGGAAGATTGAACAAATTTTATGAGAGTTATGAACATCTGAAGAATTTAATAGGTGGCTGGTTTTTTCTTCTTCTATGAGCAAATTCTTCTTATTTTGTAAGCTAACAGTAGTACTGGCAGCCATTCTTTAATTGTTCAAAGCTGATTTCAAAAGTTCAATTTCTATTAAATTATTGTAATAGTTTACAGCTCCGCCTTATGGTAGCTACTTTCCCTATTGGGTTAGCAAGCACATTCTGGGTGTAGAGCATCTGCCCTATGGTAGCTACTTTCCCTTCTGGGGTTAGCAAGCACATACTGGGTGTGGAGTAGTTTCTTTTTCAGTATTTCCATTAAAGCATTGTTATTAAGTTCACTCCGTCATATGGTAGCCCCTTATTCCTCCTTGGATTGGGTAGCACATACTTGACGTAGAGTTCCTTATTTGTAATTACTCCGTCTTATAGTCGCCCCTGCTCCGCCTTGGATTGGGTAGCACATACTGGACGTTGAGTTCCATTTCTTGCATTATAGTGGCAGAGTTATTTCAGTATATTTGGAACTAACTTCTAATCTTGACGGAATTTACTTGTGATGTTGTAATCCAATATCTAAAAAAAAAAAAAAAAATTGGTTCGGAATATTTCAGAAATGAAGACACTCAAAAGGGGAAGATGAAGTGTTCTACTTTGGGAATCCAAGAAGACATACAGTATACATGGATAAGGACAAACTAGGTTGGCAGATAAAGGAAAAACTAATTTTGTAGTTTACTCGAACTTAGGTCGAAATTGTATTTCCAATTTTTGGGCCTTCAGGTGTGGATTATGGGAGTCAGACTTTCCCAAATGGAATCTCACCCCCTTGCATCATGTTCTAATCTTTCTAACACATTAAACAGTTTCGAATTTTGATCAACAATGAAAGAGTTGCACCTCTAGCAAGGTGACCTACTAGTTTTTGGTATTCTAGTCCCAAATTACCACCTAGAGCAAGTAATGTCACAAGGATGAAATTGAGAAAAAAATTACCTAGGCCCATCAACTTGTCCCACGTAAAATCTCCTCTTTCTAAATTCAAGAAAAAGAAAGCTCTATTTTCTTGCACACAAAGATACCCAGCATTAGAATTTATAAAAGAAACCTTACAATAATTACTTTAATACTTTTGATAAATCATTTATTTTGGTTAAAGAAAAACTAGTAAAGCAAAAGTTTATAATATAATCACAAAAGAATGGTGATCTCCATGATGGAAATAAATCATTGGATTTGCAACTTGACTCTTAAAATATTTACCCTCTAATCTTGTGCATAATAAATATTTAATTGATATTAATAATTAAACTCAATATAAAGTCGAGGAAGAGTCAAACATTTCATTCATTGAAACAAACTTCCGACTTGATTTATTCCACTAATTATTTGCATAATACTTATCAAAACCCCCTCAGATTGCACTATTTGCTGGAAATCCTTCAAAAAAGTTCCAAATTATATCTGACCCAAAGGTGGCCTCCAATCTGTTTTCCACTGCCGTATTGCACCAAGAATTTTATTTCTCCTTTTAATCCTTCAAAAAGGTCCTGAATTATATTTGACCCTGCGGTGGCCTCCATTTTGTTTTCCACTGCCATACTGCACCTAGAATTTTTTTTCCTCTTTTTAATCTAAAAGGCATTCGTGAATTCAATTCAACACCACTAGTATTATATTATTACTGCTTTTCTGGTCCATAATATATTTTTTTGATCCAACCTACACAATGCCAATCTTTCAAATCTGAATCTATCTTCTTTTTTTAAACTACACCTCCATTTTTACAGAAACTTCCCTTTCTAATCTTTTTAAAAGTGTTTGTTTGCACTAAATATAGATTACACTATTGGGACATTCTTAAAATCAAATATGATAAATGTAACCCTAACATTAGGCTACAGCAATTTAGGAATGTAATATAAATAAATACATTGTTTTGAGTTATAAATCGGCAATACCATTTTTCACCATAGCATTCAGTATTTGTTTTCCAATTAAATCACATTATCCTAGCCAGCGATATCTTTTAACCAACAGTTGTACCGTTTTCCATCACAAATACAGAAGGATTTAACTCCAAAGTGATCTACATATCTCCATGGAACGAAAATATTGGAGGCAAAAGTTTGTGTAGCAAACAATGGTGCACCCAAGTGCAATTTATCGTACGGAAGTCAAATCATCAATTACACATTTACTTTGCAAGGACATAGAAACTGGTTGGTTAACACTTTCAATGTCAGTTGTATATCAATATAGATTTAGTGCATTATCGGAGTATGAGATGCAAAGGAGGGTACTCCAAATATATATTTTACAAATATGGTGATCATTCACCACACCCCAAATTCCAAATACCGTTTGAATTTTCAAAAAATAATTAAATCAAACCGTTGGATATCTAGATATGTAACAAGCAACCTTCTCTCAAAAGCTATGCCAAGTATACTAGAGGTACCACAAGGTCCTTCAATGCAGCAAATACATACAAAATTAGCACTCTGTAAACACAAAAGTGGATTCTTAAATTTTATTAATTGCCATTTAAAAATGGGAAGAACTTCAAAAGGTGGCATGACTCTTTATTCGTAACCTATGCTACCTTTAAAAGAAAAAGAGCACATTAACAAGATGAGTAGTCTTGGAGACGTCAATATGTCATCACAGGCCATGTTCCATACACAGAGTATTCAATTGAAGGAATCTTGAAATTAGAGGTTGAAAAAAGATGCTCATGATTGGTAAGAGTGATCATCGGAACAAATTATAACATCCTTAGATTGAGGATGTTTGTCTAGGCTCGTTTTATAGAAGTTGCTTGATTATATAGTTCTCAATGGCATCAAAACCAACAAGTGGGTGATCATTACTCTCAAACCAAAACAATGATGACATTACAATGGGAAAAATGATAGGCGCAGAGACTCGAAAAGGCCTTGATAAACAGGGCTTTTATACCAAATTATCAGGTCCCAAATTCCTTTTGAAGTTCATCTTTCGAACAAGATTATTCATAAATGCACCAGCACCAAATATTTTAAAGATTCCTTGATGTCCTTGTTAAACCACTGTTTTTTCCTCCTTCCTCTTACAATCGATGCCATCAAACAAAATATATTATTAGTCATAAATCTTAAAAGGTCGCTTGCTTTGAATAACAATCATATTATTTTAATATTAACTATAACCAAATCCTATTTCTATTTTATTTTATTTTTTTAATAACATATCTCTTGTATGTATTTTTTCGAATTCTCATAACAAAAGTATATATAATTATGTTAATCTCTTATATTCACTTCTAGCTGCTTTATATGTTCTCATGGGGATATTGTCATACATCACCTTGGTTGCATCTTGCATATAGAACATCAAGTTGATAGATCCTTGATGGCTCCTTTTGTTTCCAAGTGACCAGTCATTGGCTGTTTGGTTATGAATTGTTGGGAGTCGAAAAGGCTGTGTTGTGAATGTTTATGGAAAATAACACATTGATGTCAACCGTGATTGCCAAGAAATGGTAGATCTGTCATGTCCCTTTTTTGAAATATTTAATTATGGAAATAATTTAATAATAATATTTTAAGTTGTCCAAAGTCATTTTATTTTATAACATGGAAAAATGACACATATTATTATTATAAAGGGGGCCAAAATTAATATTTATTACAAGGGCCAAAAAAGTAATATTTATTAAATAGGCCAAAAATTAATATTTCCAAAAAGTAATATTTTATTGAAAGTGTTTTAAAATGCTTTTAGGATTTTCGAAATGAAAAGTGAAATTATAAGAGAGGAGTTGGGCGCAAAAGTGATTATTCATTATTCATTTTTAAAATCAAAATCCTATTTCCAGATTGGACCTTTTATGTTCAACTTTTCTATCAGAAGATGAAAACCCTCCAGTGTACAGGGGTAGAGGACAAAAACCCTCTTACCCATTGAGGTGATTCCATCCAGAGATCACAATCGCGCAGATAAGTCAAGTTGTTTCCAGATTTCAAGTGGGCTGAAGTTTGTTATCAATTTCCAATTTTGTGTAAGGGTTTGGTCTATTGTTTCCTCTCCACTATTGCATTGCACCTTGCAATTGCATTGGTTGTATATATTGTCATACCACTCAGGGCAAAGGTATTTATTGAAGTTTGTGGTTGTTGAAAGTTGTCGTGGTCCTTGGGGACTGCTACATGCTAGTTTGAGGTTACCGTTTCACCTCCCAACCAACTAGGTTACCTTGTTGCCAGTTGTCATCAGCATTGATATCAACGCAACTTTTTTTAAAGTCCCTTGCTACTGTCATACATTCATCTACAACAATCACAACATTAAAAATCAGTCTTCAAAACCCAATCGTAAGCTATATTGTCCAATGCTGATAGTAAGTACCTTGTTGTTGGGTATTTGTCATTATACTTGGATTTTATGATATATGTAGAAGGGTTTACTATTGTACATGTTGTGGTTAATCAGTTGTAACAACCCCAGTATTTGGTATGCACTTCAATGAAATAAATATTACAATTTGAGTTTTCAGTATTAAGTGTTGCATGTTAGTCTAGTATTTGCATGTGAGTATAAAAATCAAAATTCAAAAATTTACCAGAAAGGATTTACGAAAAAATCCAAAATTGTTGTTTTTTGTCCAAAAAGGGACATTATAGTGGTATTCGAGCATTGATCTTGCCAGCGTATGGATCAGAGGAAAAATCATGGGGAACAGAAAAAAGAGGGTTCCTACAAATGAGATGAGTTTTTTGTAAGAAATGATTACTCGGGGTCAGAGAAATATGGAAATAACGATCCAAATGACAGTGAAAGAATCCATGTCAAAGTTAGTCCAAGCCTCATAGGGTATTAATCAGAATAAGGTGAATCAAAAGGAAGGAATCTCTTCAGCGAATGAGAGGATCCCAGTCAACTCCCCTTCCAAAACTTTGCGAGCAACATTCCTGCAAAGAGAAGCACACATGAAGAACTCAAGTTTTAAGGATCGGCTATTGGAGTAGTTTTCTATTAGCTTCAAAGCTTTAGCTTCATATAGAAGAGCACGAAAGAAAGATCCTATTTAGGAGGCGTGGTTAAAAGAGAAGTGTGACAGGGATGAATGCATACTTCTTGCCTTTGATGCATATGATAAAAAGTCTAACATATATAGATCTTATAATACCTTTGAATAATTCTTGGAGATATACGAAGAAAATAGAAGTAGAAGGTTGAAGAAGGAAAATCAAAACCTCAAGATTTCTAAGGAAGAAATCATGAAGAAAGAAGAACGGTAAAATTCTGATCCACAAGACATCATTGAGCAAGAACATGAGGGATCTAACATGCAAGTTAAATATCCTCTGATAGTAGATGTTTTATTGACTTCTAATGATTGCACTTATGTCAATGAATTCAAGGAGGAAAAGGCATTACTAAATGAATGCAAAAAGTACAAGATGGAAATAGATGTGCCAATCCCTGAGTTACCCAACAATCTTCTAAAAAGTGAGCCACTACCATATAAGACTGAATTTCAGAATAATCTCTCAAAAACTCCTACTTCAATCAAAGAGGGTAAGCACTCTTATAATTTCAGTTCAAGATATGGGAATAATAGCACATATTTCAGTTTTGCCATCGTTATAAGAAAGGTAAAAGAGTGAAGATAGATCCTTTGGCTCAAAATGCATTTTGCATAATGGTATGGAATCCAGGTGATATTTTGAGATCTATAAAAGATAGAATTTATGATTTCAATATCATTTTTGTTGATGATTTCATTATCCCATACAAATGGATAAAAAAAAAAATCAAAATTGACCTCAGATGAGCATAAGGAAAATACTATGAATAACAATAGAATTCAGCAGTTGAAGCACAAGGGTCAAATATCTTAGCTACAAGCCACAGATCAGCAGGCACAACAGCAAAACATTCAGTCTTAACAAGGTATGGTTCATGCAATGCTTGAACAATCAATTGTTGTTTTGCAAGTTTGGTTGATTGATCCTCTACTCCATCCTTATCCCAAAGGACCAGATAAAATTGTGTTAATAAGACTAACTAGAAATCAGATTTCTAAATGGTCCACAAATACATGTGTGTGCCTTTTGGAGGAACCAAAATAAGCATTCAAGTTATTTATTGTAAAGAGAAAGTATCATGGATTACAAGATATGCTCAGAATAATTATAATGAAGAGACCCTAGGACTCATAAGTCAAATGCGGAGTTCAAAGGCATGTCACCTCACATCCGATAGTATTCTTAAGGTAAGTGACAATGGAGCAGCTCAATTACAAGGTAAGCAAATTCACACATATACCATCTTGGTTGGATTCAAATTTGATGTTTGGATAGAGAGTGCAATTCCCCGAACAATAGTCATATTTGCAAATGAATGTGTCATAATATTTGACATGGTGATTGGTGATAAGTTGGCAAATGATTGTCCTTTATATAAGGTCTATGGTATGTTAGATAGGGCAGCAACAGTTTTCTCTTATTATTGTGATTTTGATTCAATTGCTAATATACCATTCAACACTGGGCAACAACAGTTTTCTCTTCTTATATTGGTTTTGATTCAATTGCTAATATACTATTCAACACTGACATGATATTCTCCATATATAATGAATTGTGTTTGTGTAATTGGTTGTGTTTGCATCATCATGATCCAACAGTTGTAGTCAAAGGTCAAGAAGATAACTCACAAAGCTGCCTATGCATCCTAATATGGGATCCCAGAGATATTTCTAGACATGAGCAACGTCAACATCATGTTGATATTCAGATTTTTTAGAGTAAGTGTATTGTGGTGTTTAGACATTTGCTCCCAGGATCACAAAAGTACACAGAAGATCAGCACATCACACATTTGGAGTCAAGTTCCAAACATGTTCACCTTCCCAAGATACATAGAGGAGAATCTCTAGAAGATGATAATCACATTGATGGGAATGCCATAGCTTGTTGTGAGATCTTTCATTACAGCATTGTACTCACTTAAAAGAAGAATCCATATGCAGATCTAAATTTATACTAGAAAAGGTATTAAAGGGATGGTCAAATTTCAGATTTGTTGCTTCCTACTATGATATTACAAGATTCTTGTCATCATGAAAATCATTCTAAAAATAGTGATAGAGTAAAGGATACAACTTACAACATAGGGCATATAGATTCCTTGATTCAAGCACAAAATTGTTTTTGCATATGGGATCTAGGTGACTTTTTGAGGTACAAAAATGATAAAGGCTTTAATGTGACTATAGCTAATGCTTCACCATCCCATGTACCAAGAGGAATCAACAACTCAACCTTACCTTGGAGAGATCTTTTCATAGAACATGGATAGCCCATTGTTTGGATGAAGGTGTTGAGGATATCTCAACAATTTATAATGTAATAAAGAAAGGTAAACACTTTGATTACAGCCCAAGCTACATACAAGTTGGCCACCCTTGGTTGTGTAAAGGAGAATTCACAAAGGTTGAGATACTACAAAATGGCTTCACCATTCCGTGCATCATGATTCAAAATTCAGCATTCAACATTCAGAATTTAGAATTTCACACTTGGAGTGGACATAAGGTATGCAATGATTCCTACATCATGGGTTTAGGTGAGAAGCTAAAACCCATGGATGAGAGACATTTTATTGAGACTTCAAATGATGTAAGTTGAGATTATGAAAGGAATGTTCCCATCCAAAAAACATATCAGACTGACTTTCAGAATACTTCTACTGATAAGCACACACTTGAAAAGATTATTTTAGTAGAGGTAGATATTGAGTTCACAAATTCAGTGATGGGTTACATTCTACAACATGGTTCTTGGGATGATGCATTAAGACATTCCAAAGTTTCAGTATGCCAAAGAGTCGAGTTGAAACATGATCAGAAATAGTACGACAATGCATATGAAAAAGGTGCCAATGAATATGAAAATTGGAAAAAGCCCTGAGACTAGAGATAAACTAACTTCTCATCCTTTTGTATATCTCATGGAAGTTTATTCTAAGGTTAGGCAGCCCATGAATTCTTTGGATATTTTCAAAGAAATGCAAAAGAAAGGAGTTCCTATGAGTGTGATTGCTTATGAGAAAATTATACAAGTATTGTCAAATTCTCTTATCGTTGATATTCAAGACTAGAAGGGATAGCTGATATCACTGTAAGTTTGTTTGCAGTAGGCATTTGTGCCCATAACAGAAAATTAAATACCTCAAGCTCTACAGAACTGCTAAGAACCAATACTAGAGGTAAATTCCAAATGCAATTAGATCAATTTGACAATCATTCTAACTTCAATGAGTGTTGATTTACAGTTCAGTTTCAGATTCTCTAAGGGAACCAGAAATTGTAAACAAAGGGCACTTGATGTAAGTAATAAGAGTGCAATATCAAAAGGGGCCATTATGGGTAACATCCAGCAAAAACTAAATGTTTTATAAGTGAAAGAGGAACAATTTCATGCTAGTTCTCAGTGAAACAACCCGATGAAGCAAAGTTTATTCAGAACATGGAATTGCAAATTCCCAAGGATGAAATGCGATCCGGGTATTACAAGGATAACCATTTGAGGAGAGCTCGAGCAATTGAACTTGCAATTGCTTGAAGGCAAACAATTTTGAAAAGGGCGAACTGTCATGTCCCCTTTTCGAAATATTTTAATATGGAAATAATTTAATAATAATATTTTAAGTTGTCCAAAATCACTTTATTTTATAACATGGAAAAATGACACTTATGTATTATTATTATAAACAGGGGCCAAAAGTAATATTTATTAAGAGGGCCAAAAAGGTAATATTTATATAATGGGCCAAAAAATGATATTTCAAAAAAGTAATATTTTATTGAAAGTGTTTTAAAACACTTCTAAGATTTTTGGAACGAATAGTAAAATTATAAAAAAATGAGCTAAGCTCAAAAGTGATTATTCATTATTCATCTTTAAAATCAAAACTCTATTTTCGGCTTAGAGCTTATGTGTTTAACTTTTTCATCAAAGGACAAAAACCCTCTCACCCATTGATGTGATTCCATCTAGGAATCACAATTGTACAGATAAGTCAATTTATTTCCAGATTTCAGTTAGGCTGAAGGTTGTTATCAATTTCCAGTTTTGTGTGAGGGTTTGGTCTATTGTTTCCTCTCTACTATTGCATTGGCTGTTGTATAAATTGTCATACCACTTAGGGCAAAGATATTTATTGGAATTTGTGGTTGTTGGAAGCTGTCAGTCTTTGGTGACTGTTATATGCCAGTTTGGCCTCCCAGCCAACTGGTTTACCTTGCTGCAAGTTGTCATCAGCTTTGATATCAAAGCAGTTTTCTTTAAAGTCCCTTGCTGCTGTTGTACCTTCATCTACAGCAGTCACAACATTAAAAATCAGCCTTCAAAACCCAACCGTAAGGCATATTGTCCAGCGTTAATAGTAACTACCTTGTTGTTGGGTATGTCATTAATCTTGGATTTTATGATATATGTATAAGGGTTTGCTGTTGTACATGTGGTTGATTAGTTGTAACAACCCTAGCATTTGGTATGCACTTATTTCAATGAAATAAATCTTACAATTTGGGTTTTCAATATTAAGTGTTGCATGTGCTAGTCTAGTATTTGCATGTGAAAATAAAAATCAGAATTCAGAAATTTACCAAAAAGGGTTTATGAAAAAATCCAAAATTGTTGTTTTTTTGTCCAAAAAGGGACATTACAAGATCAACCACAGCAGAGAACACAACATACCAGAGAATTCCTTTACTTTCTCGTGGATACCACTACACAACACAGTATAATTGGAGTGAAGGAAAGTAGTCTCAACATTGTTTGGGTGGTGAATCCGTTGGGGCTCAATAGGTGGAAAATCTGTTGGATCTCAATGGGAAACCTTAAACACAGATTCAAACCTTACAATCTAGTGAACCCTGAAACACATACCTGTTTCTTATTTGTATTTGTATTCATGTGTTGAGTGTCACATAGGAACCATGCATATGGAAAAGGAGTACAGTTCTGTACAGACTGACCCCTGTTGCAGGTGTGCATCAATGGGGTAAAGATAAAGCACAATGAATGAATCATTCTTGTGTGTGCTGCTAGACATAGGGAGCAGCTGTTGAGGTCAATCGACTAAGACTATGAAATAGCATTTAAGCCTTTTATATCAGTGCCTAATGATCTCAGAACTTCACTTGAACCCAGGATGAGTCAAGAAAATGGTGCACAAGTACCATATGTGACTGATGAGTAATACTCGGTTTCTTGTTGTGCATTAATCTCTCAACTAAATAAAGATGCTTTCTCATGACAACGCACAATGACTGAATTACCTTGCATTTTTTGGTTACAATAAGTTTGATATGGAATCAAAGGGAAAAATGTATTAAGATTCTATAAGTTGCTAATCTTGTTGCAATTTTTGCCTGGCTTAGATTTTCTTGTTTAAGCCCTTGTATGAGTATGTTCTGTTTAAGTGGCACTTGGGGACACAACAACAGGACTGCTAAACACATTATTTACAGCAACTGAAGGGAGTGCCTAAGGCATCTTCAGGCCAAATAAATAGTAAAAATGCTAAAAGGGAACATACAGCAAATATATGGTGCAGCTGTCAGAACAGTAAATCTGTTTCTCGTCTCAAGACTCTGTATGGAGTCTCACCAGAGAACCTATAGTTCGCATGTTTTCTTAGTTTCTATGCACAGGATCCAAAGGTAAAGTTCTAATATGAGGGGAGTGGATAAAAACATATAAGAATTCAAAACTGTGCTCATCTAAACTGAAAACACACAGCTTATGGATACGAGTTTGGAATTCACCTTATGCACAATTTGATAGTAGAATTGTTTAGGAATACAATGTGTTTTATTCTTTGCTCTGCAACGAATCAGAAGAAAAGAGGATAGATTACTTTTGTTAATGCCATCCATAGTAGCACAGAACTAGTTAGGAATGGTCAATAGGCACTAAACAGAGCAGAAAGAGAAAAGAATACATTCACAAGAATTTGGACAACGCAAATACTTGTTTAAGATAATTTAACTCTTTGGATTGTCAAAACAAAATGTATAGCATCATTTCAAAAACTGTTTAAGCAGTAATCCACTAATCGGCAAGTAAAATGATGGGCAAGGCGAGTAAAGAGCTACCTGGAGAGAGACTACACCTGCTGTTGATCTGGAGTTGGTGTATATGGAAATTTGGCTGTAAACTCAACAAATTCAGAACTCTTTGGATATGGCAGCCGCTTCTGCTTGAGTCGTTGCATGTACATCTCCATCAAGTCAACAACCATCTTCTGAATGGCTAGTTTTCCCTTATTCTTTCTCTTCTCCCATATACCAGTGTCACTCAATTTGCTCAAAGTTCGTGGCTTCTTTGTTTCATTAGTTCTGGAAAAAAATTCTATAGTGAGGTGTATTGATCATGGTGCCAAAGAAACAAAAAGTCAACTCAGCATCCTCAAGATAATACATCTCCAAGTTTATTCTTACCAGAAACATCCACTATTTCCAGTTATATATATAATATATGTGTGTATGTGTACATATATATATAGGAACTAAGATGTGTCTGCAAGATATAATTATGCAATTTTTGTTTTGAGTCTAGTTTGTTTGCAGTGTAATAAAGAGAAGAGTTCTTATGGATTCAATTGAGTAGAACTGTTATTCTCTGACATTTCGGATCTCACTACTGGATCCATCCTCAAGGAAGACAAGAGAGAAGCCAATATATAAAGAAGAAAAAAGGAGTCTGAGTTACATAAATAGGTGCAGCGAAAAAGGAATTAGGATGGACAGGCAAAAGGAAAGAAAGGGTCAGCTCAGACAAAAGCCAAAAATATTTAGTTTAATCAATTAATTGATTAGAAAGAAATTTAATTAAATTATATAATAAATTCTTTAAAAAAATGTATATATAAAAATACAAGTTAAATAAAAATAAACTAAAATACAACAAGATAATATATAGATATTAAGATAAATAAATAAGTTTCATTAAACCTATTATTTATAATTGAGAAGAATTACTTTAAAAAATATAATAAATTAATTAATAAAATCTTAATTAATAAATTAATAGTAAATTAATCATTGATGATAGAAATTAACAACAAAAATAGAAAATGATAATAATAATTACTTAAAAAAAAAAAAAACCAAATATTTCCATGAATAAATTGGTGAAAATTGGAGAGAAAGGAGAGCCCACAGCTACACCTTCAATTTTTTCATAAATTAGCCATCTCAAGATCCATTATTTCTTTGATAGTATCCGTGGCCTCATCAAGCGGTATTTTGGTGAAGAGGGCCATAACATCAAAGCTTACCAAAATGTTATTGTCATTAAGTTTGATGGATGTTAGCCACTGTATTCACAAAATCACTAGAATCTTTGATAAAGGAGACAGTAGCACGAACCCGTGGTTGAAATTTCTTTGCTAAGTAACTTGCTAGCTCATAGGTGGGATAATCAATAGTGTCCACAATGGATCTAAAGTTCTATTTTTTTTAAATCATCAATCATTAATTTATTGAACAAATAGTTATTTTTTATCAGTCAAAAAAGGGGCTGCTGCCCATCTATTATAATAAAGTCAAAAATCTGAAAAGATTAGGTACAAAAAAGTTTTAGACCATTGAAATCAGGCCATGCTTACGCTCATCATCTTCCATCAAAAAAGCAATGAAAGACCCTACCAAGTGAGAACCCTGAACCTCAATGAGTTGATGCCAAGAGAAGTGCAGAGTACATCAAGCTTTTGATCCTGTGTGACCTCCTCAGCAGCCATTGCCTTCAACAAAGTCCACAGCTGGTCCAACCGATTCCCCAAGCCAAAGCCCACTTGCTCCACATCCTCATGAATAGCATGAGTGATGCTAACACCGAAAAGGATTGTTTAAATGCCAATTAATTGAGCCATCTTCAAAGTATCCAGACATGGAGTGCACTGCCCTGGGTCCTTCATGGCTTGCAAAATACAGTCAACTGATACAACTTCCCCCATCCGAGCAACCAACTGAGCTTCAAAAATATTTATGATCGTCCATTTAAGGAGTTTTTTATCCTTAATTCCTTTGAGCAGGATATTCTTCCAAAAATTTAAGGCTTCCTCAGCAATTAAGTGAAATTCTTTAATATCAAATACAATATATATTACAATGTACAAACAGAGTGGATTCGTCCACCAAAACACCAACATTAAGCAATTGCCTAAGTTTTAGATCATGAACAAAACCCCGGGAAGAGTTGTGAACATCGTCCAGGGAGAATTTGTTGAGCTCATCTCTCGGTTCATCTCCTTCACTATGTTAATTGCAGCATCTTTTCCCCTATTTTGCATTCTCCCAGAAGATCCTATATTGTTCTCTCTTGCATCCATGACAGAAACAGCAGAAGATGTGGGCATACAACCAGAAAAGGATGAAATCCTTAGAAGTATGCCAAGGAAACATGCTCTGAAAAGCCTGAGAAAGACAAATGGAAAGGAATTCGAGATGCCCCAACAAAAGACCACAAAATCAGAGCAGGTCTTGCTATTGCAAGAAAGCGAGATTTCAAACCAAGAAACACCTCAATCCATACTGCAATCAAATTTCTCCAGCCAAAGCAAAACCTATAGCGGGAAAAGACGCTCTCAAAATATTCAGAAAAATAAATTTTGGAGTAGAGAGGTGAACTTTTGCTTTTAATAGAAAAAATTGTCTCTTGGGAAGCCTTTGACTAGGAGAAATCCCTTTCCCACTAGCAAAATACCAAGGGCAGGGAGACAAATTTCTCAGCAGACCCTGAAACACCCAACAAACATGGCAGAATCCATATGCAGACTAGGCAGAAATAGCAAAATGACTGAGAGTAACCAAAGGAACCAAGGGCATACCTGTGAGGAGGCTTTGGAGCTCGCCATACCATTCCCTGTCTGTCCAAAATGGCAAGAGCAGGGATAGGTGGCAAGCTTTAAAGCTCTCCTCACATGCCACATGCCCAACTGCCATCATATCCACATCGAGCAAAATCTTGAGCCGAATATTAGTCATTAAAACTTGAGTGAAGCTGCTCCACCATCCAATGCAAAGCCATGATGGAAGGGCTTTAATTGTCATTTTGTTTTTTTGTTTGGAGGGGGTGGATTCAATATCTTTTTCAATTAAGACTTTGGGCTTACCAATTATGGAAGGGGGGGTCACAATTTGCAATAAAGTATATTTGGGAATTGAGGCCTACCTCAATGTTGGCCAGATGATCTGCGGCCTGATTACCTTCCCACCTTATATGACTAATAGTGAGAGTAGTGAAGCCTAAAAAAAGAGTTTTGCAATCTTCAATTACCGAGCAGAGCTGCCAGTTTCTGACAAGGCCTCTTCCCAAGGCATTCAGAATGACATGGCAATCCCCTTCAATATCTAGATTGAACCAATTTTGCTTGAGAGCAATTTAACTTGTATTTTTATATTTTTTTTATAATTTATATTTTTATATATATTTTATTCAAAATTATTTCTAATCAATTAATTGATTAAACAAAATATTTTTGGCTTTTATCTGAGCCAACTCTTTCTTTCGTTTTGCCTCTCCATCCTCCTACCTTTTCCGCCACACCTATTTATGCAACTCAGACTCCTCTTTTCTTCTTCAAGCATTGGTTTCTCTCTTCTCTACCCTAAGGATGGATCCAAAAGTGAGATCCGAAACATCAGACAACAACAATTCTATGCAATTTGCAATAATGAAATTGCTAAACCCACAATGGATTAAATTTGACGGCTATATGAATGATTTTAGCATTTTTAAACATAAAATACGGTGGAATTTTTTTAAAGACTGTATGGAATGAAAGGGAGAAATTTGGATCCGCTATCAAATTGATTTTAAGGATTATAATTGTTAGTGTAGATTTTTGTCCCACTAGGTTTTCTCGACACAGTCTAGTCAAGGTTGCTTAGGTTTAATAAAGATCCTTAGTGGAAAATAATCCCATATGCATGAGGATATTGGGACATGTCTATTTTCCACCTATATAAGGAACCTTCCTATGTACTTTTTGACTAATGTTTTTTTCAACACTTGAATGCTTAATGGGGCAATGCTCTTTTGCACAACTTTCCTTGTGTGAGCTTTTTTCTTTCAGATTATAAGATTTCACTCTACAAGTTCTTCACACTTGCGTTGTTGTTCAATTGATCGTGGTGCAATCTGACATGGTATCAAAGCCATTCTAATAACTTTTTTCTATTCGAATCTTTGTAAGATCTTTACTATGCATTCTTGTTGTTTTCTTGATTTCGATTTTCAAGGGTTTGATAGGGTCTCTCAAAAATCCGTGCAGATCTTTACACCGGTGTCTCCAGACGAAAAATGAACAGCGTCATTAGATTCAGAGGGCGACAAGACTTTAGGATTGGTTGTAAACTCGACTTAGTTTTGCGACAACAATTTTTGACCATTTTGGAGGGTTTCAGGCATTTTTATTGGCTTTCGTGCATTTTTGTACCACCAGAGTCTCCAATCAGAAAATAATTTGTCTTTCTTTTAGTTTTACAAATTACCAAGTGGGTCTTTGCCAGTTTTGCGGAACGTCAAACCGATTTTCATACATATGAGTTCTTGCAGGGTTTTTCGCCATTTCCTACTAGTTTAGGCAACTTTTCTGCAAAATTCGAGACTTAGAAGAATTTTCAGCGTTGTCGAGCCCTCCTCAAAGCGACAATGCAGACCATAAGCATGCACGCATTTTCGCACCTTCATGGGCCCAAAGGTCTGTTAGCTGGACCCTCCACACAGCAACGCATGTTTCGCACCTCCACAGGGCCCAAGGCACGACCCCAACCGATGCAAACTCACGACCACGGACTTTGCATCGCGCGCCTCCACAAGGCCCAAGGTCCACCAACCCAGGGACTAATGACACGACAACGCAAATTTTGCATGGCCACGCTTTGCATCTCCGTGAGGCCTAAGGCCTGACGACCTCATCAAATCCGCGGCAACGCAGATCACGCTGCACCAACACCCATCGTGTGTCTGAGATTTTGCAAGTCCACAAGTCCGAAGGCCATCCTCCAAGCACATGAGGATGCAGCTCCACTCCCAAGCGTAGTGACGGTCCAGCAAGGCATCAATTTGAAGGCCAAGGACTCCTTGCGGCGTGTGTGCAACTGTCAACTTTAAGGCAAGGGTTTTTGACACTATTCTTTGGCAAAAAGGAAAGATTTTAATAGTGACATCACTCTTCAAGTCACATCATAGTATAAAGTGACATCATCAAGGGGGAGAGCCCTCACGCTACCCCTTAGCCCCCTGGTCATATGGTTTGGTCACATGCGATAAGCACCCAGCTTAGCCTTTAGCCCTTGGTCATATGGAAATTAAGCCCATGGTCACTTCTAACCCAAAAATACTTAACTTTTGCTCAAGAGAGGCATAAGTTTTTCTTTTGAAAGTTGATGCATAAATATTTCCTTTGGGAAAGTTGTAATATCCCCTTCTCAAACCTGATCTTTCCAGTGACCGTTGGCCTTTTTCTGGAAACCCGAAGGCTAGTCGGAAGGTAAAATTAGGGTTTCCTATTTTTAAGGATGTCTTTGCTCGGAGTTGGTGGTTTCAATGGCGGATTCTTTCTGGGTTTTCAGAGAGCTTCGCAGTGGTATGTTCATTTCGGCATTCGGAGCACTTTCAGGAATTTACTATTTTTAGTAAGTTCGAGATTGGCACCGGAACTGGATTTTGAGAGTGGGGTTGGATTCGTCTTGTCAAGACCTTTCCAACGAGCTATAGATCATTGGTTTCCGACATCATCTTGGCCTCCGTTTTAAAGTCCGTAAATTAAACATTATTATTTAATTTTAGACCTTGGTGCCTAGGCTCAACGACTTAATGTTGAGGTTGAAAAAGAATTAAAAAGGATTATATTATTTTTCCTCTCATGTTTTATCCCATATACAAGAAGATTTTAGAGACTCCCAGTTGGAAAAGTATAAAAGGAGGAGGAGTGTTCTCATTTCATCATCTTTGTCTACAGGAATGTTTTGCTGCCAGATTGGCTTTGGGATCGCTTCGAGGAATGAAGGCCTCCTAGCTCGGGCATCCCTTCTTGTTTGAGAGACAACAACTAGTGGTGATTTAGTTTAGTTTTGTGAGTTCATTGGGTTTTGTGCATTGTAATCTACATTGTGTCTAATTAGTATTCTGATTTTGCATATTAGAGGTTTTCAGATCTTACATTTTAGCTACAGCAGATTCGAATTTTAATTTGTAAATCCAAAAATACCAAAAAGATTGTTCTGGGTATTGTGTCATTGCATCTTATTGGTAAGGGCACCCCTTCATGAATATTTGCAGATTTTAATACGAAGCTTATGATTTTATAATGCAAATCCGTCATTCCTTGAACGCTGTACTTTCTAGAGTGCATTGGGATTCGTGTCAGTAATTAATAACCATCTTTAAATGCCATTTCTTATTACTAAGTTAGGCGCCATTATTTTGAGGGTCTATTGCATCAGATTTGAGATCATTAGGGTGAGAAATGAGAGAGTTATGAGCATATGAGTAAATTTATAGGTTGTTGGGTCGTACTGTTTCAGATCTGCATTGGGTTGCGTGCATCAAATAAATAGTATCTTTTGAGTGAGTTTCAGTGTTCTGATTTGGTCGCCATCATACTAGAGTCATTGTGCAATTCATTTCATGAAAATTGATGAAGTTTTGAGCAAGTTGTGAGTGAAATTGTGAAGTACAGCGCTGTTGTTCGTGCACACGGAAATCTGGACTGTCATAATTCAGAATGTGAGGTTGGTCTGCTTGTTGTACTTTCAAATCTAATCCTTGCTATTCAGTGAAGGAAGTTCAATACCTATTATTGCAGCTTGATTTTTATGTTGATCTACATTCAAAGCAAGATCTTATCATTCATATTGTAAACTGGCAGTAGTACTGACAGTATAGTTATTCTTGCTCATCATAGTTTGTAATGTTCAGCTTCTCGTTCAGTAATTGTTTGTAATAGATAAATCTCCACCCTATGGTAGCTACTCTCCCACTCTGGGTTAGCAAGCACATTCTGGGTGTTGAGTATTTTCAGCTTTCAGCATTTTCTTTCAAAACACTGTTATTTGTAATCACTCCGTCTCACTCCGCATTGGATTGGGTAGCACATACTTGACGTTGAGTTCCCTTTCAGCATTTCCCTTTCAAGCAATTTTATTGTAATCACTCCGTCATATGGTCGCCCCTCACTCCGCATTGGATTGGGTAGCACATACTTGACGTCGAGTTCCTTTTCCGGCTTTTAGAATAGCAGATTCTCTGACCAATGCTCGCCATCATCGGCGCCATTCTGGTTAGAGTTGTTTCAGTACATTTGGGTTTATCTTCTAACCTTAACGGGTACTTGCTTGTAATGTTGAAATCTGTTAATTAAAAAAATCAAAAAATTTGGCTCGAGATATTTCAGAAGTAGATGAAAAAATTTCCAACACTATTTGCTACCAAAATTTTCATGAGCAGATTTTCAAACACACATAACTTTTGATCGATAGCTCGGATTTGAGTGTCATGTTCTTCAAAAGTGCTTGTTTCTTGCTCTACGCATTGGTGGTGTTTTTGGGCTCTCTGGAGCTCTAATCATACCAACTATTATACCTCTTGGATACATTATCGACTGATCCCGATGTCCCTCCAATTCTTTCATACTTAAGCACATTTACTCAAGATACATTCTCGACTAAGTCCGACATCCATACAAGCATACTTGTATTTGCAACTTAAGGGGGGGTCACCCTAATAGTTCTGAGCGGGTACTATGTGGTGTTGAATATTGTTCATTTTTGCACGTCTTCTTTTCTTTTTGCATTATGGATTCAAATCCTATAAGTCCACTCACACCATTTAATTATTATGAATGAAAATTCAGAATGGAAATCATTTTGCAATCCAAGGGTTACCATCAAATTATAATGGGCACTAAGATTGAACCTACAACAATAGAAGCGAAAATCATATGGTTCAATTGTTGTGATAAAGTCTATGGACTACTATGACTTTCCATCTCTCTTGATCTACTCTTTCACATAGAATCTGTCAAAACTCCTCAGATGTGGTCCACTCTAAACACTCTTTGGAAAGCAGGCTGTGATAAGAGGCCATGAGTTGGAGAATGAGCTCATCAATCTAAACCCATATGACTATACACCCTCCAAGACTTCTTCACTAACTTTAGACTTCTAAGGTTCCAATTGAAAGAATGTGGAATTGACAAGAAAGACGAGCAACTTGTTCTATCAATACTCTCCAAACTGGATCCAGAGTATTTTGTATTTATATCCACTTTCCATGCCACAAAAAATGCTCTTGGGGCTGCATGGAAGATGCCTTCTTTAGATACATTTGTTGCCGACTTGATTCGAGAGCAAGATAAGTTAATACAGATAGACACAGTGAAGTCCTCGAAATCTCATGCATTTTTTGCTAAGAATGAAAAGGCTTCAAACCATAGAGAGAAGAAATAGAACAAAAAAGGATCAAGAGAAGGATGCAAATCCTCCCACTTCCAAATCCAACCATGAGTCATCTTCTTCCAGTTCTAAGCCTAAGAAAGAATGGACCAAATGTGGATTTTGCTCAGGAAAGCATAATGAAAGTAAATGTTTGAAGAAACAAATTGACCAACTGACTAAGATGCTTGAGAAGCACAACATCAATGTCCCTAATTCTACCAATTAGCACTAATCAACCCATGAATCCTCTAAGGCAAATGATCATGGTAAAGAAAAGGCAAAAAATAATAAAAGTCAAAAGAAAATATTAAGGGAAAATCAAAGGGCAAGGCCCTAGTTGTTATATCTCTGACTACTGCATAGGTCATTGACTCTGGTGCTTCACATCACATGGCCTCTTCTAGATATAGTTCAATTCCTTGGAACCATAGTTACAAGGTTCAGCCAGATCTCGACCAAATCCGAAAAGATGCAAAATTTTTCGCTCTTCCGACTTAATCCGATCTAGTTCGGGCACTTTTCAATATAAAAACATTAAAAGTTAAAAACATGAAAAAAACCCTAAAAAAGTCACGTCAACTAATACAAACCCTAAAATATGTTATTTATACGCGGTGATTATGTTGGAGCTAAACAAAAACGTTGAGTTCAATCTTTTTGCAACCGATTAACAGCTTTGTTGAATCCTTTTGCAAGAGGTTAACGGCGAGCTTCAAGGGATTGACCGCAACAACAAAGGTTGACAGTGACACAGTGAAAGACCACAACGACGATGGCAATGTGAAGAGTCCACTCACGGCAAACGACAAGGTCGATAGTAATGGCAAGCAATGGCAGCATCCACTAGCACAGACAGGCAGTGTCCACCGGCACAGACAGGTAGCATCAATCGACAACAAAGGCAGGGAGCATCAACCGACAGCAAAGAGGTAGGTTCTTTTTTTTGTTTTTGTTTTTTTTGAAGTTTAGGTATTTAGTAATACTTTAGGTTTAGGGATTTAGTATTATGATTAGGTTTATTTATTTAATATATATTATTAGGTATTTAGGTATTTATATTTAGTTTTAAATTTGGTTTAGGTATTTAGTTTTAGATTAAGTTTAAACTTTATTTATTTAATATTTATTATTAAATTTATATTTTTTTAATTTTTTATTAAGTTTAAATTTATTCATATTATTAAAAATTATATTATATTTAAATTATAGTTTATAACTTTATAATATTTATTTTAAACATTTTTAGTTTTTTATATTTTTTTTTAAATTTTGATTTTATTATATATTGCAAAATACTTATTTGAGTAATATATAATAAAATCAAAATTTTAAAAAAAATAAAAATAAAAATATTTAAAATAAATAATAATATTATGATATATTTATTTATTTTTATAGTTTTATAATTCTATTTTATATAGGTCATTTAAAATTAAAATTAATAATATTACAATATGTTTTATATTTTCTATTACTACAAGTCATTTAAAATTAAATTTAATAATATTATGATATGTTCTAACGTTTAATTATTTTTTATAGTTTTATAATTTTATTTTATATACGTCATTTAGTTAAAATAAAAATATATATTTTTACAGAATTTTTCAAATGTGTATTAAAAAATGTTTATAAAACTTTTGTAGGGCAATGAAAGACAACCTATCATCATGGCAAGTCAACTGCTTGGTAAGAGATACATTATTTAACGAGACGCGAATCTCAAAAATATGAAATGTACTCTTTGCGACTCAAATATCATAGAGACTACAAGGGTTCAAAATCATTATCTTGAAGGCCCAGATGTGAAGATTTGTCCAATAATAACAGAGAGCCCCATAAACTTTTGCAGGGCAGTGAAAGACAATCTATCATCATGGCAAGTCAACTGCTTGGTAAGAGATACATTATTTAACGAGACGCGAATCTCAAAAATATGAAATGTACTCTTTGCGACTCAAATATCATAGAGACTACAAGGGTTCAAAATCATTATCTTGAAGGCCCAGATGTGAAGATTTGTCCAATAATAACAGAAAGCCCCATATATGCACCATTTCTCAGTCTAATCCGAAGCAAATATGACTTGAAGACATTCGCATCAGCATCTGAATCTTCAAAGAGGGCTAAAATTCAACGCAGTCTAAGACAGTTTGACTCATTTTTTAGCTCAACGCATTCCTCAACGTTTACCAAAGCCAACAACAATGAACATCAAATGTCCCACTCCCAGCATTCTTTGAAAGCCATGTGGAAGCCGCAGGAAAAACATAAGATAGACAAATTGGTGGCCCGATTTTTTTATGCAAATGTCATCCCCTTCAATGTTGTTATAAATCCACATACGAAAGCAATGGTAAACGAGATCGACAATTTCAGGAAAGGGTACACGATGCCATTTTGTGAAAACTTAAAAACTGTTCTATTGGAAGAGGAGGTGACATCCATATCTAGTGACCTAGATAAAATGAAAAAGCACTCGAAAAATTTAGGGTGCAATGTAATAAGTGACAAGTGGTCTGACACAAAGCAAAAGCCCCTCCTCAATATATTGACCCGATGCCCTATAGGGTCTATGTTTATCATAACAATTGATACAAGCAATGATATGAAAGCTGCAGATTTCATTTTCAAATGCATTGAATCCGCTATTTTGGGCATTGGAAAAGAATATATTATCCAAGTTATTACGGATTATGCAACGAATTGTAAAGCAGCAGGGGAACTTCTAATGGACAGGGTTCCTCGTTTGTTTTGGACTCCATGAGCAACTCATGTTTTGGATCTTTTGCTAGAAAATCTTGCAAAGTTGGAGTGGGTAAATAGTGTTTTCAGAGAAAGGAAATAAATTTTTAAGTCTATACTTAATCACCGCTTGACCTTGGGCATGTATTGCTCATATGCAACACGTGAACTTCTTTCTCTGACTGAAACAAGATTAACATCTAATTTTATCACTTTGCAAATGGAGGTGTGGAAAAGGACAGCATTGAGAAGAGTTGTGATTAGTGAAGAATGGGTACAATCTAAGCTTTTTAAAGAAAGCGTTACAAAAGACATTAAGAGAATTATCTTAGGTAGTTCTTATTGGAAGGACGCTAAGAGATCCTTAAGGTGTTTGAGCCACTTGTCCACTTGTTGAGATTGGTTGATGGCATGAAACCTTGTATCAATTTTGTGTATGAAGGCATAGAGCAAGCAAGAAATAAATTTTAAAAAGCACTAGCAAATGAGAGGGATGATGTTCAGCGTATTTGGGACATTGTAGACATCCAATGGAACATGTTACATCGGCCTATACATGCCTTAGGTTGCTATTTAAATCCTAAGTTGATAGAGGTGGATCATGATTCAGATGAGGAGGTAAAGAATGGTGTATTGGCAACAATAGACAAGTTGGTTCAAGATGAAAATGAAAAGCCTAAGGTGAGAAGGCAGCTGACTACATTCAAGAACCAAGAAGGCATGTTTTCACTCAAGGAAACACAAGACGACATTGGTAGTATGGGTCCCCATTTATGGTGGCAAGCATATGATTCTTCGACTCCAAAGTTACAAAATATTGCCATGCGTGTCCACAACCAATGTGCTAGTGCTTCTACATGCAAAATAAATTGGAGCACGCATGATTTGATTCATATTAACAAGAGAAACTAACTAGGAGCCAAAAAACTCTCAGATCTTGTGTTTGTCCACAACAAATTAAGATTGCTTGAGCACAATCTTGCAAAAGAAGATGACAATCTTCATCTTGGAGAACCATCCTTTGAAGGAGTTGAGGAAAATATTGATAGTGTTGATGAACTTGATAGAGGATTTGTTGATCATGCGAGTGCTAGTTTTGATTTTGAAGCAGGGTTTGATGTTGCAAATGTCTGAAACTTCTAAGTTTTATATCAATTTTGAGCTTAGGCTCTAAACTATGAACTATGGATATTTTGCTATCTTTTAATGTAATTCAAGTGTGAAACTCATGCATTTCTCAATTTTGCAAGTGTTAAATTAATGTTCATTCTTTAGTAGATTGAAATATTTTGCTACATACATATATACATATATATATATATATATATATATATATATATATATATATATTTCAAACCAGATTTTTCTCGACATTTTTACCCTTCCGGACCTTTTCAGATTTCCGAACCTTGTGACTATGCTTGGAACCATGTGACATGACCTCTATACAATTGGGTGATGACACTTCTAAAAAGGTTCTCGAGAGAGGGTTTGTTGAAGTGAGTGGTGGAATATTCAATAATGTTCTAAGCATTCCCTTACTTTCAACTAATCTCCTATCAGTTTATTAGATCACTCACCTTGGTCTGGGCATGCGAGTTGAGTTCACTCTAGATTCAGAGTATGTTAGAGAGCTACACAGTGATACTTTATTGGTCATGGAAATGGTAGATCATCAAATTCGGCTATATAACTTCTCACACTTTGCCCCTGACTGTCCTTCAGATTCTTCCTCTTCGGACTCACTTGAACTTGATGACATTTCTGAACCTGAGCATACTTCTAATATTGATGACTCTTCTTCTAATACAGATGACTACAGTAGTGATGGGGACACAGCGCCGCCATCGCCTTGTCACCTTTCAGATGTTGAATTATTTCTTGATCAACCTATCTCTGGTATGCCTCAACTATTACAGGGAACAGGTATTCCGACCTAGGACACATCACACACCAGGCAGTATATCGCATAGTTTCAGGGCATTCTGCAGTCCTTCTTAGCCTCTACTCCTACTGCACCTTGGCATAGAGCAATTGGCCCACCTATCTTGCATGATAACGATTCCTTGTATCGGAATCACACCTTGATTGAAGATCTATCGAGGACTTGTTGGACTCATTCACTATTCCAAGGTGATCCACTCTTCACTACATCTACTTCTGATCCACAGTCACTCCAAAGCACTCCTTTGTAGGACACATAATGGCTTTAGGTAGTTGTAGATTCTAGTGGGGCTTTTTAGCCCTACCTTCTTTGCTCTCTTTTGGAGAGGAGTTTTGTTCCTACAAGTTTTCTCCTTTTCTCTGTTTTATGGGAGTTGCATTGTGCTTGGGTACCTCATCAAGGCTAATTGTCAAGTCCCAATTCTTCTACCCATCTAAGCTAGCTTGGGGGATGTTGGTGTAGACTTTTCTCCCATTGATTTTGTCTACACAGTCTAGTCAAGCTTGCTTAGGTTTAATAAAGGTCCTTAGTGAAATATAATCCCACATGCATGAGGATGTTGGGACATGTCTATTTTCCACCTATATAAGGAACCATCTTATGTACTTTTTGGCTAATGTTTTTTTTAACACTTGAATGTTTAATGAGATCATGCTCTTTTGCACAACTTTTTTTGTGTGAACTTTTTTCTTTCAGTTTATGAGATTTCACTCTAAAAGTTCTTCACACTTGCGTCGTTGTTCAATTGATCATGGTGTAATCTGACAATAACCACATATCTCTAGTTTGTAAATGAGTATGGTGAATATACATTTAGTATTTTTATGTTTCATTCTTTAAAAATTAACTGACTTAGCTTTTGAATAACAATGTTATAATGGTAAATGTATAATCCTCTTCCTAGGGTGGGTAAGCTGAATACAGATGATGCATCCAAAGAGAATCCTAGTAATGCAAGTATAGGGGGCATGGGTAGAGAGTTTGAAGGTTCTATTGTCTTCTTCCTTTCAGAAAAGTTGGAAATTGCTACTAATAATGTCGTTGAAGCTAAGGTGGTTGTTAAAAGTCTTCAAGAAGCATTGAAATCAGGTTGGAGAAGGATTCAGGTGAAATCAGATTGTTTATTGATCGCTAACCTTCTAATTAGTCCCACAATAAAACGGGGTAGCAATTGGCATATTTTAAGGGAGGTAAAAAGAATCCAAATGATGAAAAGTAAATTTGAGGAGTGCCACTTTAGCCATGTCCCTCGACAACAAAATAAAGTGGTAAATGGGTTGACAAATCGGGCTCTTGATAACAGCGATAATATGTGATATGGTCCTCCATCGAAATGGTGGTCATCTAAAGTGCAAGATCAACTTAGTCAAATTTTAGCTTTGGATCATACGTAAGGCTTAATGGTGCTTCTTGTTGTTATGATCACACTTGTGTCTAATGCCCAGGTTTGGAGTAATAGTTTCCATGCTTGGCATAGCAGAATTTGTACATTTATGATCTCTTTTTAACAGATATCTTTTTCTTTTTTTTTTTTTTTTTTTTTTTTACTTGATAGGTAGAGTTAACTGTCAAATTAAACCCCTGAACCGACCTACCAATGATAAGACCAAACCCACTGTTTAAACATGTGAATATAGTTTCTCCAGGTGCTTGATTGATCGTTTCGTCAAGCAGTTGGTGAGTGGATTGAAGCCAAGCCAGTTACCCCCGACCTTCTTTCGTTCACTGTGGGAAAACCACAACTCCGTTTGAGACATAAATTTAATCAGATATTCTTGAAATTCATATGCTCAATTTGAAAATGGCCATTCACTTCCGTGGTCTACAGATACCGTACAAAACAAAGAAGTTGCAAAACCTTGTTTTTCAGCGTAGGTGCCTTTTTGGGGACAAATGTCTTGCTTAAATCCAATTGTTTTCTCCATATTTATGAAAGCAAACGTTCCAAGGAAATGTAAGACAGATCCTTGAAGGATTTTGCAACATTATTTTGAGTATTTTTGTAAGACAAATCAAGAAAAATGCAGAGCACCCCAAAAAAAATCATTGTGCATCCTCCCTATTCGTGGAGGCCTTACGGAGTGTATAGTTGTCCTTTTTGCTACAAAAAATTGCCAGGGAATGCGCCCAGGTGTCCTTTACTAGCTATTTAGATTTCAGCTAATTTTGTTATTTTACAAAAAGTTATCATAGTTTGAATCAGCCCTTTTGGAACCGCTGGAAAGCTGGGAAAACCTTTGTTTATTTCTTAAAATTTGTTTTTTTGCGAATAATCTTTGTTATAATATGGCAAGGACTAGAATGAGGAACTTCTCGCTGCCAAAAGCAAAAGACATTGATGGCAAGAATTGTTCCATACAGAAATTCAAGATTAAGAACATACTGAATATGAAGAAGTTGCTCAAAACTGTCCTTGGCACTCAAACTCTTGTTGGAATATTGTCATTGATGTCAAAGGCAAAGTGAAGGGCAAGCTACGGACTCGCTCAGAACTTCGGACTAGCTCAGTAGCTTCGAACTCGCTGCTTCAGACTAGCTCGGTAGCTTTGGACTCGTTGCTTCGTACTCAGCCAGAGCTTCGGACTCAATAGTATCAGACTCGCCCAAAGCTTCAGACTCACTCAGTAGCTTCGGACTCGCCTAGAGCTTCGGACTCACTCAGTAGCTTCGGACTTGCTAAGTCAACAACTTCAAACTCGCCTAGTCAGCAACTTCGGACTCACCCAGAGTGACAGACAACAATTAACAAGGCCGATCAACAAGTAAAATATTTTTAATTTGCAGTCAGATATGTATTAATTATGGCCGACCGCATTTGGAGAGATCGTATCCCTTGGAAGAAATCACACCCTTTCCAAGAGGCATGAACATATATAAAAGAGAAATGAATGGGAGTTAGAAAGTAGAAATAATTATTTCTATCATACACAAGGAAAAGAAGAGGAAGAAGAGAGAGAAGAGGGAGAAGAGTGAAACTTGATTGTGCCATCATTTGTTGACAAAGCAATAGTGAGAAGGTGGAAATTGTTTAAGTGAGATCGGTGTCTCAAAATAGAAAGATCAGTGTCTTTCACTAAGTCAATGCTTGGCAGTGAAGTTGGTTCTTCAATTTGCTAAGTTAGTGCTTGGCATTGGGGATTGGTGTCTCCAAATAGGTTGGTTCCTATAGAATTTTTGTAAAAAAAATTATTCATCTTATGGTTGGATTTGGACAGTAAATCCAAGCAGCTTTTTAAGTGTGGTTTTTCCCCATCGAGAGTTTTCCACGTAAATTATGTATTGTGCATTTACTTGTTATTGTTTGAATGGTTCTCTATGAAAGTTAATTAGAAAGAAAGTAAATTATTATTACACACCGATTCCCCTGCCGTCCTCCCCCCCCCCCAGTGTGGTGTGTGCTCAAAACTCTAACTGCTGAAGCTGACAAGGACGCATTCAAAGACAGAGATCAAGAGGCAAGAATCATAAGGCTATCTGCAACTAATGATTTAGTTCCACACATTCAAAGTGTACCTCAGAACAAGCTTGGGATGTGTTGAAAATTTTGTATGGAATCCCTAATGCAACTAGTGTGCAATTCTTTAGAGATCAGTTGTAATCTTGAAAAATAAGTGAGAGAGTTCAGTAACTGAACACCTCACAAAATGTTAAAATATTAGAGATCAACGGGTAGCTGTATAAGAAAATATGCCTGATAAAGTCCTTGTGTTCACTCAATTGTTTCATGTATTTGTAACTACACTTAGTTTGGCTGAGAGAATTGAGTCATTGTCTTTCGAAGCTTGAACTATGTGGTGTGTACTATTTCATGAATAACAAAGAATTGCAGGCTTCCAATCACTCACCCAAGACGATTCACATTGGCAACAAGGGGAACCACAAGAAAAGCTGCTATAAAGCAGCCAAAATATCCAAATTATCAGACACAGCATCAGCAAAAGATGAGCATCACAACAAATCTACTTGCTGTGACAGAGCCAGACACTTAAAGAAATAATGCTTCAAGAAGAGAAACTTGTGTATCCTTGTCAAGATTGAATTTATTATGCCATCATATTCTAATTTTGATGAATCGTGGTACATTGACTTTGGTGATTCTAAACACGACTCATAGAGGAGATTAATTTACAAACATTGAAGCAAACACTAAAAATAGAAATGTGATTCTTGGTGATAATTCTGAACACCAAATTGTAGGTCAAGGCTTTGTTGCACTCACAATACCAAATAAAAATGCAACGGTTGAATATGTTTAAATGGTCCTGGACTTAACAAAAGTCTATTATTGTAGGTCAAGGCTTTGTTGCACTCACAATACCAAATAAAAATGCAAGGGTTGAATATGTTTATATGGTCCTGGACTTAACAAAAGTCTATTATAATGTATCTGTCAATCGAATGACTCAAAGAATCTCAAAGTTGAGTTTGATGAATTTAGATGGCCTATCTAGGAAAAAGGCAATAATGTAATTGCTCAAAGATTCCATTAAAATGGGCTTTATAAATTTTCAGCTACAGAAGTAGGGGAACATATTATTGTTGTATACAAGACAAGCACACAAAATTTGGCATGACAGATATGGTCATCTCAGTTATTCTAGTTTACAACTACTCAAAAGGTTGCAAAAGGTACATCGGCTACCTAAAATTAAAAAATGTGATGGGCATTTGTGAAGCATGTGCGCTAGGAAAACATCATAGAGAAAAATTTGAATCAAGCAATTGGAGAGCCACTGAAAAGCTTGAATTAGTATACATTTACCTATCTGGACCTGTAAGAAATGCTTCTGATGGGGATGCCAAATATTTTGTAAACTTCATTGCTGATTGTATAAGAAGAATGAGGGAATGCTACTTCATTAAAAAGCAATGCAGAAACAGTTTCAAGGCAGAAACAGAAAAACAGTGTCAAAAGATGATTAAAATCCTCAAGTCAGACAATGGAGAAGTGTTCAAGTGCTCACAACTCTTGCACTTTTGTAAACAGCATGGCATCAGACACCAATTCATTGTTCCATATGCACCAGAGCAAAATGGAGTTGCTGAAAGGAAAAATAAAGTGATTGTTGAAAATTTGAAATGACTAGATGCATGAATTTTTAAATTGTGGGCCTACCAATCGCTGTATAGGTAGGGATTGAAGTTTACAAATGTCTACTTCTTCAGGACACTCCCATGGGTTGGGCATGGAAGATTCAAACTTGAGTCTCAGCTAAACAAGCACACCCACAAACCAAATGCCCTCCAGCGGTAGGGCTTAGTGTACATTAAATTGGAGAATGGTTTGTAAATGCCTTTGGGCTGAATCTGTAATTACAGCTGCATATCTGCTAATAGGAGTCGCACTAAGTTGTACAAAAGAAAACACTTGAAGAGGCATGGAGAGGAAGCAATCCCTTGGTTGCAAATCTCATAAAAAAAAGCCAGACTTCCTATGCTCATGTGCTGGATTAAAAAAGTTATAGTGCTACAAGATAAAAGTCAAAAATGTGAAATTAGGGGTCTGTTTTACCGAGTCATTCTCACCACAAGAGGAAATATTGGAGCTCTAGCTTGAGTGGGAAGACGAAGAGTCATCCTCCATAAGAGCATCCTCAAGCTTTCCATGGGTTAGGCCTTCAATTTAGTTCTCTTAGTCGTCCTTGGTCACTTTAGTCTCTTTTTTTCTTCTTCCTCTGTGTTTTGGTATTGGATTCCCTGTTGGTGCTTCCCTTTTTATTCTTTCTTTTGTGTTTTCTTTGGTATTAGTGCCCTAGGGTTCCCTATGTCTATCTTGAGTGTGAGGAGCTTGCATAAATGTTGGAAAATTGGCAAGATAAACTAACCTACGTTTCAATAGAAAGGGTTGTTGGTGATACTCATGTGAAGTGTGAGAGTGGGAAGGAAAAGAGGAGTAATGGCAAAGCAGATGTCTCGAAGGTGAAAAATACAATTAATAAAGGCAAGTCTACTGAAAATATCAATTCTTCAAGCATCCAAAGGCCAATCCCTAAAAAAACATTTAAAAAGGCTTTGTGACAAGGAAGACTCTCTCGGACTCAAGGAGACGCATTTGTATTCAAGGAGCATGGAGCCAAGCAAGAATGGGAAGGGCGAAGTTGTTCAAGAAAGCATAAAATTGGTAATTTTCCTACCGTTCTCAAGGATCTATGCCCTAATGAAATAATGTTCAAAGATCTTGATAGAGAGGATAATAGTTTAATGGATTTGGGTGTCTTCTTTGTCTACATGAATGAGAATGCTCTGCAATCAAAGAGATTTTTTGATAACCGCATAAATGTTGTGTGGGGGAAAAACCTTGGGATGTATGTTAGTTTCTACAGGATGATTCATAAGGGGGTTTTTCTAATTTTGTTTAAAAACTTTGAAGTTTGTCGGTTAATATACATCCATCAATTAGGGCAAAGAATATGATGGCTGCCTTCAGCCATGGTAGCACTCTAATGGTCAATTTTATCTGCCTTCTCCCCCCCTGCTCTTTTTTTCCCACCCAAATCTATGGCTCTTTGGTGTCGGGTTGTTCCCCTATCCTCCTGTTTGGCTCTGAGCTGGGGCCATGCGTTTGTTCTTTCCCTCTACACGGCTTGTTTTTGTTGGGGCATCTATGTTGTTTCCAGGAGGCCTCTCTTCTACTCTAGCATGTTTGAGGTCTTGGGGAGCTGCCCTTTTCGTTTCAGTTAATGCCTATGCCCTAGCACCCTACTTGGCCATCATCTCACCTTCTCTCCTCTCTCATATCTCCCCTCGCGGTCTCTATTTCTTAGTTGTTTCTTTTGTTTTGGACGCTGAGATTTTTTTTTTGAGCATTGGCTAGGTAGATCTTTGTGTGCTTGGCTGATCCAAGCTATGGCTGGGTTCTCTTTTGGGTTTTCCCTTGGCACTCATTGGCATCCTTTTGCTTCTGCTATGGGTTGTTGCCTTTTGCACTACTTTCGCTTCCTTACAACTATTTTTTTGCGGATGTTGATGTGCATCTCCCTATGTCTAGGGGTTGTTTGGGGTTACTTGATCAAGTATGTTTCTTCAAAATGCTTTTTCTCTGTTTGTCTCTTCTATTTCTAGTCTACCCTCTTCTTGGGCATGGCGTTGGAGAGAGATTTTTTCCTCTTTCTTTGTTGGGTGGTGATTCTTGAATGTCATTGGGTTGTATTTGGTGAGATGCAGTTGAGGGCAATGCCTTTTCTTCTTGGGTCTCAAAGATGGATGTGTTTTGGTCCACGCTTGTTATCATGGCTCTCTTTCCTAGACATCTCTTGAGATCGTTTCTCTTCTTGCAGGGTGTGGCTCTACTTCCTCTAGTTCACTCCTAGACTTCTTTTTCTTCCTTGAGATTGATTTTTGTTTTCATCTCTACTCTCCTTAATCGGCCCATTCTAGGCTATTGGCAATAGTAGGTTGGGAATGTTCTTCACAAATTTGGCTCAAGGTGGTCTAGATTTGAAGTACCTTTGCTCCTCGCAGGTGCTTGTCCGGTACTGAGATGGCTTTTTTCTTCTGGTCAAATTGGTGTACCATTTGAAGGACTATTTGCCTCTTTCTTCTTGGAGGTGCTCTTCAATAGTGCAGTGTTCTTTTGATCCAAAATCGGATCCTAATGTACTAGTCATGTATACTAGATGTTTCCATTATACCCAATTGTATGTAATTCATACTCGTAAGACACTATTATCAGACACTCCATGTATAAAAACATCAAATCAGATATGTTGCAATGGTAGAGTCAGTGTGGGGGTGAATCGGACATCTTCACAGTGATAAAGTCAACATATTTCTGCAATTGAAATTAAGGGATTTGCTACAAACAGCGGAACCACCACCATTAACTACTAGTGTTTGCAAGTGATGAACACAAAATTGCCCTAGCGATTGCGTAATTGCCCCAACGGTTTGTAATGTCCCCAAAATAGGATAAATTACTCAAATCTAGAATTTATGCAAACCCTAGCTAAAGCAAATTTTTTTTTTCCAGCCAAAACCTAGATGCCTAAAACTTACAAATTGCTGGAAATAAATTATGAAAACATAGCATAGAAATTACTGAATGCTATAATGATTTTTAGGGCATAAAATCACTCAATAAAATCAGTGATAATGGTGCCAACATGCAAGAAATTTACAGCGACTATAATATTACTTTTTTGTGCTTTTTCCAAACTGAAAGTGATGGAAAAATCCTCAAAATTATTGATAAATGCAGAAAAATTAATAGAAAAATCCAGAATATTAATTCAGCTCCAAACCAATTCGCCCTAGCTGAAATAATTTGGTAATAAATTCCAAAACCCTAGGAGAGGGTTATTTCCTTGTAGCGCAACTCTTAATGGGGTCTTCAACACAAGTGGCCAAGTCGCCACCCTCTAGAGCTCCCCAAAACCCTATAAATGGCTTTCAATAGCAAGACACACAACCCCACTTGCCAAAGCAAGTCGACACCCTAGGAGAGGGTACAAATCTGCAATCCGCAAATCTAAAGCACAAACACAACCCTTGAATAGAGATGTCCTATATGAAAAAATGGATGTTTTTGTCCACAAACTCCTTGGTGCATTTGAAGGATTTCATCCTCAAGTCACTTGTTCAATCTTGACATGCTTGACTATAAAATTCAATATCTAAATTAGCATACCTTCGAATGATCCCCTCACTTGCTTTTATAATCATGCCCCAAAAGAGGCGTCCAACTTGGAGGGAAACCTTTTACCAAATATTAAAAGGAGCAATCCTTATAACTCTCACTTAAGTGTTGTTTTTGAGTGTCATGGTGTACAAGGAGATTGTTGTCTGTAATATTGTCACTGATGTCAAATGATAAATGTTCTATCAAGCATTAATGACAAAGGTGTTGAGCTGAACAGATCAGTTGTAGAGTCCTCATGGAGATTGTATGTGCACCTTGAATTCCCAGAATAGTCATATGAATGCCTCTGTCAGTTTGTTGAGTATGGCTTAGTACACAGTTTGTTGGTGACTACATTTGCATATATGGCAGCATCTGGAGCAAACAATCACACCAGGCTACTCAGGTGTGTGCCTATTCCTTATGGTCCAAGTTCCAAGTCATGCAGATGGAAGGGGCAAAAGTTATGCAGGTGCAAAGTAGGGCTCCCAGGCAATTGAATAGTATCTGAACACTTAGTCGATTTTACAAGCTTGGGAATTATTTCGAGAAAGTGCTTGGGAATTATTTCGGGAGAATTGACTCGAGGAATTCTTTCAGAAATATTGGTGAAGACATTTCTTTCAGAACAGTTGTCTGCAACACAGTTTCCGAAGGAAATGAGTTTGCCTAGGAATTCTTTCGGAACATTTGTCCCGAAGGAAATGATCTGATCAAAAGTTGCCGAAGGGTATTTTTGCAAAAAGCCGAAGGGTAAGTGGACCTTTACAAAAAAGCCCAGGATATGTAGACACTTGCAAAAATGCCGAAAGGTATTTTGCAAAAGGCCAAAGGGTATGTGGACCTTTACAAAAAAGCCGAAAGGTATGTGGATCATTCAAAAGCTTCCGAAGGGATCTTTTCAAAATGTCGAAAGGTACTTTACGAAATCCCGAAGGGTATGTGTCCTAAACAAACGAGCAAAGAATTGTAGGGTAATTCAAATGTCTCGAAGGGCACTTAGACAAAAACCCCGGGGAAATTGTCTCGAAGAGTACGTAAACAAAAAGCCCGCAACAATTTGTCCGAAGGATATGATTCGAAGGTTATGTGCCACAAACAAAAGTTCCGAAGGATATTTCGGATGAAGTAAAGGACACTCGCAATATTGTCAAAGGATCAAGGCGAGATTAAAGATTGAGCAAGTCTGAACAAATCAACGAAAGGGAAGCATCTCAAAGACGTCAAAAGAAGCGAGATGAAGTCAACATGTCGAAGGTTAACGATCTAGTCATCATAAAGAGCAAGCATCTTTGATGATCCAACGACACACGCAAGTCAAGACTAAGATGATCCAACGGAGCAAGTGGATCCAAAGCCTTAAAAGTGCTCAAAGGTTAATGCACAGTGGCAAAGTTAAAGACAGAGGAAATCCAGTAAGATCTATCGGAGCGAAAGCTCTCATGAATGTCGCAACAAGAGAGATGAAGTCAAATCTACCGAAGATTAACGTCTGACTAAAGTTATGGATCGAGCATATTCAAATAAATCGAAAGGAGCGAAAGCGATCCTGATATATAGGAAATAGCGAGATGCAAAACGGAGCTCGATGGTTAGACTTGACGCAGAAAAAGAAATCAAAGGCCCGCATTTAATATGTTCTCAATGCACAAATGAAGGAATAAACAAACCCTGTGAATGATTACACAGAGCTCGAGATTGATTGATCCAACTGATCAATCTTTGATTAAGCAAACAGTGCAGTGATCCAACTAATCAATCCTTGATTAAGCAAACAACGCAGTTATGACTTGATTCCAGCAGTTGCCAAAAATAGAAAAGAGAGTTGAACATTGCAATGTGATGCATGATCCGAGACACGGGAAAGCGTATAAGTCAAAGTTGCATTAAATGAGAATCAAGAATTGGAACCGATTAAGTGCAGTTGAAGTATGAACGCAATTGGAGACACGAACCCCTAAAATTCATTGTATATACATGACATCAAAAACATTGTTGTGTTGTTGCTGCCGTTGCAATTTTGAGAGTGAGTCAAAGGTTGTCGATAAGAGATATATGCAAACAGAGTAAAAAGGCGCAAGAAAAAGGGGGAATGAAGCGTGTCTAAATAGAATATATCCAGACATGTAGATAGAGTAAAACGTTGTCAATCATAGACATGCAAACAGAATAAAAGGCAGAAGAAAAAGGGGGAATGAAGTATGTTTGAATAGAACATATCCAGATGTATGCAGATAGAGTAAAAAGCAGAGGGAAAAAATGAATGAAGTGTCTCCAAACAGAATACATCCAGACACCAAGAGCGTAAGGCAGAGAAGAAGTGAAGACACAGAGAATGTGCAGTGTTTGAGTAGTTACAGACCATACTTGTAACAGAGTAATAGAGCTAGATTCATTTATGAATCTATTTTGTATTCTGAAGTTGTAGCTTCATAAATCTAATAGGTTGGTGCCATCATACAAACTAAGTTGGTGCTCAATTAAAAAGTGGGTGCTTCTTTAGAGTGAATATTCTTGAATGTAATCAGTAAGGTTTGCCAGTGAGGCATTTAACTGTGAGGTTGGATTAGAACAGTAGATTCTAGCAACTATTCTCACCGTGGTTTTTTCCCTTTGGGTTTTTCACGTATAAATCTAGTGTATTGTAATTTTGTGTGTGTGCTCTCTACATCTATTCTTTGATATGCATATGTTTTGTATCCTCATTAAAAAAGTTAAAAAACAAGTTTTTTAGCTGATCTACTTATTCACCCCCCTCTCAGGCGATAGTTGTGTTCAACAATTGGATTTAAACCCTGAGGTTCCTAAAGAGAAGATTAATTGGCTTAGGTAGATCTTGGTTAGTGAACACAATGGCTAGTCAAAAAGGATCTCCATCAAACAAGGCTCATTTGTTTGATGGGTCTAACTATGTTTTTTGGAGCATAAGGATGAAAGCATATTTGTCCTCTTTAGGGTTCAATGTATGGATGTCTGTGGAAAATGGATACACAGCTCCTCTTTACCTCCTATTGATCAGGCTGCCAAGAAGGCATAAGAGAACAATACCAAGGCAAAGAATGCTATCTTTGTGGACTGTCAAACTCAAAATTTGTCAAAGTTATGCACTGTTAGAGTGTAAAAGACATCTGGAACAAGTTAAAGAGTATTTATGAATGAGATGACAGTGAAACAAGCCAAGCTACAAACATACAAAGGGCAGTTTGAAAGTCTTAAGATGAATGAAGAAGAAAAGATTTCCGACTACTTCCTCAAGGTAGATGAAATAGTGAATGCTATCAGAGGTCTTGGTGAAGAAATGGAAGAGTCGACTATAGTCAAGAAGGTGTTAAGATCGTTGCCATCAAGATATGATTCGAAAAGTTTTGCAATAAAAACAAGAGATTTAGACAAACTCACTGTTGATGAGTTGCATGGAACATTCACTGCCTATGAGATAAGAATGGGATAGACAGACACCTTTAAAAGAGAATTTGCATTCAAAGTAGCAAAGCAAGTAAAAGAAAAAACTTCTATGTTTGAATCTGAGGAGTCTGATGGAGAAGAAACTAATTTTGTCAGAAAACTAAAAAGAGGATCAAAAAAATATAAAGGCAAGCTACCGTTCAAATATTTTAACTTCGGTAAGGTAGGACACTTTGTTGCCAAATGTCCATATAATAAAGGGGACAATTCTGAGCAAGTAGAGAGCAGTAAAAAGGTGAAACCCCACTATACAAAAAAGAAAAACTTCTTCAAGAGTAAGAAAGGGTTATACACAAAAGAAGACAGTGACTAAGTGGAAGAAAGTAATAGTGATAGCTCCAATGATGATCATGATTGTGCTTTTGTAGCTAAGGGAAATGAATTCTTGTTCATGGCAGAAGAATCCACTTTCATAAATCAAGAACAAAATGAAGAAGAAGGTTGAGATGAAGAAGAGGAAGGTCAAATTGATCTAGAAGGTGAACTTGTTTGTGCTCTAGAAGAGATTGAAAAACTAAGAAATGAGAACACAAAACAAAAAAAACTTGAGAAAAAGGAACTTGAAAAATCTGATAAAATGATAGTGTCTCTAAAAACTCAAGTTGAGAAAGCTAAAAGAATAGGACAAGTAGTCAAGATGGATCTCTAGTCAAAATCTGAAGAATGAATGAAGCTTGAGGCAAAAATAGTAGCCTTGAGGAAAGAATTTGAGAAGGCAAAAGACCAATTAGATAAAAGTCTAAAATTGACAAAAAGATCAGACATTCTCAGTGAGTTGATCAGTGCACAAAAGCCCTCAAATGAAAAATCAGGTCTTGGATATGAGAAAGGAAATGGTTCTTCAACAAGTACATCAACAAAATTATATGATAATTTCAAGATAGAGTAGCAGAAGCAAGGAAAGAGAGGATCAGCAAGGACACTAAGAATGATCCAAACAAAGATAAGGTGAGAAAAATAAATTTTGAAAATGACCCTGAAATCAAAGATGCATAAGGATATACTAAAGTGGCAGATTTGAAGAAAAGAAAAGAGTATGAAAGCTCAATATACTACACTAAAGAATGTTATGACTAGGGATTATTCATCATTTTATGGTTATTATTACAGCTGTAATCAGTTTGGTCATAGGGCCATTGAATGTAGAGTTGTACCTACAAGGAGAACTAAGTAGAAACTCGTTTGCTCCTCTATTAGATTCAAATACAATATGCTACAATTGCAATAATTTTGGTCATATACCCTGGCATTGTAGGACTAACCTTGTAATGTCAAAAATAAGCAATGTAAAGAAATGCAAGTCCCCCAATAAGAACAAAGGTTCACAAGTCATTAATGAAGGAAAGAAAATGACATATAAGAGACCTAAGAAGATATGGAAAGTGAAAAATCAATCCTTGATTACTCAAACAGGACTCCACGTCAAAGAGCAGAATTTGTGGGTAATAGATAGTGGGTACTCAAAACATATGACTAGTGACAAGAGCAAGTTCAGCAAGTTGAGCAAATGCAAGGAACTGTCAGTTTGAGAGACAATACAGCAGTTAAGATCAAAAGCAAAGGAACCTTGCACATAGATGGTAAGCTTCCTACACATGATGTTCTTTATGTTGAAGGACTGAAGCATAATCTACTGAGTGTCGGCCAAATGTGTGACAATGGATATAAGGTCATTTAATGCCAAAGGCTGCAAGTTAAAGAGATCTGACAAAACAATTGCAAAAGGAAGAAGAACCGAGAGTAACATTTACAATCCTATTGAGGTTAACGTCAATAGTTGCCTCATAGGAAAGGTTGATGAAAATTGGTTATGGCATAGGAGAATGGGTCATGTCAATTTTGATAATTTAGTCAAAGTGAGTTCAAATAAGTGTGTAAGACATATGCCCAAGATAACCAAACCCGCAAATACTACATACAGAGAATGTCAACTAGGCAAGCAAACAAGGGTCAAGTTTCAAGCAAAAGAACATGCAACTACAAAGCCTCTACAATTAGTTCATACTGATCTTTGTGGTCCTACCAAGACAAAAGGATCTAAAGTAGCTTATTATTTCATGTTGCTCGTAGATGATTATTCAAGGATGACATGGGTAAGTTTTTTGAAGGACAAATCTCAAGCCTTTGAGAGATTTACGATCTTTAGAGCTATGGTTGAAAATGAATTGGGAAGAAAGATCAGATGTTTGAGATATGATAAAGGTGGAGAATTCACCTCAAATGAGTTCATAGAATATTGTGAGAAGCATGGGATTAAAAGGCACTACTCGGCTGCAAAAACTCCACAACAAAATGGAGTTGTTGAAAGAAAGAACAGGACTATTAAGGAGATGGCCAGAACAATGTTGAAAGAGGCCAAACTATCTGATGGATATTGGAGAGAAGCAATCCAAACAACGGTATACATCTTGCACAGAGTTCAACTGAGGATAAAGAGTGATAAAACCCCATATGAACTATGGTATGGAAGACCTGTATCTGTTAAGCACTTCAAAGTGTTTGGGAGCAACTAGTACATCAGAAGAAAGGAGGACAAACTAAGAAGTTTTGAGTCAAGATGTGATGAGGGAATTTTTCTTGTGTACTCCACTCATAGAAAAACCTATGTATGTTACAATAAGAGGCTGCATAAAATAGTTGAGAGCATCAATGTCAAGGTCAAAGGACTTAAACATGTCAAACCTGATGAGGAGATCAGAATTGAAGAATTAGGAGCAAAAAATGAAGAAGATAGTGAAGAGGAAGAAAAAAGAGAAAAGGCACCTGCGAAATTTGTTCAAAAGAAACATCCAAAGGAGCAGATAATTGGCAACAAAAATGAGGGAGTTCAAACTAGGAGAAGAGCTGCAATAAACAAGGAGCAAGTAAGTTTTGCTCTGTTTTCAGAAATTGAGCCTAAAACCTTTAGTGAAGCCAGTGAGGATGAAAACTGGTTAAAAGCCATGAAAGAAGAACAGAGTCAAATAGAAAAGAACAAACCCTGGGAATTAGTTCCTAAACCCTCAAACAAAAATGTGATAGGAAAAAAATGGATCTACGAAAACAAACTCAATGAAGATGGAGTTGTTATAAGAAACAAAGCAAGATTGGAGTGCACGTGATATGCACAAGTAGAGGGCATAGACTTTGAAGACACATTTGCTCCAGTGGTTAGTCTAGAAGCTATAAGAATGTTTTTGGCATTTTATGTTCATAAAAAATTCAAAGTATATCAAATGGATGTAAAATCAGCGTCTTGAATGGAAACTTAGAAGAGGAAGTCTACATTGAACAACCAGAAGGTTTTCAGCTAGCAGATAAAGAGGATTATGTGTGCAGACTGAAGAAGGCACTATATGGTTTAATACCAGCATCTAGAGCATGGTATTCAAAACTGGATCAATTCTTGCAACAACAAAGTTTCAACAAAGGATGTGCTGACAGCAATTAGTACTTTAAAACAGAAGATGAGCATATGTTGATTATTGTTGTCTATGTAGATATCATCTTTGGAGGTAGCAATAGTAATATGTGCAAAGAATTTGCCATACAAATGCAAAGTGAATTTGAAATGTCTATGCTGGGAGAACTTTCTTTCTTTCTTGGTCTACAAATTGCACAAACCAATGAAGGAATATTCATATCTCAAACCAAGTATGCAAAGAGATGCTCAAGAAATTCAAAATGGAAGACAGCAAACCAATTAGTACTCCCATGATAACTGGATGCAAGTTGAGCAAAGAAGATGAGTCTCCTGATGTGAGTAATATTATGTACATATCAATGATAGGTAGCCCGTTGTACCTAACTGCATCAAGACCAGACATCATGCAAGTTGTATGCATGGTTGCAAGATTTCAAGCAGCTCCCAAGGAATCACATGTCAATGCTATGAAAAGAATCTTCAGATACATCAAGAGCACAATTGACTATGCTCTGTGGTACCCTACAAGTGAAGATCTCACTTTGATTGCATATGCAGATGTTGATTGGGCAGGAAGTGTGGATGACAGGAGAAGCACTAGTGGTGGTGCATTATTCTTTGGAAATAGACTTGTGTCATCACTGAGCAAAAAGCAAGAATCGATTACGCTTTCTACAGCAGAATCAGAGTATGTAGCAGCCACAGCATGTTGCACCCAAGTCTTGTGGATGAAGCAAACTCTCAGAGACATCAAGATAGAATACAAAGAACCTATTTCTATCTTTTGTGATAACTTAAGTGTCATAAACATATCTAAGAATCCAGTGATGCATTCCAAAACCAAGCATATATCCATCAAATATCATTTTCTAAATGAAAATGTTGCAGATCAAGAAGTCAAAATTGAGTATGTGCCAACAAAGGACCAAATTGCAGATATATTTACCAAGCCTCTTCCCAAGGAGCAATTTGAGTATCTAAGAGAAAAGTTAGGAGTAGTGTCTCCCACACCACATCACTAGCTTTTAGTAATAGGGCATAAATGCAGGGGGAATATGTAAGGCACATTATTAACTCCTAGATTAAGAGAAAAGGCAACCTGATGAGAAATCTGCAGTCCCTTTGTTATTTGATGACAACGCAGGTGACAAAGGTGTGTTGGCTCTAGATCACTATGCCTATCTATATAGAGATATGTCGATCATTGATTGGTTTTTTAGACCAATGCTATATACAGGATCATTTGGTGAATCATGGAGTCAGAGGAGCTAGATCTGAAGTGTCTGAGTAAGAGTTTGGGCAAATGTGTCATTGCCAAAAGGGGAGTTTCTATCAACAGTGCTCTAACCAGCGAGGTCCAAGGATCAGAACAACGAAACAGTAAAAGAGCAGCCCGTTACCATGTTATGGCAAGGACTCTTTGTCATTAATGTCAACAGGAGAGAAAGCAGAATGATTAAGGAATGAAGAAGGGTAGTCATTCTGAGGATGTTTTGCCGTCAATGACAAAGGGGGAGATTGTTGGCAATTTGAGTGTCATGGTGTACAAATAGATTGTTGTTTGTAATATTGTCATTGATGGCAAATGATAAACGTTCTATCAAGCATTAATGACAAAGGTGTTGAGCTGAACAGATCAGTTGTAGAGTCCTCATGGAGATTGTATGCGCACCTTGAATTCCCCGAATAGTCATATGAATGTCTCTGTCAGTTTGTTGAGTTTGGCTTAGTACATAGTTTGTTGGTGACTACATTTGCATATATGGCAGCATCTAGAGGAAACAATCACACCAGGGTACTCATGTGTGTGCCTATTCCTTATGGTCCAAGTTCTAAGTCATGCGGATGGAAGGGGCAAAAGTTATGCAGGTGCAAAGTAGGGCTCCCAGGGAATTGAACGGTATCTGAACACTTAGTCGATTTTACAAGCTTAGGAATTATTTTGAGAAAGTGCTTGGGAATTATTTCGGAAGAATTGACTCGGGGAATTCTTTCAAAAATATTGGTGAAGACATTTCTTTCGGAACAGTTGTCTGCAACATAGTTTCCGAAGGAAATGAGTTTGCCTAGGAATTCTTTCGGAACATTTGTCCCGAAGGAAAGGATCCGATCAAAAGTTGCCGAAGGGTATTTTTGCAAAAAGCCGAAGGGTAAGTGGACCTTTACAAAAAAGCCCAAGGATATGTAGACGCTTGAAAAAATGCCGAAAGGTATTTTGCAAAACACTGAAAGGTAAGTGGACCTTTACAGAAAAGCCGAAAGGTATGTGGATCGTTCAAAAGCTTCCGAAGGGATCTTTTCAAAAAGCCGAAAGGTACTTTACGAAATCCCGAAGGGTATGTGTCCTAAACAAACGAGCAAAGAATTGTAGGGCAATTCAAATGTCCCGAAGGGCACTTAGACAAAAAACCTGGGGAAATTGTTTCGAAGAGCACGTAGACAAAAAGCCCGCAACAATTTGTCCGAAGCATATGATTCGAAGGTTATGTGCCACAAACAAAAGTTCCGAAGCATATTTCGGATGAAGTATAGGACACTCGCAATATTGTCGAAGGATCAAGGCGAGATTAAAGATCGAGCATGTCTGAACAGATCAACGAAAGGGAAGCATCTCAAAGACGTCAAAAGAAGCGAGATGAAGTCAACATGTCGAAGGTTAACGATCTAGTCATCATAAAGAGCAAGCATCTTTGATGATCCAACGACACATGCAAGTCAGGATTAAGAAGATCCATCGGAGGAAGTGGATCCAAAGCCTTAAAAGTGCTCAAAGGTTAATGCACAATGGCAAATTTAAAGACCGAGGAAATCCGGTAAGATCTATCGGAGCGAAAGCTCTCATGAATGTCGCGACAAGAGAGATGAAGTCAGATCTACCGAAGATTAACGTCTGACTAAAGTTATGGATCGAGCATATTCAAATAAATCGAAAGGAGCGAAAGCGATCCTGATATATAGGAAATAGCAAGATGCAAAACGGAGCTCGATGGTTAGACTTGACGCGAAAAAAGAAATCAAAGGCCCGCATTTAATAAGTTCTCAACGCACAAATGAAGGAATAAACAAACCCTGTGAATGATTACATAGAGCTCAAGATTGATTGATCCAACTGATCAATCTTTGATTAAGCAAACAGACAAACCCTGTGAATGATTACACAGAGCTCGAGATTGATTGATCCAAATGATCAATCCTCGATAAGAAAATAGCGCAGTTATGACTTGATTCCAGCAGTTGCCAAAAATAGAAAAGAGAGTTGAACATTGCAGTGTGATGCATGATTCGAGACACAAGAAAGCGTAAAGTCAAAGTCGCATTAAATGAGAATCAAGAACTGAAACCGGTTAAGTTCAGTTGAAGTATGAACTCAATTGGAGACATGAAACCCTAAAATTCATTGTATATACACGACATCAACAAACATTGTTATGTTGTTGTTGCCGTCGCAATTTTGAGAGAGTCAAATGTTGTCGATCATAGACATACGCAGACAGAGTAAAAGGCAGAAGAAAAGGGGGGAATGAAGTATGTCTGAATAGAACATATCCAAACGTATGCAGATAGAGTAAAAAGCAGAGGGAAAAAGGGAATGAAGTGTCTCCATATAGAATACATCCAGACACCAAGAGCGTAAGGCAAAGAGGAAGTGAAGACACACAGAGAATGTGCAGTGTTTGAGCAGTTACAGACCAAACTTGTAACAGAGTAATAGAGTTGGATTCATTTATGAATTTGTTTTGTATTCCGAAATTGTAGCTTCATAAATCTGATAGGTTGGTGCTATCAAACAGACTGAGTTGGTGCTCAGTTAGGAAGTGGGTGCTTTCTTAGAGTGGATGTTCTTAAATGTAACCAATGAGGTTTGTTAGTGAGGCATTTAACTGTGAGGCTGGATTAGAACAGTAGATTGAAGTAGCTATTCTCACCGTGATTTTTTTCCTTTGGGTTTTCCACGTATAAATCTGGTGTATTGTGGTTTTGTGTGTGTGTGCTCTCTTCATCTGTTCTTTGATATGCATATGTTTTGTATCCTCATTAAAAAGGTTAAAGAACAAGTTTTTTAGCTGATCTATTGATTCACCCTCCCTCTCAATAGATAGTTGTGTTCAACAAGTGCTTGGGCGCCCATGACCCTTAAAAGAACACAACTTAAGTGAACATTATAACATAGAGTACCTTTTTGCTAATTGCTCTTAAAATAGTCCCCAACATTCCCTTTTATTTCTTTTCTTTCTTTTCCCTTAGCCCATGGGAACAGTTTAAAGGCTAAGGGTCTTCATGTGTGGTTAGATCAAAAAAGGAGACATGACATGATTTCGTACCCACCGGTCTATGTTAGCCTACAGTTTCACCACCATACAAAAACCCGATGATGAACAATTGCAAACGTTTCTTCAACTCATTGTTGGTTCGTTTGAGCTTCTTAGCAAATTACTGAGGTAGAGAGCAAAAATATAGATCTTGTAGAAGGCAGAAAACAACAGAAGTGTCTTGGAATTGGATTCACATTGCAAGATAGCAAGTTTGAGTCTTTGTTCATGTTATCTTCAATCGTTCCTAGCTGTTAAATGATTGTTTAAATTTTGGTTTGTCTTGAGAAGTGTCTAAAAGGTGCAAAGAAATATTGTATACAAGCTTTGGATAGGAAGTAGTGAAAGCTCTGTCCATAAAGGCCAAGTTTAGCAATAACTTGTACATTTTATGAAACACGCAGTGGAAAGGGGAGTGCAATTGCCTCACCCACTAGAGTTTTTCCCCCACCAAGTTTCTCAAGGATAATTCTTGTGTTCTTGTTGTGTCATTGTGCTAATCTATGCTTCACTCTTAGGTTCAGAATTTTGTATTGTCATTTCCAACACTTCATAGCCGTGTTTTTGCAAGCAAACTAGTCTAGAACAATAGCTTATTCAATCACTTGTTTAGTTGAGAGTATAAGATTCATGTTAGCGAAGCTTAATTTGGAATATCCACCAGGTTTACGAATCATATTGGTATTAAAGATCGTTTAGTATCACTCCTTTTGTGTGGTTTTGTGTGTTTGTGACTACAATACAATTTATGCATGTCACTAGAGCAAGAGTGTTAGTAATGGTAAATGTATCCTAGTTCCCTTTGAAGAAGACAATTCTACAAGTGGAAGCAAAAGATTATAAGTATGACCCATTCTGATTAAGAAGATGCCTTTATAGCAGAAGAGTGATTTCACAAGCTTGAAGGAGTGGCTAGTATCTCTCTTTCTATATGTAAGCTTGGTCGATCGGAGTCCATCATGGGGATTCTCATGGAGAAACTTGGTGTTTCTACAGAGGTGTTGAAAGCAAACAAGGAGGATGCTCTTGAGCAGTAGAAGGTGGAAAAACAACCCCGTGCCAACCAATCTCCATCTCCATTTAAGGCTGAGGCAAAGATTACTTTTCTACCATATGATATAGATGTGAATGCCAAGAGGCTAGACCAATGGCTAGCCCAACCAGAGGCATATTTCAATTTGCATCATATTAATGAGAGCCAACAAATTTCTTTTGCAAGGTTAAAATTAACCAATCATGCTTTAACTTGGTCTGAGAGTTATGTTCATATTTTGATTGTTAAGAAGGCTTTCTCCAATCATAAAGTGGGATGATTTTAAGATGCTAATTAAGAAGCAGTATTATCTATTTGTTATGAAGAAGAGAGGTCTATGTATTGAAATATCTTAGACAAAAGCAAGGCCAAAGCGCGCAGTACACAAGTGAGTTCCACAAGAAGGCTATCCAAATAGGCAATGATATATCAAACCATGGCATCTTGATGAGGTATGTTGGCAAACTCGATAGCCATTTGAGAAGACCCGTCTTTGACCAAGTCTTATGAATGTAGATGAGGCTTGTTCTCAAGCTCACTACTTAGAGATGGACAAGAAGAAGACTCCACCTACCTCTCAAAACACTTCCAAGCAATAGGGTGATTTGAAGCAGAAAGGGAAAGGTAAGCATAATGCTACTTCTGTTTATAAAAGGGATACTAAAAGGCATTGTGGGCATTGTAATGTTGATAGTCATTTTGAGGATCAATGTTGGAATCTACAACAAGAATTGCATCCATTCAAGAACAAAAAGAAAGAAAAGGCTATGCCCTCTCTCCAATGTGAGAACATTGGTTGCAGCTCTGATGTGGATGACATTTTGTGTTGTACCTCCGTCAATATAGAGAGATGTTTAGGTAGTAGTAGTGCTCAAGAGAGTGATATTTCTAAGTTTTTCCATATTTAAAATCAAATTAAAAAAACAAAAGTGAGTGCTCTTTTTGATACTTGTTCACAAACAAATTTAATAAGGAGTTAGTAGACAAATTGAAAATAGAGACTTACAATCATCCTAGCCCATACTCTTTGGATTGGGTGAAGAAAGGTGTAGACATCACACTGACCAAGCAATGTAAAGTTAAGTTTGGTATTAGTGCACATTTCATTGATGAATTACATTAGATGTTGTGCCTTTTGATTTGTGTGGTGTAGTGTTTGATAGCCATTACATGTATATCCGGGATAGTATCTCCATGAGGAGAGCCAACCAATACTGTTTGGTGAAGGATGGCAAGACCTACATCATTTCAGCCTACAAAGGTGATTCTAAAATCTCTTTGGTAAATGTTTGTCATATTAAAAAGCTTATTAATGCAAGTAGGAAATTTTTTTTACTTATTTTGAGAGATATTCAAGATAAAGAAGTGGATGCACATAAGACTTCTTGTAACATGTTTACTAACAAAAAGCATAAGCATATGGCAAAGTTGGTGTAGCGATTCAAGGAGGTTTTCTATGAGGCCCCAATGTTGCCACCAGTAAGGCCTACTGAGCACGAAATTCAACTGCTACCAGTCAATTCACTTTCAAATCTCGAGGTGTATAAGAAATTACTGAAGGATGCCAATGAGGTAAAACAACAGTTACAGTCTTTAACTAATCAAGGTGTAATCTATCATAGCACTTCTCCATGCGGTTCTATTGTTTTAGTACCTAAGAAAGATGGTTCCTAGAGAGTGTGTGTTGATTGTAGAGCACTTAACAAAATAACCATCAAGCATTGGTACCTTATTCCACGAATTGATGATCTTCTTGACCAACTTCAACATGGCAAGTATTTATAAAGCTTTTTTTAAAATCCAAGTATCGGCAAGTGAGAATTAAAGAAGAGGACATTTGGAAAACAACATTCAAGACACGACAAGGGTTGTGTGAATGGTTGGTTCTGACATTTGGGCTATGCAATGCATCAGCTACTTTCATGCAGTTAGAATGAGGTAATGAGGCCATTTATTGATTCCTTTGTTATTGTGTATTGGGATGATATTTTTATGTTCAACAGAACTTTTGACAAGTTTTGCAAGTGTTGAAGGAGAGCAAAGTAGTGTTGAATGAAAATAAATGCAAGTGAGCTCAACAATCACTTGTTTTCTTGGGGCATGTGCTTGGAGATGGGGAATTGAGGTTTGATTCGGCGAAAGTATAAGCTATCATGAAATAGCCAAAGCCTTATAATGTGACTAAAACAATGAGTTTTGATGGTGCAATTTATTTTTTGAGGAAATTCACCAAGAATTTCTCTTCCATAGTCACACCTTTGCATGTCATGCCAACAACTGGTAAGACTTTTATTTGGGATATGAAGCAACAAAATGCATTTGATATGTTCAAACACAAGATTAGTCATGCTCCAATATTAACTTTGCCTAACTTGCAGTTGCCCTTTGAAATGGAAACGGATGCTAATAACTATTATATGGGGATGGTCCTACTACAAGGAGACAACCATGTATGTTACCATTCAAAATTATTTCATGGTAAAATTCTGAATTATTGTATATACGATAAAGAACTATATGCTCTTATTCAAACGATCAAGAAATGGAAACACTATCTTATGGGTAAAACCATTGTCCACATGGATAACCAACCTCTCCAATATTTGCAAGCTCGAACCAAACTTCAGCAAGCTAGACACTATAAGTGGATGGGATTTTTGCAAAAATTTCATTTGATTATCAAATATAAGAAAGATATAACTAACAAACTAGTTGATATGCTATCTCGACCTCCTTTGTTTCTAGCCATAGGCACCATAATTCTTCTTGAGCCTTTTATGTATGAGTCTTGTGTAGAAGGATATAAGCATGATGCAGATTTTGGGGAGCCATTTCTTCAAGCAAAGAGGTCCCAAGGTGCAGGATTTGAGCCCAAGAAGGATTATTACCTTCAAGATGGGTTGCTCTACAGGTTGGGTAAGCTTTATGTGCCTAAGGAGGAAAGAGTTTAGTTAATGAGAGAAGCACATACTTCAAAAGTTGCAGGACATTTTGATGTTACAAAGATTGTTGTACAATTGCAGAGGTATATTTATTGACTTAATATGCAATTTGATGTTGCTATGTTCATAAGGGGACGTGTGTTATGTAGTACAAGCAAGCCTAGTAACAAGAAGTTGGGTTTGCATATGCCATTACTAGTTCCTTTTAAGCCCTAGAAAAGCATTTCCATGGATTTTATAGTAGGTAAACTATGTCAAAGAAGGGGCATGACTATCTCTTTGTGATTGTGGACTAGTTTAGTAAGATGTGTATTTTTATTCCTTGTAAAAAGACCCTCACAAATAGTGATGGCGTTGAATTGTTCTTTGCTAATGTATGGGTTCATTTTGGTTTGCCTAATTGTTTTAGATCGAAACTCGATTTTTGTTAGTCAATCTTGGGCCATATTGTGGGAGAAGATGGATACCAAGTTGAAACGGTCTACTGCTTTTCACCCTCAAACCAATGGGCAGATAGAAGTTGTAAACAGAACATTGGTACAACTAAGATAAAAATTTGGTGTATATTAAGCATTCTTATACCAGGGCATTGCAATCTTCTACTAGCAAAACTCTTTTTGAAACTTGTTTTGACTACTTACCTCCATGTGCATTTGATATTGTTTGAGACAACCATACAAAGGAAATGGAAAAGTGGATCCAGAGGTCCACAAAGCTGAAAGGTTCATTGAAAAGAATCAGCAAATTAACTTCGAAGTGCAAGAGAGGTTAAAGCAGTCACAAGCCAAGTACAAAGCAAGGCATGATCAACATAGGACTAAGTATAGTTTGCTTGTTCGAGATGAGGTAACGTTGTAATTGAATAAGGAGAGGCTCCAAGGTAAGACTAACACACTCAAGCCTCTTAGGTATGGTCCATTTGAAATTTTGAAACAAGTGGGCAAGAATGCATTTAGACTTGACTTGCCTCCTTATATGAAAATTTATTCAGTTGTCAATGTTGAGAACTCACATCTTTTTTTAGCCTTCCATGCTAGACAATGAAGATGAAAAGTTGTTACTACCTTCAATTGAAGACTTCGCTCCAGACAGCGAATTGGAATTGGAGGATGTTGTATTGCGAACAAGAGTGCAAGAGCATTGGCTGGTTGAGTTAAAGGGTCAACTACCCAAAAAGACCAAATGGTAATCCAGAGAAGATGTGGCAAAAAGATTTCCTCACTTTCTTAGACCCTGAAGCTTTTAGGGACTTAAAAGCCTCAAATTGGGGAGGCATGATCCTAAATTAGATCCTAATGTGCTCGTTATGTATATTAGATGTTTTCAATATACCCAATTGTATGTAATACATGCTTGTAAGACACTTCATGTATAAAACATCAAATTAGATATGTTGCAGTTGCAGAGTCAATGTGAGGGTGACCCTGACATCTTCGTGGTGGTGATGTCAGTGGTTCCGGTATATGCAAGGGGCGGTTGTGCAACCATAATTGCCGGTGTTTTAAGGTGATGAACGCAAAACCATCTACAAGTAACAAAACTGCCACTATATGCAGGTGGTGGTTGCACAAACATAACCTCCGATGTTTGCAGGTGACAGATGCAAAACTGTCCCAGCAATTGTGTAACCGACAGTCTACATTAACCAACGATTTTTCCACCATACAAAAATCCCAAAGATAAATGATTGCAAATGTCTCTGTTTTTCATTATCGGTTCATTTGAACTTCTTGGTGGATTCATAAGGTAGAGAGCATAAATAGATTTTGTGGAAGGCAGAAAACATCATAAGGGTCTTAGATTTGGATTCACATTGCAAGATAACAAGTTTGAGTCTTGGTTCATGTTATCTTCAGTTGTTCTTAGTTTTTTAGTGATTTTTTCAGTGTTGGTGTGTCTTGAGAAGTGTCTAAAAGGTGCAAAGCAATCCTGTGTGCAAGCTTTGGATGGGAGGTAGTGAAAGCTCTGTCCATGAAGGCCAAGTTTTGGCAATAACTTGTGAATGTTCTGAATCATGTAGTGAAAAGGAGAGTACAATTGCCTCACTAGATTTTTTCTCACACCGGGTTTCTCCAAGATAATTTGTGCTTTTAATGTGTCTTTGTGCTAATTTATGCTTGATTCTTAGGTTCAGAATTTTGTGCTTTAATTTCTAGCACTTAATAGCTCTATTTTTGCAAGCAACTAATCTAGAACAATAGCTTATTCAATCACTTGTTAAGAGTATAAAATCTGTGTTGGTGAAGCTTAGTGTGGAATACCCACCTAGTTTACAAATCATCTTCAACAATGGTCGAGTTCCCATTTTTATTTGTTGGGTCTTAATTTTGAATGAGAGTTGTGTCGTGCTTGTTTGTGTGGCTTTCCTTCTTTGATCTCTTCTCGGACCTTCTTTCTTTTCTATTTGGGGTAGATTAAGTGTTCTCTGAAGTCCAAGCTGTTAGTCAGAATTGGGGTGTTATTTCTTGGCACATGCACATGACTCTAGTTTTGGCTCTCCTTTTCTGTCGTGCTCTCTACTTATGTATTCTTCATAAGGCCTTATAAAAATGCCTCCTTTTTCTGGAGACTTTCTTTATTGGTGGTACTTCTTCTCAGCCAAAGCAGAAGGTTGAGCCTTTCCTCTCTTCTTGCAAAGGGCAGATTTGGTGCTCTTTGAAAGCGGAGCTTCCTTCTTCTACAATTTGGTGGGACTCTCCACGGTGTTTCTATTGCTGACCTGTTTATGGGTTATGTATCTTTGTGGTTTTATTGTTTCTCATATTGGCTGGTCATTGGTTTCTTGCAGCTCGTGAAGTTTTCTAAGCTGGCCTGTTTATGGGCTTGGTATTTCTTCCTCTTTCCCCTCGCTCCTCTCCTTTCCTACTTACATTGTTCCTCTTGAATTTGCAAAGGGTGTGGGCCCCAATAGAAACCCACAATTTACCAATCAAAAAAAAAAAAACTTGCGACCTCATCTACAAAATTTTCATAATGTTTTATAAAAGAAGTTGTTGCTCTATTCACATAAAATTGATTATAAAATGATTTACTACAAAGATCCTATTTAAAGTCTTTTTAATCCTTACAACCTCAAAGATCATAGGCCGGGGCAATTTTAATTAGGGATCTTATTTTCACCCTTCACGAGAGTTATTTTTAGGGGCCAAAAAAGGGGAGTAATTGAAGATTGTAAGTCTTATATTTCTGAGAGACAAAATGGTTACTAAGACACAAATAGACAAGCATATCACAATGCCCATATAGGATCTAATGGTTTCCATAGGAAAGTGGCCTAAGCTAAGGAATTTGGTTGTACAATATTAGGAAGCAGGTTACTCCCCCTACAACCTTTGCAAGCATCCATGGTTGACAATTCTCCAGTGGTTTAGACAAAACTAAAAATACATGTCAATAACCGTAGCTTGGATTGTGATGGGAAGTAGCTACCCCTCAATGCCAAAGAGTGTTGATTCACCACGATTGGAGTGAGAAGAAGGGTTTTGGAATACCTTGGTGGCAACTAAGGAAGACAGGTGTTCTCTCAATGATGTAACCGAAGAGTACTCGGCACTACCAACAGCTGGAATAGGCCGAAAGAAGGAGGTATTCAGCTTGGTAGTCCCAAGAATCCCTCTTCAAGACCGACATTTAAAAGGAATAGCCTGCCAAAGGTTAAGGTCCAAGCACATCAGGCATCAAGCAAGTGAAGATTCAATCTATTTGATTTATTTACTGGACTTGGCCAAACTTGCTATTTGAAAGGTGAGGCAGAAACAAATGAAATATTTAAGGCTTCTAAATTTGAGTTATTCATTGAGTTGATGTCAAAGAGTCATGTCAAAGTGTTGAAAAATCAAATAAGCAATTGGAAGATGGTGCAAACTAAGTAAGTCAATGACCTGTAAACTCCTAAATATAGTGGCATAATAGAATTTGTGGAATCACAATATTATTTCTTACGCAATTTATACTCTAAATTGACAGTTTTGAGTGCCTTGCTGACTTAGAATTAGTGTAGTTTGTTGTTGGAACATGACATAGAAATTAGAGTACAGATATTAGAACGTAAAAATTCATGAAACAACAAGGATAGTAAGCATAAAACACACACAGAACAATGGACACGAGACTTTTGAACAGGAAAACCCGGAGATGGGGAAAACAAGTTGGAAGTGCCAATTGCACACCTTCCCTATCTTTCTTATGGCCAAAGATAATTACAACAATCACTATGTTGTTTGCTCACTCAACTCTCTGCAACCTTTCTTCCTCCTACAACCGAGCACAAACTCTATCGCTTTCACACTCATGTCCTCTCTTGGATTTGTACCTCCTTATCATGTTTCAAGATTGCACTTTCATGCACTAAAGGACTCCCAAACATCTTGTAACTAAAGAGTCATCATCTTTATGTCATTACTCTAGCCATTCAATCGATGCAGGTGAAACCATCACTTAATGCAAACTAGCAATTTTATAAACGTCACCGTTGTTGGAGATTGACCTAGGGTAGTACAAAATAATTGTAATAACCTATTAGTTTAGCATATAGGGTGTGTATGTGTACGTGAGATGTTAATAACAACTCATATTAGAATAGGGTGTGTTAGTTGGAGTGTTACGTGTTGACTCCTAATTAATAGGAGATTAAACAAGTATAAGAAGCACTTCAGCATATGAATAAGATTGAATCATTTTGTTGACTTCATTTGGTATCAAAGCAAGTGATCTAAGATGATGTAAAAATTGTGAGGGGGCAACTCTTTTTTCTATTGCCTCAATGTATGAGTAATATTAGTGTTTTTGTGCATTTTAATGTAGTTTGAGCATAGTTGAAGGATTGTTTCATCATCCACTGCAAAAACAACAGATCTTCCATCACCATCTAACTATGATCTTCGTCATACTCAATCAAACCTTTTCATGCTTCTTCATTCCAATTCAAGTGAGGCGCCCTTCCTCATATTGTATCATGCACCTTTTGGTCTGATTATCTTGTGTGCACACCCAAATCCATCCTCCTCATGCCCATGCATCAATTGTCAATGCCCACCCCTGTCATATCTCCATTTTCAAACTATGTGCATCCATCCACCAGTCAGATTTGTTGAATACATCATTGTCAGATTTTTGTGCGTGGCGCACAATCTAACCTGAAAATGTCACTCAAATTTGTGATGCTCCAGGCATAAGTTGTCCATCAATAGTAGATGTTGGGATTAGTTTTCACATTGTCTAACTTTGGGTATAAACTCAGAGGTAAATAGTAATAGGTTAGTTAATTAGTGATTGGTTAATCGGTATATTGTTATATAAACAATATTACGATATTAGTTGAAATATTATAGTTGTTGAGATATATTGTTAATAAGTTATAACAATATATCTATATAGGAGTGTGCTTAATTTGAGAGATTTCGGGTGAGAAAATAATGGAGAAATTATAGGAATCATATTCCTATAAATATGTAATATCCCTGAATGATTGATTAATCAGAATAGAGAAGAATATTATTATTGTATGATTAAAATTTTCTGTGTACTGAATATTTGTGTTCAGCTCTTTCATTTTCCATGTGAAGCTTTATATCAGCTCTTTGAATTCACAACAATGGTGTTAGAGCAGGAGTTTAATGTAATGGATCGTTGATGACGTCTGTAAGGGGCAGGCTTGTATTTTTGATCGCCCCATTAATGAGTGTAGTAGCCATTCTTCATCGCCATATAGCTATTTTGACTAGTATTCAATAATTCTCATGAGAATTAAAGTCAAATATATGATGCGCCATCTTGACACCAGCCATTAGACTTGAATAATTTCAGAATTTGTTTTTTGAAAGCTGTTCGTTTTGCATACCTGCAGATCTGTTCTAAATTGATTTGCCATTCATCTTGATGGACGCCAATCACAGTGTTGACCGATCTCATTTGCAGACTGTGACACCATCAACCCATGCTCAAACGCTTGCACGTAGAATCTGGAACATGTCATTCTCTGTAATTACTCACCGGATCCGAACCTGGCAAGATTCAATTGTTTTGATTATTGCCGTACAATCAATTTTCTTGCCGTTCAGCTTAGATCGTGGATTCATCTCTGTTTGTTCCTAGAAGCTGTTGCAACGCATTTCTGTGACCATCCGTGAGATTTGAACAGCTGTTCATTAACCCCTATAGTGCGCCTGTTGTCCTTCCACTATCACATCATCCAAGCTCATGAAAGTAAAAAAATTTTAAAAAAAAGGATTTATGCAAATTGTGTCATAAACTCAGTTTTTTTTAACGCAGATGTTTTATATTCGCAGCTCAGTCCCAATATAGACCACAACATCACCGACCGAGTTCTTTGTTGTTTGCATAGTTCCACAACAACTTCGAGCTTCTGCAGTATTTATTCTACCAGCCACGCCTGTGCCATGTATTCACATGCACCTATTACTACACCGTCAAAGTTTTTGAAACATTCTTCTGTCAACATGAAGTACAATTTGGCATATAGTCAAGGTAGTGTCGTGTCAAGTTAATGTTCAGTATTTAATCTCTTTGATCAAGATTTCGATTTATTTGTCTTTTTAAGTCTATTTCCTTTTCATTTTATGTATAAGATTTTATTTGGTTTAGGTTACTGTTTTATGTCTAAAAACGTTATAGCCTTTTGTTCAATTTTATTGTTAAGTCATTCCTTATGTCTAAAGATTATCATTTAGACTTAAGAGTTGTTAGTATTTTGTTGTCAATATTATTAAAAATTGTATTTAGAGTCAAAATAAAAAATTCTTAAAAATGTCGAAAGTCGTAACAATTGTTTATTGTCGTATAGATAAAAATGGTCATTTTTGTGTCAAAGTGTCAAAAATGAGTCAAGAGTCATTTTGTACATTAAGTTGTTTTGTCAAAAGTCCTAAAAATTCAAAAATTGTAAAAATAAAAAAAAATTGCCTTACAAATGCATTGTCGCTTGTATGCGACGTCCGCATTGTGGAGGGATTTCCCTCGGAAAATTCATGCACCTGAGCTACATCAACATACTAGCTAAGTAAAGAGCTTTACCTACTGGAGGCTGGAGGATACACGGAGATTGGAGGTCTTTCAGCGACCTCTCGTCAGTCGCCAACGACAGGGCCTCACCAATGATGTGGTGACATTTTGTGTGATGTATTTTTCATTTTCGTTGTGTGCTTGCAAAATAAGAACAAAAGAATAATGCATGTTCATGTAATGTAATTTGTGTGCAAATTTCAAACATAATTCCTTGATATGAAAACATTGTGAAAGGACATAAAGCACCAATGTAAGTCAGTTCATGGATCTTGAAAGGGTTTGTGGTAGAGATCCAGAAAACCACCAGAAGGTGAATAGTAGATAGGAGGAGGTTCCTATTCATGTCAAAGTTTATAGTAAACCTGTAAAACATGCGAGTGAGGCTCCCTTTATATCAAGGTCATGAGCCAAATAGGGCATGCTACAATGGGTGAGCATACTGCAGATAAGCGTGTAAATGTTTTTGCACCATGCAAAAACTATGGGGAGAATGTTGGGATTAGTTTTCACATTGTGTAATTTTGAGTATTTACCGAGAGGTAAATAGTAATAGGTTAGTTAATTAGTAATTAGTTAATCGAAATATTGTTATATAAACAATATTATGATATTAATTAGAATATTATAGTTGTTGAGATATATTGTTAATAAGTTATAACAATATATCTATATAGGAGTGTGCTTAATTTGAGAGATTTCGGGTGACAAAATAATGGAGAAATTATAAAAATCATATTCCTATAAATATGTAATATTCTCGAATGATTGATTAATCAGAATAGAGAAGAATATTATTATTGTGTGATTAAAATTTTCTGTGTACTGCATATTTGTGTTTGGCACTTCCATTTTCCATGTGAAGCTTTATATCAGTGCTTTGAATTCACAACAGCAGACCCATGCAACTCGAGCATGCACCTTTGCAGTAGTTCTACCAGGTCCGTGTATCACATTTTTGTATCTCTACCAACCATCTACCAATGATTTGCATACGTAGACTTTATCAAGCACCTTCGCCACAGACATCTCACGCCCACGTGCACATTTGAATCACCGGCATCTCCTGACAACTTTGCAGACCTACCTGCATCCGCAAAGTGTCATACCAATTAATGTCTAAAATACCTTAAAGCTATATAGAAATGGTTTGAATAAGTTTTTATAAAGCATCGTTTAGTATTTTAATTATTAATAAGTGATGTTGTTATTAAGCCTTAAGAGTGTAGGTTTGTTAATTTGAGCATATATTTTTCATGTTATATTTCTTTAATGTGTTGTTTGATAGGTGGTCAATAGTTTTTTAATTGTTTGTCCTTCAAATAAAGCCTTGAGTCAAAAGGCATGCAATATTTAATAAAACTTTTATTGTGTTTGCAAATATAGTTTGTTTTATTTGTTGATGTCAAAGTTAGTGTCACTTGTGTCTAGGTCAACAGTTAATAGCCAATAAATGTCTAGTGTTAGGATATAGTGTCATTTGTAACAATTTGATCCAAATAAGATAAGAGTCTATACTCAAACGTCTAAATGTCTAGCCAATAAATATCTAGTTTTTAAATGTCATCAAACGTCAGTCGTTAGTTGACAATCATGAAATGTCAAATACTCTCTATAAAGGACGCATTTTCAGGAGAACCCAAAGTCCTTGGGAATGTGTATCGATTATGTGCGGGGGCGGCGCGGGGGTGGTGGGAGCAGGGCAGCGGGGGAGGGGGGGTGAATGTTCAACATCCAATGCAAGACCATGTAGTTTGACCAAGCAGGATGAATAACCAAGAGGCCGAAGGCAATGGAGGAAGGATACCCAATCCGATCTCGAGTGTGTCACTAACTCCGAGGTTTCCAATTGTCGTAGTGCAAAAACAAAGCCGCCCAAAAGACAATATTACTGAAGAGTTGTTAGTTATCAATGACACTAGTGATGTTCTTTGGCTATAGAAGATTCAAAAATAGTGCACCAAACAACTAAAGCCAAGAATGGTGTCCACTAGCAATGGTGACCGTTTTTGTTGTTCGTGATGAGGTGGCAATGATCAAGGACAGTGGCTGCAAACACAAGGTTCAGTAAGGTGGACAACACCTCAAGACATGGTGAGGACCCAATCCAATTATCTTTATTTTTTTAATGTGTTTGTGTATTGATCAATGATGATGTGTTCTCACTAAAAATAAATTGTAAACAACAATGTGTCCCTGCTTACATGTGTGATGTATCCATGATGATGTATTCTCACTGAAAAAAATTGCAAACAACTGCGAGTCCTTGTTTACATGTGTGGTGTATCAGTGATGATGTGTTCTCACTGAAAATAAATTTGTATACAACAAAGTATGTCCCTATTTACATGTGTGTCTAGGCCATGAGGAATAGCTGAGTGTGGCCCTATTCACATGTGTGTAATCAGAACACCATGAATAGTTGAGTGTGTCCCTATTCATGCATACCTAATGTGTGTAGTGAAGTCAAATGTATATATTCACATAGATGTGGAGTGTGAACTCAGAGTGTGTCCCAGTTCATACTTGGATTGGTGATGCATTCCCATCCAACAAGATGTGCGTTGAAGTACATGTTTGTTACAGTTCTTTTATTGGTTCCTTTCTCTTGTACTATGTTTTTAATAGGGGGAATGTTGGAGATTGACCTAGGTTAGTACAAACTAGTTGTATTAATATATTCGTTTAGCATATAGGGTGTAACTCTGTCCGTAAGTTGTTAATAACAACTCACATTAGATAGGGTATGTTAGTTGAAGTGGTAAGTGTTGACTCCTTATTAATAGGATATTGAACTTGTTTAAGAAGCACTCTAGTTTGAGAATAAAATTGAATCATTTTGTTGACATCAACGGCGGTTACGTAACTAACCCTGTGTTAACTAGTAATTACAGAACCACCGCCTACAGAGACCAACGATTACGTAATTTCTCCTTAAGGGAAATAGCGGCTACGAAACCGCCCCCTACAAACATTGGAGGTTTTGTCACCGTATAGGAAATACTCACTCTGAGCCTTGTTCGCTAACTAAACCCTATTGTTCTCTAGTTGGATGATGAGGGATTTTTTTCCCCTAATCCCCATGGATCATACCTCCCTTTCTAAGAGGCTTTTGGATCCACAAAAGCTTAGTGGTTGAGGAGATGCGGGAAGAGCTCTCCCACTTTTTCCTTGAGGTACCATCATTTTTGCTTTGATGTCTTTCCTTTGATGCCGACTTGCTAAGATTCATGTGGCCCTCTCCTAGTCTCTCTAACTTTTTCGTTGCAACACTACATCCTTCTCCAACTCACTCTCCTTGTGCATCCAAGATGAAGTCTTTTGGGTAGCAATTGTCGTCCTCCCTCATCCAACATGGGTGGCTCAAATAAGTGCAAGTTCTCATAATTTACTCCTAAGTGCATCTTCATGAATGTGGGTAAGTCAAACTTGAAAGCATTCTCTCCAATCTGCTCAAAGATGGTAAATGGTTCATACTTAGATAATTGTTCCATACTTTGGGTGTATGAGCACTCTCTTCGGTGTTGATCATGTCTAACCTTGTACTTGGCTTAAGACCTCTCTAATTGTTCTTTCACTTTGAGATGAATTTGCCTAATCCTCTCAATGAATCTCGTTGCTTGTCTTATTTTTGTCCTTCGCTTTGCTGTCCCATTGCAATATCAAGTGGGTTAGTAGGAAAATAACACAAACATGCTTCAAAACCTGACTTCTCAGTGAATGTATAAACTGCCCTATTGTATGACTGATGGATATATGCCAAAGACTCGTCCCAAGTCCTTGGATACTTCTTATCTGTTGTAACAAAGTCTTATTTACAACTTTTGTTTGTCCATCGATTTGAGGATGGAAAGTTGTGCTTCTTTGGAGCTTGGTATTCATCTTTCTCCACAAGGTGGTCCAAAAATTCCTCAAAAAATTGGAATCCTTGTTTGAAACAATGGACTTGGGCAACCCAAAATGTATTCAAACATTAGAAAAGAATAACTCGGTTGTTTCATGCCCTATTATTGTCTTCTTACATTCAATCAAAACACAAGTTTTGTTGAATCTATCTACAACAACATATAGATAATCAAGTCCATGCTTAGACATTGGTAGATCTCCCACAAAATCAATACAAATGCTTTCCCATGGTCTAGTAGGCACACATAGATGCATGTACAATTCTTCTTTCCTAACCTTGGGCTTGCTTGTACAACATAATTTTCATCCTCTAATGAATCTAGATATTTTTTGCATATTGGGCCAATAAACATACCTTTGCAAATGAGTCATGGTTTTGTCAACACCAATATGGTCTGAAACTTTGGAAGTATGTGCTTCCCTCATCAATAGAAGTCTTTCTCCCTTTGAAAACATAGTTTATCCAATTTGTAGAGTAGCCCATCCTTGAGGTAGCATTCACCTTTACCTTCATTATCAACTTTCTTAACCTACAACTGCTGGAATGTATCCCTAAAATTTGCATCTTGTGCATATGTTTCATTATAAACCTCTTTTGTGAAAGGCCCAAGTTGTGAAATTGTTGCCAAAATCGAAATTTTGGGCCATTACACATACCATTGCAAATGAGTCATGGTTTTGTCAACACCAATATGGCCTGAAACTTTGGAAGTATGTGCTTCCCTCATCAATCGAAGTCTTTCTCCCTTTGAAAACATAGTTTATCCAATTTGTAGAGTAGCCCATCCTTGAGGTAGCATTCACCTTTACCTTCGTTATCGACTTTCTTAACCTACAACTGGTGGAATGTATCCCTAAAATTTGCATTTGTGCATATGCTTCCTTATTAAACTCTTTTGTGAAAGGCCCAAGTTGTGAAATTGTTGCCAAAATTGAAACTTGTTTTGCAACTGGTGACCTAGATAACATATTTGCAACAAAATTTGTGCTTCCTTTCTTGTACTTGATCACCAAATGAAATTGTCGAAGAAAACCCATCCATTTGTAATGTCTTGCTTACTACAATTTATTTTGCTAGTAAATATTGAAGAGGTTTGTGTTCAGTATACACAATAGTTTTTTTGCCCAACAAATTTTGTTTCCATTTCTAGATTGCTTGAACTAGTGCATAATTTTTTTATCATATGTAGGATGCCATCTTATTGTTAAAAAAAGAATCTTTGAATGATAATAAATTGGCTTACCTCATTGCAACAAAACTGCCCCCATAGCATGCTCACTAGCATATGTTTCAAATTCAAATGGTTGTTGCAAATTAAGGAGACCAAGCACCGGTACATTGCTGATTTATAGTTCAATGAATCAAAAGCACTATTATGATTCTTACACAATAAAAACTCTTACCATTTGTTGCAATAGTACGTAGAGGTGTTGTAATGGTGGAAAAAGCTGGAATAAACTTCCTTATGTACTGTATTGCTCCAACAAAACTTCTAGTCTTTGTGGCACTACAAGATGTGGACCAATCAATGATGGTTTCAACATTTGGTGGATCCACTCTTAGTTCCCCTCCTCCCCAAATAGACTAATGATTATTTTTTGAACTCACATTTTTTCATATTGCATAAAAATTGTTTTTCTATCAACACTTGTGTTGTACCCAAAATTTTACTTCACAAAATTTTCAAATTTTGGGCCACCATATATTAAATTTGTCTTGAGGATCACCTTTGTTCAAAGTCTGAAGGCCCAAATTCAAATATATTTTGTGAAAAACTCCAAAGGATATTTGTGGTACCTTAGGCACCCAAAAGTTTTGCCCAAATTTTAACCTTGTCAAAATTCCAATAACAAATTTCCGAAGTTTAGAACTTGTCTCAAGGATCAATTTTGCCTATAAACACTAGGTCTAAAACTTGTTAGTTTTTTTGTGAAATCGTTTCAACGATTTTGGAGGTTTCTCGTACCTAGGGTAGTGCTGAAACTGCCTCAAGTACGCTAAAGACATTAAAATCCCGAAAGTGTCAAAATTCCAAAATTTTGTTTACAAGGTGTAGACCTTGTCTTAAAGATCAATTTTGCCTATAAAAATTAGGTCCCAAACTTGATAATTTTTTGTGTGAAAACATTTTGGAGATTTCATATGCAAATCGCACCTCAAGTGTGCGGCAACTGTGATTCTTTCGGTCATCATTCTCATGGCATTCCCAACCACAAAAAGTTGATCTTCCTTTGATAAAAGTTGCTCCTTGTAAGTTCTACATGTTCCACTTTAAAAAATTGCATTTCAGGGAAACCAGAACTTTTACATGGTGTCAGAACCACATCAAGTGTGCGACAAGCATGAAAAACTTGAAATGTTGTGTCTTTCAAATACCACTTTAAAACCTCTTTCAACAAATACCACTTTTGTTTAAAGTTTCAAAGTCCCAAACTTGATAAATTTTGTGTGAGATCATTTCGGAGATTTCAGGTGCAACTCACACCTCAAGTGCGCGGTAGAAGCAAAAAACTCTACATGCCACATCTTTCACATTCTAACTTCGTTTTGTATCCCATTCAAAGCATTGGAAAGCTCTTTCAACAAGGATAACTTTTGTCTAAAGTTTCAACGTCCCAAACTTTATAGATTTTGTGTGAGATCATTTCAGAGATTTTAGGTGCAATTTGCACCTCAAGTGTGGTGCAGGAGTAAAATACCCTAAATGCTCCCATTCAAAGCGTTAGTTTCATCTTCTAAGTCCAAGCCCCTATTCGCATAGCTTATCTAAAGAATTTCATGTTATAATCTTGCACACTTTGGCCCCTTCCTTGCCTGAAATACTGCCACTTAATTTTCTGATCAGTTTTACGTCCAATGGAATAAAAATTCTTGCATGATAATTATTTGAATTCATCCCACCAAGTTACAAGCTTCTTTTTTAGAAGAGGCCAAATAACTTTCCCAAAAACTTAAGAGCATATCCTTCTATTTGGAGACATGCAAAAGAAAAAAATTGCGCCTCGCTAACTTAATGCACACTAAAATTAACCTCCATTCGTTTCAACCATTTGTCTAGAAAATTCAACATCTACTTGTCTTTCAAAAGAATATAATCTCAACTTTGATTTCAACTTTCAAAGGAGTATAATCAGATCATTTAACCTTAGCTTTACCTTTGTCTTTTGGAGGTTGCTCATGCTCGTCCATGAACTCTTCTCTCTCGATGGACCTCCTCTTCTCCTATGCCGAACTACCTAGCTAAAGCAAAAACCACCATGTCCATATATTCTTGGTCTGTAGGTGAGCCCTTGTTGCTTGATGATCGTATCTTGGAACTTCTTCACACTTTCCATGCATGACTCTAAGGCACCAACTCTCTTGGCAAGATTATCTTCACCTTATTTTGCCATTTATTTCACCCTTTGATTCCACCTTCTTGTATAAATCTCATGATCACAAGGTCGCAACTCTTCTTCTTTCAATATTGTCATTGTCATACAAATCAATCACAAATTGTCCACAATACCCAAAGATTAACATTATTTTGATACAAAAATGATCTGTAAACTCCTAAGTACAGTTGCTTAATAGAATTTGCAAAATCACAATATGCTTTCCTACTCAGATACTCCAAATTGACTATTTTGAATGCTATAGGGACTTAAAATTAGTTTAGTATGTTGTTAGAACATGAAATAGAAGTTGTCGTATGGAAATCAAAATGTAAACAATAATGAAACAACAAAAACAAGAAGCATAAAAAACAAAACAATGGGCACAAAACTTTTGACCTAGAAGACCCTAAGGTGGGGAAAAACTAGTTGGAAGTGGCATCTACACACCTTCCCTATATTCCTTATAGCCAAAGACAACAAAGTTTATAGAACAATTAAAACGATCACTCTGTCGTTTTCGCACTCAGCTCCTCTCTGCATCCTTTCTTACTCCTGCAACCAATTGAACGCCAACTTTGTCACTCACTCACTCATATCATCTCTTGGATACTTTCCTCCTTATCATGTATCAAGAGTGTCCTTTCATGCACTAAAGAACTCTCAACCGCATTGGAACTAAAGAGACATCGTCTTTCTACTATTACTTTGTGCATACAATTGATGTAGGCAAAACCACTGCTTCGTGTAGACCGATGGTTTCGAAACTGCTACAGCAATTACGTAACCACCCCTATGTTAAACAGCAGTTATGAAACCAATACCTACAAAGACCTGCGGTTAAGCAACCACCCCTTAACGGAATCAACAGTTACACAACCACCCCATACAAACATCAACAGTTTGGACACCATACAAAAATTCTCACTTTGAGCCATGTTGACTAACAAAAACCTGTTGTTCTCTGGTTAGATGATGAAGATGTTTGCCTTTCCTAATCCCTGTGGATTGATCAAGTTTGTTATCAAGTGTCAAAGTTGTGTCTCTAAAACAATGTAGAAGAGAGGAACCCCAGGTTGAAAGATCAACTAGTCATGCAACTGCAGAGTTGTAGTTAGTAGAGGATTGTCAAGAAGGCGAAACAAGTTTTGTTTTGGGTTAGTTGTCTGGGAATTGGTCAAGGTGATTGAGACCAATGTTGGTTTGAGGATGTCAGCTTTGAGATCAACGGTCAAAGTATTTAATGGACTATGAGGATATTTGTTTAAGCATTGCTAGGAGAGATTCCATTCAAATAACCATCTAGAACCATTGAGAGTGGCTCGAATGAGAGGCTCTCCATCCAATCCAATCGTGTCCAAAGCATTTGAGAATTATGAAGAATGTCAATTATATATGGACAAGTAGTGACTTATGTTAATCTTGAAAAGGCTAGTGTGGGGTGGTTGTTGGTTTGAATGTTGTCAAGGTGACCAAATGTTAGCTTCCAATATATTCCCATTGAATTTGGACTAGTCTTGACTTGGGCCCATCAAGATTTATGATCTATGTCCACGAGAAGAGGAGGATCATTCATAGCTAAGTTTGGTGATCCAAATTCAATTAGGGGGAATGATAGGTTATTGTTAGTGGATTTCCAAAATGCTAAAGCACAAGGATCGGGGAGTTAATGTGAAGCAAAGGATAAAAACTTCTACGCATGCTGTCCAGAAAAGCTGACTTGAGGCATTCAACAATTCACACCGCAAGAATGGTAAAAAATTTACAGAAATTACGGTTTGTTAAAAAAAAAAGGGGGTTTTAAACTTTAATGTTTGGATAATAACATACAAACGAATTAAGGACTCCAAAGTTTGAGAATGTGAAGACGTAGAAGAGATATGTGAATGGCCAAATCATATGAAAGTCATTTGTGTGTATCATAGAAATTATTGTCTATAGTGTTCTACTTTCAGATAAGTCCATTAGTGCTAGCATGCTATGTTTTATGCTATATCTCCCCCCTCCCGCATTCAAGTGTTGAATTTGCTTGTGCATTCTTAATTTACTAAAAATGGTAGGGATATTTTTCCTGCAAAGTAAAATAGAGTTTCCACTCATAATCTCCTCAAAGCACCCTGTATAGTGCTCACGTTTTAAAAAGTTGTTTAAGGACCATAAAAATTATAATTGATGAAATTTGGCTTGAACCGAACTTCATTCAAAATTACCTAATTCCTTCGCACCCATGTATCTAAAGCATTCATAGAGGAACAAATGTATTTGATGGACCATCATGAAAAATGAAGCACAAGTTCTTGGCCTTTTAACCTACATCCTTTTCTTCTGTTTGTCAATCATTCTACTACTGCAAGTGCATGATGTTTAAAACATTTCCGAGGCCTATACAAAGGAATAACAATAGAACAGAACACAAGTTCAAAGCCACACATGAATAGCTCCATTTTACAATCGAAAGAATTGGAAAGGTGTGCTGTTATGTACTACCCCCCAATATCATGATGTTATTTGTTGTGTGTACACTTAGTATGGTATTGATCCAGATGCTACAAAAATTGGGGGGGCAAAACATCAATTGCGGGATGGATATGTTATAGTGACCGGAAGCATATGATTAAAAAACCAATTAAAACGGAGAGATAATCGAAGATCTAATCTAAAAATGACTTGAGAGCATATATATACCAAAACTAGAAGAGAAAAGAAACATGGTGAATGAGAACAAAGAGCAAAAACATGACAAATATTAAATATACAATCATTACTGCCAATGTAAACTCTAGTACGAGTAGAGTACATAATAATATAGCTTAGTGAAGAGAATAGCATGTTGTCTCAGATGTGCAATGATACAAAATAGATGTAATGTGAAAGCGTGCAAACGCCAATGGACATGGTAAAATAAATCTGCTACAATGTTGAGTTGTGTCTTAAGAAATATGAGAGAAATCCCTGTATACAAAAGCAGACTGCACTTATGAATCTTAGGGCCTAGTTATGCTGATACATCTCTGCTCTTAGGGGAAGGAAAAGTTGTTGAATCCACTCCCTCTTCTACTCTCTGCAACTGTAAAAGTTGTATATATTGCAACCTTACGATTAGAGAAGAGACTTTTAAGACTAGATAACACAACTCGTCTCAGGAATATGAAAAGCAATTGAAACGGATGTATCATTTGGAGGTTAACCATTATGATTTATCTATGCTAACATGGCATGTGGCGTCGTGCGTAAAACCTCCCAGGTTGATTCAGCACCACCCGAATCAGGTGCATTGTATCAGGACAATATTAGCATATAGTTTTTTGAGGAAGTCTCTTGATGTGTCGCTAACCTTCACTCACGTTATTACCTTAACCATGTTTGACAGAGTGATGGAAATGTGGCACACATAACCCTGCGCATGTTTAGGTTAATTCAGTTAAATGTGTGCGGAGTTGGTTCAGGTTTGAGTCATGCTGATTCTATTAGGCTATGGGTTTAGCCTCCCCTAATTTTATTAAGCTAATGCTATTTATATGGGTCAAATGCCATATATCATCACGTCTCGTGGGATGTCTTGGATATTATTCCCCTACTCAAGGCGCCTATGAAGTTTATTCTTCCTTCAGACTAGTTGTATGGTGAAACCCTACATATTTGCAATGTTGCTGCTACATCTTTCATCTCTCATATTGGGTCATTCTGCAAATCTCTTTTAGAAGAATATTGGAGTCCAAATCTCTTATGCTCTTCTTTTCTGCTGACCTATTTCTACTAGTGGTCTAGATATTGTCAGGTAGATTTATAGCCTATACATTTTGGAATTTCGGGTACATAACATAAAAAAGGCCTTAGGTTGTTTCTTTTCAGGAAATCAGGTGTGAATATGCATCAGTCCTTTCAAGAACTCCATAGCAATACGTGTTACCAGAAACAGGACATGGGAAACAAAATTGTCACGGAAATGCGGAACAGAAATCTTTCTTCAAGAGAAATAGTTTAGGGTTTTGAAAATAAAAGCATAAAAAGTAACAGTTTCTTATGTTTTTATTGCCAATTAGAGATGCAATCTATCTATTTAGTGCAGGAATGGTGGAGCTGATTACAAATTAAAAATACAATGTAGGTTCACAATGGTACGGAGAGTGTAAATCATATTATGTAATCAGTGATACATCATACTACATAAAAATATTTGATAAATCATTTGATGTCATAATGTCATAGCCAAATGATTAAAAAGATATACAAATCAAGAATGAATTCAGAAGAACGATAATCTAGGATGAAAAATAAATAGAAGCCGACTGTCTAGATTCTCATAATCTAAAGGTTAAAGTTGTTTTTTGGGTCACGACCAAGCTAAACGCCAATTTTCCATATAAGACACCCCCTATGGAAGGGGATATCTTTTCATCTACCCTTATGTTATTCAAATTGTGTGTTCCTGGGTTTCAATTGTATGATCAAAGCTCAAATATAAACAAAACCTTATCAGTCCACCTATACCCAGAGTACAACATGTTATGACACCAATATCCTCTACCAATTTCCCCTGTTTCATGGGAAACCAGAAACATGAAAAGAAACAGCACGGAGGGGTCTAATTGGGTTTCTGTTAATGCAGATTGAAATTGACAAACTTAATCTACCAAAAGACTTAACAACAAACATCTTATCAGAAGCTCTGCATGGCATGTCACACAACGGACCCATGCTGTTCAAGTCCACCCAAATTGGCAGGCTATTAAGGAGCAAGAGGATAACGGTGCAATTCATCCACATCAGGGAGCTCCTTAGTCCTGTTCATTATTCTTATATGTTTATATGCCATTTTTGCCTGGTTTTTTAATGGCATTTCATGACAGCAGCGAGTATATACTGGTGTAAATATCTTATTCTGTGGATATAATCTAATTATAAATGGGAAGAATAGAGTGTTCTGTAGTAAGCAAAATGCCTTTCAAAATTATGGAAAAAGTAAATTTTTGTAGGAAAAGGTATTGAGGATGGCAACATAACTCTGACTCTCACAGGTTCTCATAATTCTCTGTTAAGAATGTTTCATCTTGAGAAAATTACAGAACTTATCTTAAGAAAATGACAGATCCCTTGCATTTTGTCCATACAGGGATCTTTGTAACCCTTTCTTTCTATTAATATAATCTTTAATTTATTTATTTTTAAAATAACAAACATCTAAGATTTCAGGATAATAATGAGATAAAAAAGTTCATGGTTAGTGAGGGTACTTAACGCTAAGATGGTCTAGGTTCAAATATAGGCAGGCTCATGCCCTGTACAATAATGTGGTTGTCATCCATGTTAATGAATGCAGCTGCTGTTTTCTGATGTGTGCGTATGGAGTTACATACTCTATTTTAAAAGAGTTTACTAAAACAAACAATAACAATGCCTACAAGAAAGATATTGTCCATGGAGTTGTGGGGTAACTGTTATGGAGAACACTCGTAAGAGCATGAACCAGGTTCAAATCCCTTGTCACTCTATCCACATGATAAGTGGGTGCAATTACCACCAAGACTCAGGTAGATTCTCATGCTCCCTAAATAATGTTGTTTTTATCCTCAGTGATGGGTGCAGATTTTGTATGATGTGTGTGGATTTAAGTATCCTAGTTTAGAAGAGCTCTTCTTTAAATAAAAACAATAATAATGCCAACGAGTTGTGAGGTAATGGTAATGGAGAACATTCATAAGAGCATGACCCATGTTCAAATGCTCCATAAATATAGCAGGCATATGGCAAGGTTGTGGTGTGATGTTTAGGAAGTACATTAGAGTGTGACCAATGCTTATAAACTCTCACCCATAACCTCCCTCAAGGTTTCCCAAAAACACATTTAAAAGGCATGATGGGCATTTAAGTGTCCCACATTGATGATAATTGAGAGACAAGGAAGGTTTATAAGGCACAAAGTGTTTGAGATTGACCCAATGATAATAATTGAGAGATGAAGAAGGCTTCTAAGGCATTCCATGCACAAAAAGCTTTGCCAATTGGGAATATGCATGCATATTACATTGTTGGGAGGTGTTTGTGTGCTTTGCAGGTCCCCTTGCCTTATAATTGTTGTTAACATACATGAAATGAAATGGTTTTAGTTACGTCCATGAGACCCAACGGTCTATGGAACCACGAATTGTTACAGCTATCTCAACCATCTAAGGATGAAAAAATTGAGGGATGGGTTGTTTCTTTAAGGTTGCTCCTCCTATTGATTTGGATCAACAGCTCTCCCAACACTTTTATTCTTGTCTCTTCAAATAGTTTCAACATGAAGTCTACTCTCAATGTTCTCGTGTACCTGACTCAAATGTCCTTTCAAGTTGGGCATTCTAGGATGAAATGCTTCTTTGTTTCTACTACTCCTATGTTGCGAAACAAATATATCCTCTACTCCTATGGTGCAAAATAAACATATCCTCTGCTCCAATTTTTCCTTAAGGGCCACCCATCTACCTATCTCACATTTGAGTCTATGGCAGCTAGTTCTTGTCCAAGCTATGAGTATCTTCTCCCTCCATTTGATTTCACCCCCTATGTATAGTTTTTTGTGATGCTCATAGGTCCAGTTGGATTATGTAATATAGTGTTGTCATTTCCTACCTACTTCCTTTCTCCAAATGAATATTCTAATTTTTTCGTTTACATAGCTTTTTATTTCTTTATTAAGGTTTGGCATTCATTTAAATCAGTATCCCATTTGCTCGTCCATTTGTGGTTTTGTTTCATCAATGTGCTCATTCTCTGTGTAACTCACCTTCCCTTGTTGCCTTAGGCCACTTATTAGTCTCCATGTTTTCTAGTTTATTAAAGTAGCAAAGTACCCTGATCATAGTTCCCCCATAACTCACATCCATACAACACCACCGGAGTTACAAGCAGCCCAAATAGGACCCTGGTAGTCTTCCAATCCCACAGCTCTACATTCCTACATCTATTTTGTAGTGTGTATGGAGCGTTCCATCCACATTGTATTCTTTTCTTTCTACATGTCCGATTGAGTTTGTTGTGAAAGTCTAAACCAAGATACTTGTATTATGATACCACTTCAAGTAGGTCCCCTTCAAATAGGAAGTTGAAATGTTTCTTTTTTCTTTTTACTGATAAAATCGGTAACTTAGTTTTTTTGATGTTAACATGCATCCCTACCTCTTTACAAAAATGTTCTGGGCCTATAGGTGATCTCTCAAATCTTGGGTTGTTCCTGCAATTAGAATTAGATTGACAACATATATCTGGGGTTTCACCACATATTTGGCCAAGTGAAACCCTCCATCACAACACAACCTTATTTGATGCCTATGTCACTCCCAAAGCACTCGGACAACCCTCCCTACATTTTGATATTGAACTTGACTTGCTCATTTTCTATAAATTGTTGCCATGCAGTGAATTGGGATCCTTTGTTCCTCCATTTTGCTCCATAATGTTCTCTTCGGCATTGTATTGAATGCTTTATTGAAATCTACAAAGCAACAATAGACTTCACCTTTTCTATTCCAATTCTTTTCAACTAAGTGCTTTAGTATGACATAGTAATCTATTGTTGAAAGCTTTGGCCTAAAACTTGCTCGATCTTTTGCTCCCTTTCCTTTTATCTCAGCCCAACTGTTGATTATATGTTCTACCATGCTCCCAAAAAGTTTTGCAAAGAGGGGATTAACCATGATGATAGAGTTTGTAAAATAAAATTATAATGATCATACTAATCTTAATGATAGGCTTAATAAATAAGTCACTTTATAACTTTAGTTTGATTTATCAAATTGTAATGTCCCCCTTTTTGGTGTAGGCGTGCATGGGCCCTTAGCCTTAAGTTGTTCCCAAGGGCTAAGGAGAAAAGGAATGGAAATGGGGAACATGTTAAACGCCTTAAGAGCAATTTTGAATGAAAAAGCACTTTGTTGTTCTAATCTCCATTTAAGTTGGGGCCCTTTTGAGGGTCATGGCACTTAATGTTTAAGAGGTAAATTATAAGGAATGCTCTTTTAAATTTTTGGAAGGGAGAGTTATCTTCTAATTTGGCTATAAAAAGGAAGAGAGATGTTCATTTGAAGGGTTATGCTTTTTTGGATAATTGTTTTTCTTGAAGTCTAAGCACGAAAAGCTTGACTTGTACCTTGAGGATGAAAACCCTTGAAGGTAGCTGAAAAAAGGACAAAAACCCTTGATTTCAGTCGAGAACAACTTCGTAAGGAGGTTGTTGAGTGCTTCAATTGCAGAATTAAGGTGTTTTCAACACCGATTGGTCATTTGCAGGTAGACGAACCACTTTGTGAGCAAGGCGAGTGGATTTGGAGGTTGCCCTAGGGCAGCGAACTTCATATTCAAGGGCTGAACATGTTTTCAGGGGCAGCAAACCCTCTCCTAGGGTTGGCGACCCACTTGGAGGTCACTCTGAGCTTGTTGGAGGGTGTGGATCAGCCACACAATAATTCATGAATTTTATAATATTTTTCCAGCAATATACTTCGCTAAAAATCAGGTTTTTGGTTGGTTTAATTGGCAATAATTTGTAATATTTTATGCTATTTTTTGGGAACCTGGAATAATAATTATTGAGCTATTTTCAAGGCATATACAGCAGTAATAATCATTTTCAGCTTGCTAGGGTTTGAGAAAATTCTGAAAATTAATTATTTCTTTGAAATGGTTGAATAATTCCTTGTTTAGCAATACAACCCTAAAAAGGGACATTTCACAAATAATGTAGACATGACCTAATATTCACTTAAGTCATTTTAAGGTTAGGGTTTGTGTCACCCAAGTATTAGGGTTAATATTATTGCTTTCTTATGAAGTGACGGTTGCTCTTTCATTAATAGATCTAAGAAGTATTTCTCTCTTTTTAAGTTCTCTCTTATGTTCTTGCTTGGTTCTTTGTGTGTTTAATTTTCTTAATACATGATGGTTCAGTAGTTTGAAGTGTTACTGACATCCCCACTCTTGAACAAAGGCGTTAGACTAGTTGTTCACTCTACTGAGAAGCCATTTTAAATGACCCCATTAAATATTTCTCTGATGTATGTTGTTAGGATCTCTTCTTCCCATTTTAGATATTCCACTTTCAAACCATCTATATCTCAAGCTTTACCCGTTGATAGCTTCTTAATCCCTTGTTCAATGTCTCTTGTTGTGAAAAGTTATCTACCATTGCTTGTAGGGGGTGTGTCTTTTTCCTTTTCACATTCATGCAATTGCTTTGAATACTCCAACCATTGACTTGTCGCATTGTTATTTTCCGTTTTTGTTTTTTCCTTATGTAGATCCCTCCAAAATCTTTTGGATCATGTTTCTCTAAAGGCTAAATATATCAGCTATTTCTATGTAGATCTCTCCAAAATCTCATGTTTCCCTAAAAATATGAGCTATTTCTGTCTTGTTCTCAGATGCTCTACCATTTTTTGTCCTTACCAATTGTTCATATATTTTCCTATTTCTCTCCGCCTCGCGTAATGGTTCCCTTAGTGTTCTTCTTGCTGCTTTGCAATCTTCATCATGCCATGGATTTGTTGGAAAGCCGGTTTTTCTTCTTCCAAGGTTTATATATTCTACATATGCTTAGTGCTCCTTGAATTTTGTGCATTAACCTCTCATTTTTAATAGGATATGTACGTACACCGGATGCCCTCTTATCTTCACCTTCCTGAAGCTTGTTTCTCAATGCAAACCTGAAAGTATGTTGATTTTCATTCGTCAAGAAAACATTCCCTTTAGTTGGGTGGTTTATCATGAGTGACCCAAACGTGTTCGTATTGTTGCTTACTTTCTTGCATTTGAAACTTTATAGAAATTGGATTGTGATCTGATTTAATTTCTACGAGATAATCCTCTACTGCCATCTCTACAATTTGGATAACATTTTTGCAAACATATAACACTGTCTGTTGTTGGTTTTGCATCTGGTATTCCCCTGTTTACATCATTTACTCGCACCATCACAAATGATAAAACTATATATGCTACACAACTTAGTAACTATTCCCCGAAATGCGTGAAGGTCCCCTGTTCATCTTCTGAATGTCTAGTCCATTGCCGATTTTCCTCTTCTTATAGCTACAAAGGATCGTTATCTAGGTCCTCATTTTTTCTCATAAAGCTGGCATGTTTATTTGTTGTCCTTGCACTGATATCCTCCACTAGTATTATCTCCCATAGGTTATGATAAACTGAAATGTCCCTCTTTAGGGGCAAGTATGGGTCTTCGTGATCCAAATCAGCTTTCTTACAAGAATTGAAATTTTAAGGGGCAAAGAACAGGCAGTTATGCTAATTGTTATGACATTTTCTATGATTTAAATCCATATATATATTGTTTCTTTTTACCTTGTTTCTCTATTCTTATAATTCTGTCCCGAGTTCCTTTTACTAAAACCATTATTCCCCATGCCCTTCGCCATTTTCTGCTGCCTTATTCTATACCATTGTTTTCCTGTATCCCTCAAAATCTGGAGTCTGCAACCATCGTGCTCATGTGTTTCTATAAGAATATTTTTTCTGTCTCTAACCAGTTCCTAACCCGGGTCCTCTTCTCCAAGAGTAACCTCTACAGTTCCAGCTTACCAAGGGAAGATGCTCCCAAAGGACCCTACCTCCTATTTGTATGGAGTCGGCTGGTTAGTGATATAAGCTTCTCTACTGTCTAGGTATTATCAATGTACATTAGAAAAAAGTCATAGAAGAAATGGCTGCCCACAACTTGTATTAATTCCACAAAAATTATTTAAAATAAAACAATTAGATATTGTGGCCATCAAAAAAAGACTCACAAATTATAGCGGTATAGCAATCGATGAGCCTGCTTTGCAGGAAGCTTGGCCATCCCATCGGCATATTCAATATATACATACTTTTTATCACCAGATTGCTTCATCCCAACAAACCGCCCGACGCCAACTTTCTTGTGAACGACGTAATCGCCGCGAACCAGAGTTTCTGGGTCCACTGCATACGATAATGTACCATCCGTCCCTTCTAATTTCGCCTGTTTGAGCTTCTGCAAACCTTTTTTCTGCTTCTCTTTGACAATATTCAAATATTTCTGCGCTTCTTGGGGATCGACTCTTTCCGTTTGTGCATTTCGACCCCTCTTATCCTTCCTTAACCGCTGGTTAAAAGATGCAATTGGGTCTTCTTCACTGGCCTCTGGTTTTTCTCTCGTCTCGTACACTAACGTAGAGGTCTTATTTGTGTAGAATGCACGGGACTTTTGAGGGTGTTCAGCAATGTCTGTGTACTTCGAAATTTTTGTTGAAATTTGAGGATGCATAAAAGGATTTATCGGCATTATTTTTGTTTTGGATTTACATCTGCAATAGCAAAAATTTGGGAACGTATTGGTTCTGGTTTTTGCGGATTTGAATGCATATGACGTTGGGCGAGTTTGTATTGCGGCCATTATGGCCGAGTGGGCTGGGCTTGGCTAGAGAGAACGCCACGGCCCAGGGCTATTCCAAATGCTGGAGTTCCTTCCCGTTCATATCCTATCCGCCTAAATATAAAAAATAAAAAGCTCACGCCACACAAAACCTACGTTTCTTTCTTTTTATTGTTTTTGAATTGAAACCTGCTTTTTTACGGATTAGGCGGACAGAAAGTTTTTTAGGGGGTTGTAGTAAGTTTTAGTTTAAGGAATTAAAAAAAAAAGGGGTCGTCTCACAATTAGTTTTCTTTTTTAGTTTTTCTTTGGATTGATTTATTAAGAGGTTAGATAGCCCTACACTTATACATAAATAGAGTTTTAGTTTTTGTATAGTCGATTCATCAAATATATTAACATCGATTCTTCAAAAATATGATTTGACCCTGGGTTATGTTGATATGATTGTTTCCACCCACACAAAAACTATATTTTAAAAGAGGACGAGAGTTAAATATGAAAGAAGGAATGTTAGTAACATGAGTCGAGCTAGCCCTGGAAACCATGTTATTGCTAAGTGTTACCTACATAGTCAATACTCTTAAGAGGGCCTCAGACTCGCATGTACTTTTCCATCGTATGCATGTGTCTAGAATTGTAACAATATGACTATATGTTCTTTTCCCTAGTAAACCTTGGTACAAGTGATGCAATAGTGTCCAGTGAGAGATATACACATGAGTGACCTCAAATTTGGACTAGACTTGTGTTTCCCCCTATGTAATAGTTATATGCCTCAACTTATGTTCCCCTGTGTTCCAAATCTAGATAATAAGCAACTCTAGTTTCTTTGCATTGTACCTCTTACAACCTGGTAAAAAGGATTTAGTAACATGAGTTGAGCTAGCCTTAGCAACCATGTTATTACTAAGTGTTGCATACATAGCCAATACTCTTAAGAGGGCCTTAGACTTGCATGTATTTTTGCCTCTTATGCATGTGTGTAGAATTATAACAATATGATTGTATGTTCTTTTTTCTAGTAACCCTTAGTACAAGAGATGCAGTAGTATATTTGACCTTTTAAATGCTTCAAATATTTAATTCAATGTTATAGTGCAAATTTGATAGCTTGAAATAGACAATAAGTTTTCTCATTATAAAGTTGCCTAATCAAATTGGAAGGTCTATTAATTAGACCATAGTATTTGTATATATAGGAATCTTTTGACTTTGAATTAGAACCTAGTGACACACAAAAATTTGACCATAGGATGGGCAAAGAAGGCTAAAAAATGGTCACAAAAGTCTAGATAGTTGCATCGAGGTTGGACACTAACATTGATGCTAGTGTCTAGGATGGACGCAAGCATCTAGGGGTAAAAACATACAAAAAATAAGCAAAATCAATAGGGTTCTCTGGTATACATTGGATAAAGATAAACAAACATAGCACACATGCCCAAGGGGAATGTAAATCAAGTGAAATAAGATGGAATCGAAGAGGTCCATGAGAGACTGCATCAAATTTTAGTAAAAAAGTGTGTGTGTGTGTGTGTGTGTGTGTGTGTGTGTACACACACACACACATACAAGAAGATTAGATATGTGTACTTGTATAAAAATGGGTGTCTATAGGGTGATCCTGAACAACATATTCAATATTTTTACGTGGCATGCCTTGATTATGCCTCCAATGATAAAATTTTGATCAAAGTATTTCCAATGAGCCTAAAGGGCTATGTTTTATGATGGTTATATGATTTACCAATATAATCAATGAGAGCATTTATACCTCTAGTGGACCTATTTTTAGCACATTTCTCTATCAACATCACTGAAAAGATATCATATGCTTAAATTGCAAAGATTAAACAAGGAACCAAAGAACCTATTATATGAATCCATTATTTTCAATAAGTTCAAATATTTTTATGACTTATGCCATATTGTTCAAGATTGTGAAATGAAACTCATTTCATTAAACAAGCTTAAGTATGTAGCAAACACATGGAATACATCTAATACCAAGTTTCATATCAAACTAAGTTACAAGGTGAAACCTATAAAACCTAAAAAGGGAACAACCACAACGGTTAACATAGTGTCATATCAACTTAATTGGCTCATCTTATTAAATGCATATAAGAGACAATTTACATGATTACTTAAGTCTCCATCTTTGTTATTTACAAAGCTTGTGGAGTGTCATCTCATATCTTTCCCTCTTCCTATAGAGGTTGATATGAGTCAACCTCTACCCAAAGGATATGATGCTAATACATATTGTGACTATCACCAAGGCCCTGGGCATTCTAAGAATATATGTTATACCTTGAAGCATAAGATCCAAGATATTATCAATCACCAAAAAATTACCTTCAATGATCTTATAAAAGATTTAGGATCACAACATGGGGATCACCACAATCAGAAGATATTTAATAGTCCTTTGCAAGATCATTCCAAGAGATATCCATAAGTGCAAATGGCATATAATGCACATCCTCATCTATCACATTACGGTCACCCATTAGGTAGGATTATTGACACTTATACATGCATAGAACCTCCTATAGTTCAGAGACCTATTATATTTGATGACAGTGAAAGAGTGGATGATGACTCAAATCTTCATTCATTATTTATTGAAGCATACATTGACCATCAACTTATACATATTGGTATGATCAATAACAGTGATAGTGAGAACATTTGTACCATGACATTACTTACACATTTTGGATATACACAAGTTGATTTATACCCTTTGACTAAAATGGATAAAACATTTGATGGGACATCATAGCACATTATTAGTGAGATTGACTTACCTTTACAAGGTAGTCCAACACATGTGGTTACCACATTTTTAGTTATACCATACACAAGATGCTTGGATATGTTATTGGGATGACCTTAGATACATAAAGTTTGCACAATACCTTCCATAGTGCATGGGTGTCTTAAATACATTCATAGCAACAAGGTGGTCACAGTTTCCAAAATTCCATCCGAACATCCATTTGAACATGAGAATTTTATTTTGAGACAATTAATTATCAAAAATTTTAAGGTTAATCCTCCATGAAAGGGTAAGCAAAAGGAAATCCCATTTCCTTGACGACACATACTTGAGAGACCTTTGCACCAGATATATACAGTGGATTCTACAGAATCCTCGTCTACTCCTACATAACATATTTAGTCACATAGAGAAACTAAACATGTTCTAATTAATTCTACTCCAAATAAACCACAAAGCACTAAATGATGGGTTACACAAACCCCTACTCCTTTTATTATTTTGCCATGATCATAGAGTCCTATTATACATACACATAGTACCACATATTCTACATATCCAAAAATAATACATATGCATGTTCCTTGGCAGTACTACAAGTTTGATGCAACATATTCCAAGTTTGGAGCAACCTATGAGTATCCTTTGGATGGAATAACATACTAGCCTTTTATTTTCAAATATTCCAACAAAGTACAAAAAAATAAAAGAAATATTCTAGAAAATACAAAAGCACTCAAATAATTCAAAAGTTCAAAAATATTTAGCATTCCCATGTTTTATTATCTCCTTGACATTTATGTTGTTTACTTTATCTTGGTGGATAGCATATCATTTTATTTATATACACACACCTTTTAGTATGATACATGTATACCCAGATATAGGATATACACACATATAAATGTTGGACTCTCATCTACCTACATCATATAGCATATTAAAGGCATACGCTTCTTTAATTATGATTGATACAGGTTACATGTCCTTTATGATTATTTATATATTATCATGTTTGATCTTATTTACTAACGTTCACACATGTATATATCCATGTTTATACCTTTCCTAATGTACTTGATATGCTATGTTACATGACATTTTTTGCTAACACATATATGCAAGGACTAGTATGATATGCTTATATTAGTATACTTCATGTATTTTTCACTTTATTGAGTGTATTCCATTGTTTGATATTATCTTGCTTGTGGAAAATTTGAATATGTTCCTTGCTTATTGGCCCCTATGCCATTATATATTGATTAGAAATTTGAATATGTCATTATATATTTGTTGAGAATTTGAATATGTCATTCCTTTTGATTGTGCAACATTTAAACATGCCCCTTGCATGACATTTTCCTAGACCATTCCTCTTATGTTACATTTAGTGCTCTTGTATGTGTTTTTGATCATTTGTTGAGTTTGTATTATTACTATTTAGACGTTGCCATGATACATATCATACATCTCAAGGCTTGATGTGATCACATACTATGTGTTTCATTGACATATCTACACAGATACATTACTTATATATGATACATTATTCATACACATATTATATAGTTACCTCATCCTTTTAAGGTAAGGTAATTTATAGATTATATTTCCCTCACTGTAAAAGGGGTGGCATATTAGTGGGGGCGTGTCATAAAAACACGACCTCCACATTTTCATAGTTTCTAGATATGCCATGACCTCCACACTTACACAATTTCTTAATATATCTAGATTTTAGTGGGGGCATGTCACAAAGACATGACCTCCACAGTTGCACAATCTCCACTTTAGTTTCACGATCTAAATATATACTTAGGTTAGAATCATATATATTGCACCAATTTTGCATAGATTTGAAACATATTTTTTTAGATTTATGACACATATACTCCAAATGAGACATATTAGAGGTGTATATGACATGCTATTTCACCCCAAAAATGCAAATTTACCAATTATAATTTTCATTATGATGCACTAATTATACCACGATGTATTGTTATTGAGCATTTTTATGTTGTAGTAGTTGGATCAAATTTATAAGTTGAAGTCATTAAATCATTCAACCTCACCAAATTTATAGATTGGAGTGATTAAATAATCTAATCTCACCAAATTTGTAGGATGAGTTGATTAAATCACTCATCCTCACTAGATTACATATTCACACTTGAATTATGCGATTGAGTTATAATGATATCAATGACTATGTCATAACTCATCCATGCAATAGATTGGGGGCATAATACATTCCAATATCCCTCTTTAAGTTTATAAGGTTCAAATTTTGAACCTCCTCCAGCTCCAATGCTTCACAATGAAGCATATTCACCAAATCAAAACATCAAGAGGCAACATGGTTGCATTAACACATAAGTGTACTCTTTCCTTGCTCTCTTTCTTTTCAAACATTTCAACTATTTCAAATTCCATACTATATGCATTGATTTATACTACAACATGTTATTGGTTATAGGTCACACACCATCAAATCAATTAAAGTGGGCTCAATCAAATGCAAGGTGTGTTATACACACTCAATTATTTTTCTTTTAAACTAGTAGTTTCATCCTCATACATTACTAGATTGCGAGGGGCAAATGTAGATATTAAAATTGAATATTTATAGCATCTCAGTCTTGTACATTTGACAAATATAAATCAAGGCTCTAGCCTTCAATTATAGACCTCCCTGCTACTAAAAGGCTTGCTTTCACCATATCACCATGCCTAAATGCTTGTCTCTTAGTCTGATTCATATCATTCTAATGACCCAAGTCTCTTACACTACACAAAAAGCTTAAAACCAGACAAACATCCTTCACTAATAGTTTCAGATCCATACCTATTTTCTAGCCCTTTAGATGGGCTCACATGTTGAATGCTTATGTGCCCCATCCCAAAGCTTTTAGTTGTTGTTGCATTTCCTTTGTGGACCTGTAGTTATCGGTTCTCCTGTAATAAAATGTGTATCAAAAAATAAGGTGTAATGTTTTTTTAAAAAACAACTCATAAAAAATTATAAACCTAAGGAACAAAACTTATTAAAAACCTACAAACTTATGTGTAGCCTCATTTATGCTCGTTTGCCCTGAATGATGAGTCACCATGATCCTTTGACTCACTCTTTCTTCTTAGGCCTTGTCCTGGGTACTTGTGATCCATGCATTAATTGCCATAAATACAAAATACATAATTATTTAATTATTAAGAATGAACCATTTTTACATCTCTTAAAAAAATTTAATTAACTTGCAGTCATATCTCTATAATGATGGAGCCCATCATCGCATAAATTTAACCAAGGTGCTTTTTTATGCCAGGAGATCAAAGCCTTCTCTTCCATGCATTTGTATTTCCTTGATATACAAGCTACAAATTACATGCTTGAAAAAATAACATAAGTATATAAAACAATTAAATAATAATTAATAGTAGCTAGGAAGCCTTACACTCATATGCCTCCTCATCCTATTTAGGTGAAATTATTGTATGTTTTACCATCATTTTTGTATAATAATACATGTTTCTAAATTCATGTTCAATTGCTTTGGTGAGCCATTGTCTATGCTCAATCGACAACTTCTTGTATTCAAGGTTGTAATATTAATTAAAAAAATTACAAACATTTATTGTTTGTTTAAAATACCTAAAATCAAAAAAATGGAATGTCAAATAAATTATAAATAAATTAGAAAACTAAAAAAGATGAACTAAAACACTATTACATATCAAAATTAAAAAAATTAAGTAATAAAAAGTAATAAAACTTATAAAATATATATTTAAAACTTAAATAACATAAATTGAAAAACTTGAATAGCATCAACTCAAATACTTACTTTCCTCAAACATCATCAAATATTTTCACTTTCCCCAAACATCATCTAATATTTTCACTTTCCCCGAACATCATCAAATATTTCCATATTGTCATTTACCTATATTCTCACTTTTAGAGACCTAGAAATTTGATGTCTATACTCAGTGACAAACTAGAGGGACAATCATTGTTATTATGTCGTGGGGCCTATCCATCGACCCCACTCAATCTAGGTGGGATAACATTGTCAATGCTAGAGAGGGCCCTCATGTTATTTCAGAGGAGGAAGAACAAAAGCACGACGAGGATTAGAGGGTCTTACACTTGTCATGCAATTCGATGTATGGTGATCATGAGCCATAGATAAAGCAAACCTAAAATAAAATAAAATGTTAGAAAATAAGTGAAATGCTTCAATTAAAATTAAAAACAAAAGTATACCCTTACGATTGTGAACATAGGATTGCAATAAGGGGAGATTAGTATTGTGTTAGTATATAAAATCAAATCAATCAAAAACACACTAAACTAACACCCTAAACCTATCTCAAAGGAGGAGACTAGTCAACAACAAAAAATGAAAAACACAACTAAAACATGAAATAAAGACCTTTCTTCACCTTCCTTGGATGCTCCAAAATGCTTGTTGTTGTGGCTTGCTCGGTTTATGCTCATGAAGTCTGCATTAATGAAGTGTGGCTACCTCCATCTCTCCTTGGCACCTTGTTTGGATTTGACTTGGCTTGGCTTAGATCAACATTTGGGTATTATAACACTAAGATGCAATGATTTTGAATGCATTTGGGCATTATAAGTTTGGCATAAAAGAGCTTAAAATTCAGTAGGCAAGGCCTCCTATTTATAGATTTTTGGAATGGTTTAAAATCAACTTGAACTGTCCATCTCAAGATGAAGATGTGTGGTTAAGGATTAATTTAATTATGTAATTAAAATTCATAAATAGGCTCATCAATATTTGGAATAGAGGGGCATTATCTAGGCAAATGAGGGTCTTAATGAGGCATGGGAGGCATTAATTCAAATGTTTGTGGCATTTGTCTTGTAGATGTCACCCCATAAGATGATGTCATTTGATGATGTAGTTAATGACAATAAATTTTTAAAAATAAATATTCAAAATTTTCTATGGAAAATTAACTTAAGCTCTTGATTTGGTTTAATTAGCCTTAAACATGATTAGTCAACTTTGATGTAAAACCTTGGCAATTCGTGCACAAATTAATCAAATCGATCAAAATGTCATATTAATGGCTCAAAATTTGACTAGATTGGAATTGTAAGTTGATGTTAGATGTGTTGGAACTATTATCCCATTTAGGATGTTGTCAATGCGAAATAACAAAAGCACATGTCTCATATAAGAAATTTGATATAAAAGAGCGATCTAGAGCTCCTAGGTGTAAAAATGACATTTTGACTCGAAATAATTTGATCAAAGTTAGTTGTTTCATAAATTGCATTTCCCCATTTAATGATACTTTGGCCAAAATTGGCACTTGAATATATGAATTTCAATCATTTAATGTATTTTAGTGTTTTTAGGCTAAATTGTGCATTTTGATGGAAATTGGTCAAAACACTGATTGATGGTCATTGATGGCTAGATTTAGGTGTCTACAATTTGCCCCTATTTGGGAAGATGTTGTAAACCATAGGCAATTCAATGTCTTCTCAAATAATGAGAGATGGCTTGTATCCTAAAATGAAGATGATGGTTGAATAAAAAGCTCCAAAGAGTGTTTAGGAAGCCTATGATGATGCCCCCTTGAGGGAGTGGCCATCACATTAGTTGATGGATAGTCCCTCAAAAAAGAAGAAAGATGAAAGGTGGAATTAACCTATGTTAAACATTAATCTAAATGATAAAATTCTTGCATGCATTGATTTATAAAAGATATTGATTTGCCCAAAGGCGGTTATAATCAGGAATAAAAGCTGAAATAATGATTTGTCAATAGGTGGTTATAATCATTAAGGGGACTTGGATTATTTTATAAAGATGATTGTGCCCCAGTTAGGGATGATTACCAAGCATAACTCAAGGATATAACCTAAAATATATATTAAAGATGAGCAAACACATAGTGATGTAAGAGATGAATAAAAGAATAAGATTGATCAATAGAAATGATTTAGTTGTGCCTACCAATGAAGAGATGCTCATCTTTATTAGCAATAATACGACTAGAATGGTCAATGGGTTGATTTGATTAAGGGTCTGAGGATTCACTAAGGTGCCAAAGAAAAAATTGTGTGGCTTCATTGCTTGTAGACCTTCTTGAAGCTAATTTTTGTTGTGGCACATGATGGTATGCATCATGATAGAACACCATGAAGATTATCCCAAAATATATGTAAGGACTGACTCCTGATCCAATCAATAATTGAAAACAATGTACCAATGATAAAAACTATGATGACAATGTTGATGTATGAATATATATGGACTCAAGAATAATGTGGGCAAGGAATCACCCAATGCATACATATGGACTGAGTTAAGGAAATATTGCTAAAAGCAAACAAATATGCAAGAAAATAAACAAATAAAGAAACACATAGAAAACACACAAACATACAACCAAATTTGAAATAAATAAACAAACCAAAAACCCTAAAACAAAATAAAAAGAAAGCATCCTATTAGTGACCATGCCCTAATAGGGCGAATCGAGGATAACTGACTAGGCTTAGACAGGACAAATGTTTTTGATATTTTTAAATATTTAAATGTTTTTGGAATTTTGAGGTATCTTAACTTGATCGATAATGACAAGATACCTACTCGTAAAATGGTGAGAGCATTTGGCTTAGGTTGCTCACAAAATGATGAGAGTGTGGCTTAAGGGGACTAAGGCGACCTCAACATAAATTGAGCATAACCTATGTAGTATCAAAATGATGTCAAGTCACAGTAATTCCATCCACACAAAAGGTGAGGAAAAACCAACTAGGTCTCAACAAGTTCTCATATCCGACAAATAGCCAGTCAAATGAAAATAGTAATGGCAAGGTGAGATGACAATGCATGATAAACAAATGTTGTCCCTAGTTTGCCCACAGGTAGTTATAACTAGGATACAATGGCATAGATCAATGATACTAATTTGCCCATAGGTAGTTATAATTAGTAGCAAGACTGGTGAAATGCTGATTTACACATAGGTGGTTATAATCAGGCTCACATAAACTAAATTTGATATAGAATGGAAAATGAAAGATATATTGCCAGATAAACTGTCACACTACTTTCATAGACTATCATTGAAACATGAATTTGATTGATTATTAAAACTTGAAAGGAATGCCCTCACAAAAAGTGTGGGAATAACCAAAGGAACCAAGATCAAAATAGGATTGGGTAAGATGACTAAAAATAGGCTTTGGTCTAGATAGGAATGGAATGATAGGATGGCATGGTCTTGCTCTAGGATAATGATGGGTTTTGATAGATTGGATAAAATTGTAGGAGGGATGCCCCGAAGTGATGGGGTAAATGGAAAGAATATGTGACAATGGCAAATGAAATGGTATGGTACATGTTTTTGGTTGGGCTGATTGTTGGTTTTTTTTTGGTTCTATCTAGCTTGGATATGGTAAAATGGCATATGATTATGTTGTTCTTGATAAAGTAGAGATGCACATCCTAATCAATAAATGATACAAATAGAATAATTAATCATGTTAATTTCTATCCCACACCTCATTTGAATAGCTACTGTATAAAAAATTAGCTACAAATCTGGATGCTGAGAATTTTATTGTGACCTTCATTGGTCATTGGTCGTTGACTCTGATTCCTTCAAACATCAAGACAAGGTATATTTGTAGCCTCTGCAAAGGAAAGTGTGGTCGTGGATGGTAAATAGGGACAAATAATGAATGGTAGGTTTGATTTTGAAATAGAATGGTAAATGATAATATAATGTGTAATGGTTGAAAAACAAATGAAGATCAAGACTTTTAGTCACATGTAATGTTGTTGATGCCAGATTTGACATAACTTTAGATGTGGCAGGGTTGAAGATTTGTTCTCTTGATAGGACCACTAGATTTTTTTGTTGTTTGATCTTGAGAGTAGCTACCATTTGATTAGGCTGTAGATTGGAAGCTATTTTGATTTGATCTTTGATTTGATCTTCATCACATAGTGAAGAATTTTTGTGCTCAGCTATCAATGCTTCGATGAAGTTTTCACCAATAAATTTGTCTTGATTGTCCCATATAATCTCTAAGAAGGTTTCACTAATGAACATTAGCTTTTGACTTTGAGTATATTCTAGTGCTTTTGAAAAAGTTTCACTAGAAGATGTTGAGTTTAAAATTTTATTGTCCCCTAGTGCCTCCAAAAAGGTTTCACTAGGAGAGTGTTCTTTTACTAATGATAATATAATGTGTAATGGTTGAAAAAAAATGAAGATCGAGACTTTTAGTCACATGTAATGTTATTGATGCCAGATTTGACATAACTTTAGATGTGGCAGGGTCGAAGATTTGTTCTCTTGATAGGACCACTAGATTTTTTTGTTGTTTGATATTGAGAGTAGTTACCATTTGATTAGGCTGTAGATTGGAAGCTATTTTGATTTGATCTTTGATTTTATCTTCATCACATAGTGAAGAATTTTTGTGCTCAGCTATCAGTGCTTTGATGAAGTTTTCACCAATAAAGTTGTCTTGATTGTCCCATATCATCTCTAAGAAGGTTTCACTAATGAACATTAGCTTTTGACTTTGAGTATCTTCTAGTGCTTTTGAAAAAGTTTCACTAGAAGATGTTGAGTTTAAACTTTTATTGTCCCCTAGTGCCTCCAAAAAGGTTTCACTAGGAGAGTGTTCTTTTACTAATGATAATATAATGTGTAATGGTTGAAAAACAAATGAAGATCAAGACTTTTAGTCACATGTAATGTTGTTGATGCCAGATTTGACATAGCTTTAGATGTGGCAGGGTCGAAGATTTGTTCTCTTGATAGGACCACTAGATTTTTTTTGTTGTTTGATCTTGAGAGTAGCTACCGTTTGATTAGGTTGTAGATTGGAAGCTATTTTGATTTGATCTTTGATTTTATCTTCATTACATAGTGAAGAATTTTTGTGCTCAGCTATCAGTGCTTTGATGAAGTTTTCACCAATAAAGTTGTCTTGATTGTCCCATATCATCTCTAAGAAGGTTTCACTAATGAACATTAGCTTTTGACTTTAAGTATCTTCTAGTGCTTTTGAAAAAGTTTCACTAGAAGATGTTGAGTTTAAACTTTTATTGTCCCCTAGTGCCTCCAAAAAGGTTTCACTAGGAGAGTGTTCTTTTACTACATGAATGTGGTCTTGGCCTCCTTGTTCCTCTTCAACTTCTATGTCATTATGGATGCATTTCAATAAAGTATGATTCTATTGGTCCCAATCAACACTTTTGGAAGATGGAATGTCAATGAAATGGCTATATTGGTTGGTGGTAATGGCTTGTGATATGGTAATGGAATGGGGAGAGGCTGCACAATCCTCTTAGAAGATACTAGGATAACTCGTGTCGAAGCTGAAGTACTCATCCTTAAAAATTATAAAAGGATCATAAATGTATTCAAATTGATCTGTGAGGTATGTGTAACCAATATTATAATAGTCATGAATGTATTCTATTTTTGAATCTAATTCTGACTCAGTGGACTCTAAATTTGATGTTGATTTTGATGCTAAATTTAATGTTAGTTCAAAAATATAACCTGATGCTAATTATGATTCTTCATTTGATGGGTACTTTGTTATAATGATGTCTTGTTGAATGTTTGGTATTAGATAATTAATAGCCTATGATCGCATAATAGGCTCCACAAAAACTGGTTTGTTAGAGTGGTTCTCTTCTAGGATGAGAAAAAGGTCAAGAGAGAACTCCTCAGAGATTGACTTGTCAATAAAAGGATCTTGAAAAATAAGCATATGGTTGAGGTAATGATTTGCCCAAAGGTGGTTATAATCATTAAAAAGTGACTCAACAAAGACTAGTTCATCAGAGTGAGACTGCTCAACAACTGGTATAAGATCAATAGGCATATCATCACAAGTCAACTTATCACAAGTGGTTGGTTCAATAAAAATATCTCAGATTGGTTGGTTTTCTTAGCCTTGGTTTCCAATGAGTTGGAAAATACCAGTTTTGAACACATCTTGGTCTTTGAATGATTATATGGGTTGAGGTTTTGAATGGATTGGTATCAAATGAGAAATGGCCTATGGTTGGATAATGGTAGGGCATTAGGGAGTATGATTGCTCATATGAGCCAAAGGTTGAAGTCTTGAAATGGTAATGATAGGGTTATGCGGAGCTTGGTTGCTTGCATGAGCCAAAGGATGAGGTCTTAGAATGATGAAAGGGCATTGTGAAGCTTGATTGCTCACACAAGCCAAAGAATCTAAGTCTACCTCATAAACCATATCATCCCAATCTTGAGTTGTATCATAAGCTATTCTTGAATATGTTATGTGTACTGATTATTGTAAAGAGGGTATGGATCTGTATCCCAAACAACATTATCTATAGTTGGGTCTTCAAAGTCCTCCTCATAAACCATAAGATCTCAATTGGTAATTTGATTTGGATTTTTTAGATTTTGACTATGTTCCCCATATGTAATATTATAGGGAGAATATTAAAACTCCTTAGATAATCTTTCTCTAAAGGGGTTCCTAGTGGGATTTTGTGTGGCCATTCTATCATAAGTTGAATTGTACATGACTCCACCATAAGTATGGCTAGACATATCCACATAAATGATGAAAGATCTAAAACAAAAGGCTTAGAGTTTTACAAACTCTAAAAAACTGTCTAAAGGACAAATGGTTCAAACTAGGTATAACGTGGTCGAAAGTGGAGCTCTATCTCCAAATAATTATTGAATCATGGAGCTATATCTCCAAAATGGTATGTGCTAAGACTTGGCATAAAATAGTCTAACATCAAATGTCATACACATAAAAGGTCAAACTTTTGAATAAAAACTAGCATGTCAAAGTGTTCCAAACAAGGTCTAAACTAGGAAAGGGAAAAGAGTCACTAGGTATTTTGTCTAAATTTGGAGTCAAAATCTAGGCTCAAACAGGTTGTGCTAGGACTTTTGGCCAAACAATGTCAAAATCTAGACTTGAAACAAAAGATTGATGTGAATTTAATTTAATTTAATAAGTTTGGAAACAACTTTGACATAGACTCGACACAGAAAATCAAACATAAACATGATCAGTTGGTATAAGACATAAGGCAAAAGGCTCTTGGAGAAAGGCTATGTTTTTCTAAATAAAGGCACAAATAATGATGAGGATAGGCATTGAACAAACAAACAATCAATAGTCTTCATATTTGTGTAATCAATTAACCAAAGTTATGCAACCTAAAAGAGAAAGATCTGTGTATCATCCCCACGAATTGAGGTCTAAACAAAAATCAATCAATGTTTGAATCCAAACGTTGACAAGGTTAATTAAAAACTCAACATTGAGAACTAAGATTTTACCAAACAAGCGAGACAAGATTGGATAACATGACGGAGCATAAATAAGGTCCAAATGGTTGATGTGACATGGTTTGAAACAAATGGTTTTTGGTGCAATGATAAACAAGTTTTGAAATAAATTGAGTAGCCTAACGATGTAAGCATGCTTGAATGGTGTGATTATTGTTATATTTCAAAGACTCAAAGGCAAAAATGGTTTGACATGTTTTGGGCATCATAACGCTACCCCTCTTAAACAAGTAACACACACACAAACATGTTTAGCAAAAATTTCAAGGCACAAGTGTGGTGTAAAATAGACAACATAATGTATCTTTAGACAAAAGAGTGACGTATAAACAAATTGTTTTTAACATGGTTTACAAATAAACATATTAGTTTCGGTCTCCAATAACCAAGTAAGAAAATGACAAAATACAAGTAAATCATCTAAATTCTTATTAAGGGTGTGGCAAAGTGGGGCTGACTAAAACTAATTGGTTTTCAATCATTTCTAGATGGATCCCATGTCTACCAACTTTCATATTAGCAAACAAGAGAAACAACACTTTAATTGAGTGTCTACAACACTTGGCTTGTTGCAAAAAGGTCTTGTCCTTTTTGTAACCACTGCATTTGTCACTTGTTTAGTGTAGTGTGATGTCCAAAGTATACATACGTCCTGTGTACAACTCTAACATTAAAAGGTGGTTTAACTGCTCAAATCTCTGATCTTAGTGGGAGTGGTTGAAGTCAGTGCTAGGAGATGAAATCCCAGGTTAAAGCTTCCCTATAGAACTTGCAGGAGGTAATGAAGTCCCCCTCACAAGCCAAGATGCAATAAAATAAATGACTAATAGAAAGACTTTATAGTCATTTCAAGATCACCCAAACTATTGTGAGTTTTTGGGGAGTGCTTTAGAGGACATTCTTTTTATGCCTTAGACTAGGCTCAAATTGTGATGAGATGGCACTTTTGATCCCAAAAGTTTCCTAAAGGAGATGGATGGGATAGCATACACACATGTTTCTTTTCACTAAAACTATCAATAAGCGATTTTTGCAAACAATTGAAGTGATGTTGATTTGTTGCACCAAATTTGAAAATGTTTACTTAGATTTGTTACTAGCCCTTTGGCTTTAGTAAAAAAATGGAAAATATTTCACAAAATAACCATAGGAAGTAATAAAAATCTATGTTCATTTTAAACCCAAATTGAAAATTCAAGACTTAGCTTAGATTCGTGATTAAAACACCAAATTGAAAATGTTTCAAGATTTATGATGTGTTTTAAGCACTAAATGAAAAGTACCTATGATATAGCTAAATCTTATGTTCATTTTAGGCACCAATTCAAATGTGTGAGAAACATGACATGCTCATTTTAAGCCAAATTTGAAGTGTGCTTGATTTTTGATCAAGTTCTATTTAAATCCAATTTGAAAGGTGTGTGGTTAGTTAAAAGCATTTAAATCTACTTCCAAACTACCCCCTCAACCTAAAAAAACAAGATTATAATGACCTACTTTGAAGCACTTAGGAGTTTGAATAAATGACATTAAGAATTTAGCTCTCAGGTTGACAATCGAGTTAGGTTAATAGGCAAGTTAGGTTGGTAGGCAAGTTGGGTTGACAATCGAGTTGGGTTGACAGGTGAGTTGGGTTGACATACGAGTTGGGTTAGACATGCAAGTTGGGTTTGACAAGTGAGTTGGATTGCACAGTCTTGAGAACAAAATCATTGCTTAGAAAAAATGGATTTTTGCTCAAATTTTTATCTTGTTTGCCTCTGCACTCCAAGATCCTGCATGACAATGGTTAGTAGGTTGCTTCTAGGTATAATTTGACTAAATTTGTGAGACTAGGTCCCATCAAGCATGCGATATATAAACATAGGATTTCAATAGGGGGAGATTAGTATTGTGTTAGTATATGAAATCAAATCAATAAAAAAAGCACACTAAACTAACACCCTAAGCTTATCTCAAAGAAGGAGCTTAGCTAACAAAACAAAAATGGAAATGATAACTAAAACATGAAATAAAGACCTTTCTTGACCTTCCTTGGATGCTCCAAAATGCCTGTTGTAGTGGCTTGCTTCATTTGTGCTCATGAAGTTTGTATTAATGAAGTGTAGCTACCTCCATCTCTCCTTGGCACCTTGTATGGCTTTGAATTTACTTGGCTTGGCTTAGCTTAACATTTGGACATTATAACACTAAGATGTAATTATTTTGAATGCATTTGGGCATTATAAGTTTTGCATAAAAGAGTTTAAGAATCAATAGGCAAGACCTCCTATTTATAGATTTTTAGAATGGTTTAGAACCAACTTGAACCATCCATCTCAAGATGAAGATGTGTGGCTAAGGATTAATTCAATTATGTAATTAAAATTCATAAATAAGGTCATCAATATTTGGGATAGAGGGGCATTAACTAGGCATGGAGGGTCTTAATGAGGCATGGGAGGCATTAATTCATATATTTGTAGCATTTATGGCTTGTGGATGCCTCCTCATAGGATGATGTCATGTGATGATGTAGTTAATGACAATCAATTTCTAAAAATAAATATTCAAAAAATTCTATGGAAAATTAACTTAAGCTCTTGATTTAGTTTAATTATCCTTAAACATGATCAGTCTACTTTGATGCAAAACCTTGGTAATTTATGCACAAATTAATCAAATTAGTCAAAATGTCATATTATTGGCTCAAAATTTGACTGGATTGGAATTGGAAGTCAATGTTAGATGTGTTGGAACCATTATCACATTTAGGATGTTGTCAATGTAAAATAACAAAAGCATGTGTCTCGTACAAGAAATTTGATAGAAAGAGCAATTCGAAGCACTCAGGTGTAAAATTAGCATTTTGACTCAAAATGATTTGATCAAAGTTAGCTGATTCATAAATTGCATTACCCCATTTAATGATACTCTAACCAAAATCATCACTTGAATATATTAATTTCAACTCATTTAATGTGTTTTAGTGTTTTTAGGTCAAATTGTGCATTTTTGAGGAAAAAGGTCAAAATCTTGATTGATGGTCATTGGTGGCCAGATATAGGTGTCTGCATTGACAAGTCCTTAGAAACAGGTGGTGGACATCAACGTATCCTAATGTCATCCTCAAGTGGGTCCATATAAGTAGTGCATGAGTTATCAAAACCCCAAAAAATAAAATAATAGTAGAATTAACTGAAATACGTCCATGTAAAAATAAAACAAAAAATTATACCTTTGTGTTGGGTCCCTAATAGTATAAGAAGGATGTTGACTCATCATAGCCTCATCTTCTAGTGAGTCCATATAAGTATAATAATTGTTATCAAAACCCCCATAAAGAAAGTAATGTTAGAATTAATTGTTATAGTTTAATTTAAAAAATAAAACTAAAAACATACTTCCATGTTGGGTTTCTAGTAATAGTAGAAGGATGTTGACTCATCCCAGGACCCTCCTCCCTATCATCAATACCTAATAATTATGTTAATGACTTATACATAATGAAATTCATAATATAAATGATATACAAAAGTAATTAAATTTTTAATTTTAAAAATCAAACTACCTAAGATGTGTAGTTATATGACATGAAGACCGTCAAAGTGCCTAAATGGCATGGTAATCCTCTATAACATCATGTTATAAGTATGATTTAGAAGTGGATTGTTGAATATTGATGTAGTAAAAGAGGTTTAACTTACAAAGGCCATAAATTTTGATTTGTAGCTTCGTTGGAGCCCATCTTCATGATAAAATGATCACCTCAAAAAGTTCAATGCTGCAATCACTGCTCTTTCAATTATGAGATGTTTTTGATATTTTTAGAGGCTAATCATGACCATTTGAGGGTCTAAAATTATAGTTTGATGTTATTTTCAATTTCTTTATAAATTTATAAATTGTCTATTTTTGTAACTGGACTTGAACTTCTGTTAAAATTCATTCAATAGGTTAATTTTAGTGTTTAGTTTATTTATAAAGATTTTTTGAGTTGTGCATGCTTGCATATGAAAGTTACTAAAAATAACAGGTTAAATTTTATTTATTTTTAGAGTTTTAAATTTTGCATGTTAACTCCAATTTCAAGTTGAGGCTTATTTATGCATGGCTTGTAATTATTTTAATCATTCAATACGAATCAATATTGGTTATTGTTCATAATCTTGGTCTATTGTATTTATATTTGTCTTGATAGTATTTAGGTTCATTATTTGGTATTAGATCAAGTTTGAATCTTGGATGTGTAGGAGATGGTGAGAGGATGAGGAGGAATCATTCAGACGAGCCATACTATGTAAGAATTACAGAGGCAAGTAAAATAATTGATCGAGATCATTGTGAATCAAAGACAAGTGAGATCAAAAGATGATGTAGAATATGACACATATCATGAAGAAAAAATTTCATAAGATGAGCAACAAAAAAAACCACCATCAATAAAAGAGAGGATGGTTAGAGATTTAGAAGGAAAGAATAAAGGAATCAAGATTGATGTTCCATATTGTGGTAGAATTCTAAAACTAGAGGAGTTGATAGATTGGATGAAAAACATGGAGAAGTTTTTTGAATGGAGAACTATGAGATAATACAAGAAGGTAAAATTTACATACACAAAATCAAAGGGTCACGCAATGATTTGGTGGGATCACTAGTAGAAATAAAGATAGAGAAAAGGTAAAGAGAAGATCAACTAATGAAAAAATATGGAGAATAAGTGGAGGGAGAAATTTCTTCATGTGGATTATGCACAAACCCTATACATAAGATTTAAAAATTTGAGGTAGAAGGATCACAATATACAAGAGTATATAGATGGCTTTTACAAGCTTTTCATACGCATAGAACATGATGAGATAGAAGAGTAGATGGCTGCAAGGTATGTAAATGGTTTGAAGTTTTTTATGCAAGATGAATTAAACATGCATATAATACTTTGCATGGAGGAAAATTATCAATTAGATTTGAAGGTAGAAAAAAAACAAAATAGACATAATTTCAAAAGAACATATATTGGGCCAAGAAGAGGACAAGCCCCTCCTATAAGAGGATGAGGTAGATTTAATACAAATAGAGGTGGGTTTAAAACCACTAGAGGAGAATCATCATGTGGTCCATAAATACAAGAAGATAATAGATAAATGTTTCGATACCAACAAAGATGGAGAGGATTTTAGAGAGGACGAAGCTATGGTGGTGGTAGAGAATGGTTTCATAATCAACGTAGGTCTTATGTTTGTTATAGATGTAGAGAAGAAGACCATAGAGTGTTTGAGTGTCCACACTACCAAGATCAAGAAAAGAGGCAAGAGGATTGTCCAAGAGTGAATTTAGTTGAAGTTGTAATAGAAGAGTAAAATACCAAAATTGTAGCAACATATATTGGAGAAAATCTCATGATGAGAAGAACAATGATTTCTCTAAGGAAATAACATGTGCAAAATAAAGAAGGTGGTGATGTATGGTTGCAAACAAATATATTTTAAACAAGGTTTACTTTAGGAAGTAAGATATGCAAAGTAATTATAGAAGGTGGTAGTTGTGAAAATATGGTTTCTAAAGATATGATTGAGAAACTAGGTTTGTAGTGTGAAAAACATCCTAATACTTATTTGATTTCATGGTTTAAGAAAGGAAAAGAACTTATAGTAGATAAAAGGTGATTAATCAAGTTTCTATAATTAAAACTTATAAGGATTAAATATGGTGTGATGTTATACCAATGGATGCATGCCATGTGTTATTGGTAAAGCCATGATAGTTTGATAGAAAAGTAGTTCATCATGGAGAAAATAACACATATGGTTTCTTGAAAGGTGGTATGAAGGTAGTTTTGTTACCTCTTAAAGAAGAAGGGCAAGCTAAAAGTATGTTAACTACAAAAGAATTTATCAAAGACATGAAGATGACATGTTGTTGTTATGCATTAGTATTGAAGAAAAAAGATAGAAAAGTGGTACATGTACCAACAAAAGAAATAATAGTGTTGAAAGAATATACAAATGTTATACATGATGAGTTATTAGATGGTTTACCACCAAAGAGAGATATTCATCATCATATTGAGTTAATTCTAGGATCGTCTCTACCTAATCAAGTAACTTATAGGATGAGTCTAATAGAACATGTAAAATTAAATAACTAGGCTATTGAATTGGTCAAGAAGGGTGTAGTAAGGGAGAGCATGAGTCTATGTGCAACACCAATGTTTCTAACTCCAACGAAAGATGGAAGGTGGAGGATGTGTGTGGATAATAGAGTAATCAATAAAATTACAATCAAGTACACATTTCTTATACCTTGTTTAGATGGTATGATGGATGTTCTTACAAAAGCAAAATATTTTATTAAGATTGACCTAAGGAGTGGATACTATCAGATTCAAATTCATGATGAAGATAAATAAAAAACACATTCAAGACTAGATAGGGTTTATATGAATGGATGGTGATTCCATTCGGGTTATCTTATACACCCAACACATTTATGATAGTGATAAACATAATGTTATGAGAATACAATAGTAAGTTTGTGGTGGTTTATTTTTATAATATTTTAATATTTAGTAAGATTAAAGAAGAACACTTACAACATTTGAGAATGGTATTATAATTGTCAAGAAAAGAGAAGCTCTATGCGAATTTAAAGAAACACATATTTATGCAGAACAATTTGGTATTTTTGGGATTTTTAATTTTAGTAGATGATGTAAGAATGGATGAAGAAAAGGTAAAGGTAATTGTTGAGTGACCTATCCCAAAGAGCATCACAGAGGTAAGAAGTTTCCATGGTTTAATAACTTTTTACATAAAGTTTATTAAGAATTTTAGTAGTCTTGTTCTACCAATAACAAATTGTATTAGAGTAAAATAATTTTTATAGACAAGGGAAATACAAGAAAGCTTTGAGTTGTTAAAGAATAAAATTATTGAAAAACCTATTTTGGCACTTCTAGATTTTAGCAAAGTGTTTGAGGTTGATTGTGATGCTTCATTTATGGGAATTAGTGATGTGTTGAGTCAAGAAGGGATGTCAATAGTAGATTTCAATGATAAATTGAACGAAGTAAGAACAAATTATTATATGTATGATGTTGAAGTTTATGACATTGTACAAGTATGAAGACATTGGAGGCATTACCTAGTGCTTAAAGAGTTTATCCTATTTATTGATCATGAGGCTTTGAAGTATGTGAACACTCAAAATGAGTTAAATAGTAGGCATGGAAAGTGGGTGTCTTTTTTATAGGGTTATACTTTTATGTTGAAGCATAAATAAAGAAAACAAAATTAGGTAGTTGATGCTTTGAGAAGGAAAATGGGGTTGATAACTACTATGGTGAGTGAAGTAGTTGGATTTGAATTTATTAAGGAATTATATGATATTTATCTAGACTTTGGCAACATAGTTGAGCAATGCAAGAATCCATTAACAAGTGATACAAGTAATGTTTATGGTGAGTATATTATGAAGGATGGTTATCTCTTCAAAGGGAAACAATTATGTATTCCAATTGAGTCTCTAAGAGACAATATTATAATATAATTGCACAATGGTGGTTTGGCTAGAAATTTTGGTAAGATAAAGTCAATAACTTTGGTGCAGGAGAAGTATTTTTAGACAAAGATGAAGAGACATGTGAAAAAATATGTTGTAAAGTGCAAGATATCTCATGCAAAAAATATAGGGATGTATATGCCATTATTGGGTCCAAGAGGACCATGGATAGATTTGAGTATGGATTTTGTGTTGGGATTACTAAACACACAGATAGTTAATGATTCAATTTTTGTTATTGTAGATAGGTTTCTTAAGATAGTTCATTTTATTTCATGTAAGAAAACCAATGATGCCACTAGAGTTGTAGAACTATTTTTTAAGGATGTTATGATATTGCATGGTGTTCTAAAAACTATTACATTAGATAGGGACATAAAATTTCTAAGTAATTTTTGGAGGACTTTATGGAGGAAGATGGGGACCAAGCTACAATTCAGTAGTGCATACCATCCCCAAATGGATGGATAGATAGAAGTTGTAAATAGGAGCTTGGAAAATTTGTTGAGATACATAGTTGGAGAGAATCCCAAGCAATGGGACTTAGCTTTACCACAAGATGAGTTTGCATATAATAGTTCAGTGAATAGATCAATAGGAAAATCAAAATTTTAGATTGTTTATGGGAGAAATCCTATGAGTATTTTATATTTGGTATAGTTACCAATTGTAGAATGAGTTAGTGATGATGTAGAAGCATTTACAGAACATATAAAATAGTTACAAGAAGAAGTAAGAAGAAATTACAGGAAAGTAATGAAAAGTATAAAGAAGTAGAAGATTTTAGAAGAAGGTCAAAAATATGGTTTTGTATAATTTCTTTTCTTTTTGGTTAGATTAGGGTAGGATAGATTTACATGCTTTCCTCCAAGTACCTTGTGCACATTCCCTTTTATGTTGTGTGTTTCCTTTCAATAAGTGCCTTGGGCAATTTGTTTTGTTTTTCCTTGTTACTTCAAGAGGATGTTCTAGAAAGTGTCAGCGTTATTGAACCAAAGCATAGACTCCATAGTAGGCATGCTTCCCTATGAGTCACCAGAAATGTTAGCCATTTTTGGCCTACATACTAAAGCTCTTGCATTGTTTGATGAAGAAATGGACCAAAGGGGCTTAGAGAAGGATCTAATCAGGTTGTTCAAGGGTCAACAAAAATGTTTAAAAGCAAGCTTGCAAGCCAAAGGGCCAAGTGCAAACTTTGTGAAAAGTTATTTTATTTGGTAAATTCCTTGTTGATTCTTTAGGGATTTGAAAGAACTAAGTGTGTTTCTTCCCTTGAGCTTTTATTTGGTTTAAACTTCATGGTTTTCTTTCAAAAAAATTGTCCACATAATTTTTTTGAAGGAATGTTTTTTTTTTTGGCCAAGTGTTCTTTTCGAGATATTCATTTTTGGCTAAGTAATGAAATTTCATTCGGATAATTTGTCCAAAAGAAAAGTTTAGAAGAAATGAACTCATCAAGAAAGTTTCCCTATACAACTTTCCTGAAGGGTTATTTTCTTGAAAAAGTGGACTAAAACAATATTTTTGAAGGGCACTTTCAATTTTTTTGAAAGGTTATTCATGGAAAAGTGCCCAAATAGGTTTTTTTGAAGGGTGCCTTTTGGGAGAAATGGTTCATTCAAATATTTTTGAAGGGTACTTTCTCTCCACAAAGAGCCAAACACTTTTCTAAAATACCATTTTAGATGTTCTGAGAGTAGCTTTCAAAGATTCTGAAGGGTATGTTCCTTTCAGAAGGACCATTTGTAGAAAGCCAAAAGGGTCTCTTGCCCTTTGAGAAAGTCTTGGTCAAAAAGCCCGAAAGGCAATTTTGGAAAGGTTCGTAATGAATTCCTTCGGACTTTTATCTAAAGGAAATTATCAAAGAAAATGTTTTAGGGAAAATAAGCCCAAGGGATAAGTCACGAGTAGTACAAAACCCAAAGAGTAAGGAGTTGCAGATGAAAACTCTAAAGCAAGTAATAAATAATGAGAAGTTTGAAGTAAGCTGCAAGGAGTGTGAATCCCGAATGAGTAAAATGGAAAGTTCCAAAAGGAAAATTATGGAAAATAGTTTGCTAAAATCAAATAGTCATGGAACATTAAGGTCAAGGTCAAAAAATCCAAAGGGCCAATCATCCAAGGACAAGTGGCACAATTAAATACAATTCACTTTCAAAACATGCAAAGTGGTCAAATAGGGATTAAACGTGTCTAGGTGGAGCAAAAAACTTGGATGGACCAATTGGGATAGTCCAACTTACAATAAAGAACACACCAAGATTTAATGCAAAAATAAAAACACTCTGACTTGGTAGAGACATGCAACTACCATGGGTATGGCTTGGTCAGTTCTGAAGAGGAAGACTTGAATGTGTGAAGGGTTGAGGAGATTTTATAGTGATCTTAGGTAGTCTATTTCATGGTCAAAGTAGTCATAATAGTAGTGGCTCCTATCATCAATGACTTCTTCTCCCCTTTTTCTGTTCTCCCATGCAAGTCCCTCTTCTCTCTTGGCCCCTTCTTCTATATATATAGGCTTTTAAGCCATTGTAATGGTTCCCAGTTTTTTAGATTTTGTTTTATCTTTTTGGGAGATGGGACATTCTTTGAGATATTAAAAAATATGCTCAGTTTGATTAGGCTTGATCCTGTCAAGCACTTGTAAGAACTACCTTTTGATGTAATAAAAGGACTTTCTTTGCCTATCTCTTGCCTTGGATTCATGTCTATTGAGTTGTGGACTATGGTAATGTGTGAAGGAGAATCTTCCTTGTCCATGGTCCTCTTTTTTGACCTTGTTTAGGGTGTTTTCAAGGTTATTTGTAGGTCTGGTTTAGTGTTCTTTCTACCATTGATGTGAGCTTTCAGTGAGTCATAAAAATCCTCTGTGTTTGCATTCATTTCTTTCGAAACCTTCCCCATGAAATACTAATGCAACCAACTCGATCTTGAGATTGTGCAAGTTGGTATTATCCTTTGTAGAATCAATGTGGATTCAAGCTAGTGAGATTTTCCCATTTAGCTTTGGTGCATCACCTGGTTATCTTTCTTAGGAGTCCTTATGCCCTTTCTAACCCTTTTCCTTGTGAAGCATTAGTTTAGATTTTAGTTTAGGTGAGCATCAAAGAGGAATCAACCTATTCCAGAGGTTTAACCTCACTACAAGATACCCATAACTTGAGGTTATTCCCATGATTGTAGCTGTAAGTGAGAGAGCCTAAAAAACTCTCCCACAAGGGTGCAATCTTGTGGTACAATAGTTTTTGGTATGCCCAATGGGACCAAGGTCCAAAGTAGTAGAAGGATTTTTGGTGTTGTTCTTCTACATATCAGCCTTTGGAGGCATTCAACAAATATCAATGGTGATTTTGAACATCTATCAAGTGGTTTAATGTAGTCCAAGTGCTTGATCATCATTATTTGGTATGTACAATCAATCATATTTTGATCAAAATACTCATTCTCTGCCTCGACATCCTTCATATCAAGTTAGCAATGTTTATGGCTTCGCCTCAAGTGGTTTTTGAGATTCTTATGGGTAGCCTTCTTAGTCTCAAACTATCCTTAGTTTTGCTCCAAACCAATCCATTTCAAGTTGGAGGTAAATGATCTTAGGGTATCAAAAGTACATGATGGAACTTAATACGTAGAGGGGATATGGTCAAGATATCCCTGACAACATCATTCATGACATAAGAGCTGTATTAGAGCAAATGAAAGAGAAATGGACACCTATTGAAAGGGCAAATTGGAACAACCTCTCAGATGAGATGTTGAATGTGAGTGGTTACATCCAAAGCATTAAGGATAAACTGAATAGCCTTGAAGAATAGTAGGTCCAATTCTATCAACCTTATCTGTCTTCATATACACCACCTCAAACCTCATATATATCACCCATTATTACCCACAAGGCCACTCTAAGTGAAACCACTTATGTTCCAAGTTCTTCAAGTGTCCCTCAAACCTTCCCTTCTTGGAATTCAATTCAAGAAAGCTTTCAAAGAAAGGAGGAAACTATTGTATAATAGCTTGTCATTGAGATCCAAGATCCCACTTATCTTCCTTAATAACCCTCATATACATCATATCAACCCTCTTATGTTCGTTATCTTCATAAGGCCCATGAATAACTTAAAGAGAAGCTTTTCAAAGAAAATATAGATAGGTAGATCAAAGAGTTTAAATTGAAGGTGAAGAAAGAGGAAGAGAGTCAAAATCAAGAAAGGGAAGATGTTTCCCACACATTCCCTTCATGGAAATTAGTTAGGGAAGGCATACAAAAAGGGGAGGTATCAGTGATGAAGGTCCAAGAACCAATTCAAAAAAGAGAGGCTACTCCTAATGCTTTTCCTTCATGGGAGTCAGTCTAGAAAGGCTTTTAGAAGGAGGAGGTGCTAGTTGAGATAATCCAAGAAGCAGTTTTTGAAAAGGAGTTGGTTGTACCAAATCAAGCAACCATAGATCAGCTCAATGAGCTAAGTTTACAAGAGTTTTGAGACTCTCTCTCCTTCTCTCAAGAGCCACCAAAGAGACCATTCAAAGTCCCTAGATGGAAGGATACGTTCCTAAATTGTAAGTAAGGTGAACTTCATCACCCTCCCACCATCTCCCTCTTAAAGGAATAACCTATTCTACAAGGGTTAGAGGAGGAGATTGCAATCTAAGTTCAATCTGAAGAAGTTAACACAAGTGTCTATGATGAAGAGATCATGATAGGAAACCCACTTTAGTCAGAGGGGGAAGAATCAGTTTTAGACTAATCTTCTTGGCATGGTTTCGATACTAGTAAGCTTGATCTTTAAAAGGACAACCCTCAAGATGATAATGAGGTAGACCTTGAATGGACTACTGGAAGTCCATTCTACATAGATGAAGAAGAGGTTGATTCATTTTAGGATGAATTGGAGCTAGAAAAAGGGAAATTGGACCTTGAGTAAGATAAATATGTTCTTCTGGACCTTGAAAGTTCAAATCAACCCTCATTTGCAGTTGAGGAACAAGAAGAAATATTGAGTGAGGTTGATGAGGAAGACATCTTGAGTGCACAAGAAGTGCATCTTGAAGAACCACCACCTTGTGTGATGAAGGAGAACCTTGAGGATAAACAAAGTTTTCAATATGAACATTTTCTTCAAGGAAACTATGATTTGATTATGCCTAATAAGCATGATGGTGAAGCAAAAAAGAGCAAGAGTGAGGTAAAATTTGACTGCTTAATGTTTGTGTTGACAAAGGGATGTCCTATCAGGCACCTTGCTCAGTTAGGAGATGAAAAGGAGGAACCATCATAGGTTGTGCTCAATTAAAAGCATAAATTTGAGCACGAACAAGAATAAGACCAACTTGCATATCCATTTTAGGATGGTGGTATAATCAATCAATCAGGATGGGTAAGCGAGTCTATTTTTGTTCTTTTCTTTGGAGAAGTGTGTCATCAACTTGTTAAAAATCTAGTACTTCTCCATATTTATTTAGTAGCTCTCAAACATGTAAAGTATAGTGTATTAGTGAGGAAGGGTAGCTATTTTTTACAATCAGCCAATGGTTTTGTATAGTTTCTTTTCTTTTTGTTTAGATTAGGGTAGGATAGATTTCCAAGCTTTTTTCCAAGTGCCTTGTGCACATTCCCTTTTCTATTATATGTTTCTTTTCAATAAGTGCCTTGGGAACTTTGTTTTATTTTTCCTTGTTGCTTGAAGAGGAGGTTATAAAAAGGGTCAACCTTGTTGAACCAAAGCAGAGACTCCATGCCCAATGGACTAGACAAAGCAACATGAGCTAGGTTCTTCAAGCATAGTAGGCATGCTTCCCTGCAAGTCACCAAAAATGTTGGCTATGTTTGGCCCACATACTAAATCTCTTGAATTTTTTGATGAAGAAATGGATCAAAGGGGCGTAGAGAAGTATTTGATCAGGTTGCTCAGTAGCAATGTTTAAAATCAAGCTTGTAAGCCAAAGGGCTAAGTGCACACTTTGTGCAAAGTTATTTTATTCAGCTAAGTCCTTGTTCATTATTCAAGTGTTTGAAAGAACTAAGTGTGTTTCTTCCCTCAAACTTTTCTTTAGTTTAAAATTCATGGTTTTCCTTCAAAAAAATTGTCCACATATTTTTTCTGAAGGAATCTTTTTTTTAGCCAAGTGTTCTTTTCAGGATTTTCATTTCTGGTTAAGTAATGAGATTCTTTCAGATAATTTTTTGAAAGAAAGGTTTCAAAGAAATGAACTCGTCAAGCAAGTTTACCTATACAACTTTCTCAAAGGGTTATTTTCTGGGGAAGGTGGACCAAAACAATATTTTTGAAGGGCACTTTTAAAATTTCTAAGAGGTTATTCATGACATAGTGCCCAAATAGGTTTTTCTGAAGGGTGCTTTTTGGGAGAAACAATTTATTCAAATATTTTTGAGTGGTACTTTCTCTCCTCAAAGAGCCAAAAACTTTTCCAAAAGACCATTTTAGAAGTTTTGAGAGTAACTTTCAAAGATTCAGAAGGGTATGCTCCTTTCAAAAAGACCATTTACAGAAATTCGAAGGGTCTCTTTCCCTTAGGGAAAGTCCTTATCAAAAACCTAAAAGGCAATTTTGAAAAGGTTATGAATGAATTCCTTCAGACTTTTTGTCTAAAGGAAATCACCAAAGAATTTTTTTTGGGGAAAATAAGCTCGAGGGATAAGTCACGAGCAGTACAAAACCAATAGAGTAAGGAGTTATGGATGAAAACTCCAAAGCAAGTAATGAGCAATGAGAAGTCTAAAGTAAGTTTCGAGGAGTGTGAATCCCAAATAAGTAAAATGGAAAGTTAGGGAAAGAAAATTATGGAAAATAGTCTGTAGAAAGCAAACTGCTATAGAACATTAAGGTCAATGGTTAGCAAATCCAAAGGGCCAATTAGCTAAGGACAAGTGGCACATGTACATACAACTCACTTCTAGAACATGCAAAGTGGTCAAACAAGGATTAGATGAGTTTAGGTAGAGAAATAAACATGCAAGGACCAATTGGGATAATTCAAGTTGCAATAAAGAACATGCCAAGCTTTAATGGAAAGATCAAAACACTCAGACTTGGTAGAGACATGTAACTACCACTGGTATGGCTTGCTTAGTTTTTGAAGAGGAAGACTTGAATGTGTGAAGGGCTCAAGGAGATTTTACGATGATCTTCAGTGGTTGATTTCATGGTCAAAGCAGTCACAACATCAGTGGCTCTAGTCATTGACAACTTTTTATCCCCTTTTTTTGTTCTCCCATGCAAGTCCCTCTTCTCTCTTATCCCCTTCTTGTATATATATAGTCTTTCAAGCCATTGTAATGGTTCTTAGTTTTTTAGATTTTGTTTTATCTTTTTGGGAGACAGGACATTCTTTGAGATATTACAAAATATGTTCAACTTGATTAGGCTTGAACTTGTTAAGAACTTTTTAGAACTACCTCTTGATGCAATAAATGGACTTTCTTTGCCTATCTCTTGCCTTGGATTCATGTCTATTGAGTTGTGCACTATGGTAATGTGTGAAGGAGAATCTTCCTAATTCATGGTCCTCCTTTCTAGCCTTGTTTAGGGTATTTTCAAGGCTATTCATAGGTCTGGTTTAGTGTTGTTTTTGCCATTGATGTGAGCTTTCAGTGAGCCATAAAACTCTTCTTTATTTGCATTCATTGCTTCCAGAACCTTCTCCATGAAATACTAATACAACCAGCTTGATCTTGAGATTATGCAAGTTGGTATTATCCTCTATAGAATTAGTGTGGGTTTAAGCTGGTGAGATGTTACCATTTAGCTTTGGTGCATCACCTAGTTAGCTTTCTTAGGAGGCCTTAACCACTTTCTAACCTTTTTCCCTGTGAAGCATTAGTTTAGCTTTTAGTTTAGGTGAGCATCAAAGAGGAACCAACCTACTTCAGGGGTTTAATCTCGTTACAAGATACCCACAACCTGAAGTTATTCTCATGATTGTGGATGGAAGTGAGAGAGCCTAAAAAGCTCTCCCACAAGGGTGAAATCTTGTGCTACAATAGGTTTACTTAAGGAAAGAGAGATTTTTTAAAGGCACATATAAAAATTTGAAGTACAATTTTTTTTGACCATGCATAATTGTGAAGAAAATCAATAACAATGCTTACAAAGGTGAGTTTACCACATAATTTTGATATCTCTCAAGTATTTAATCTTTTAGATTTATATGATTTCCATGAAGAATATGGTGAAGGTGAAGAAGTAGATTAGAAGCAACAGATGCCAAAGAAGAAGAAAGAAAAGATAGTGCAGGTTCTGGATAAGAAGACAATAAACATAAAACAAGGAAGTTATGAGAGGTATTTAGTATAGTGGAAATGATTAGATAAGGAAGACAATACTTAGATTACAAAATGGGAGTTGAAGAATATTGGCAATGGTACAATCAGAGCAACTCATAGGAGCTAAGTTGTTTTTAACAGAGGAGAATGATGCAGAAAAAGAATTCAAACTTCTAGAGGCCATAACTTTTAATTTGTAACTCTGTTTGAGCCCATATTCACACCAAAATGAAAATCTCAAAAAGTTCAATGCTGCCATAACTATCCCTTGCAGTTATGAGACATTTTTGATATTTTTTGGAGGTCATACATGACCATTTAAGCATCCAAATTGTAGTTTAATTTTATTTTTGGATTTTCTCTAAATTTAGAAATTATCTATTTTTGTAACCAGACTTAAACTTTAATTGAAATTAGTTTGATAGGTTGATTTTAGTGTTTAGTTTATTTTGGTGATTTTTAGAGCTGTGCATGCTTGCATGCGATAGTTACTAAAAATAGTAGCTACTAAAAATAATAGGTTGAGTTTTATTTATTTTTAGATTTTCAAATTTTACTTGTCAACTCCAATTCTGGGTTGAGGCTTATTTATACATTATTTTTAATTATTTGAATCATTCAAATATAGATAAATTTATTTAGAATCTTAGCCTATTATATTTTTATTTATCTTGATAGTATTCAGATTCATTAAATATTTTCAAATGTTGATTCAGTGGAGCAATTGATTCATTCAATGTACTATTGTGTCCTTCCATTTTTAATAACATTATCAACAATTAGATCTTATGTCTTATGTTTCAATGTATAACATCTATTGATAATATGTCTTGAAGATCTATAGTACTCATAATATGCATTAACATCACACTTTCTATGTAATAACTAAGATGTGTCCAATTAATGTGGCGGAGGTAAATATATGATGTTGCATTCAAGTAATTGTTTAAACTCTTGGTGATGATTCTCTTGTAACCTTGTAAACTGTTATGCTCATGAGAAATAAGAACACGCCTATTATATGGTGGTAATATTGAATTTATTGCATTTTTGACATCATTATTATCCTTAAAAGTAGGATGTAATCACTAGTCTTATCCTTGAATGTTGATTTACCTTGATATTTGGAGTAATTATAGGTAGAGACATTAGACCCATATTGTGTGTTGGACTCTAAAAGTTTGATCTCATAGTTACAAACCATATGGAAAATCTCATTAAAAGATGGATGCATTTTAAACATGACTTTGTCTTTGAGAGGTCAAAATAAATTGTTGAAAAATTACTTTGTACCTCACTTTTAGTTGGTTGGTGAGACATCTTCATAAACATAGTTTTTAATTTAAGCACACCTAATCACTAACTATGTTTTGAAAATTTTGAAAATGTGACCTTTTGACTAATGTAATTATAAAAATTAGCTAAGAAGCTATCAACAAAATAATTTAAATGATGCATGGATCCCAATGGTAGAGCATACAAATAATCCAAAACATAGTCCTTAAGACTTACAAGAAAGATCTTAGTCATCAATAAATCAATGAGCATAAAAACAAAACACGAGGAATAAAAGGATTGAATATGATGTGAAGGATCACCCTTGTCATTATATAATTCACATTTAGACACAATGAAATTGATAAGAAAAGGGTAGACAAGGACATCATGAGCCAATGGATTGTGTAATATATCACATAAACTGGTTGTTTGGCTAGATCTTTGAGAACCTTCATGAATTTGTCTAATTTTCACTTGCATATCTTGAATATCTCATCGAATCAATGTATCATGTGATGTAATAGAAGGGATAGGAACCAAAGTATGATTAACATGTGTATGAATAGATGCTCAATGTTTTTTCCAAGACCAATAGACATTATACTAGATGTGTATTGAGAACACTTAGTAATAGTAGGAATCAAAAAAGGAGGAGTTGGTTGTGGATAAATAGTCATAGTAACCTAAGTAAAAGTAAGGTGGGTAAGCATACAAGATGGAGCAATAGGAACATTAACATCTTGACTTATTGTAAAATGAGAACTTCCAGTAGAATAGAAACATTTAAAGATTCATTTGTAACATTTCATTCTTAGATGTATATTTCTTAGCCAATTTTAAATTATTTTTAACCTCTGTAACAACATAAATCATAACATCAATCTCTTTAGGAACTATCAAGAGATATTTCTCACATATAGTTTTTTCCATAATAATTAAGTTTTGGAAAAGAATTCCCTCTATAAGAATTGTAATCACAAACATTAACATCTATCATCCCAAGTATCATCATAAATATGATAATCATGTTCAACATATGCATATTCATCATTTTCATTATCATCAACCATAGAAGGAACACAATTTTTGTCAACAATTGCCAATTTCTTTTTCAAACAAGTAGAAATACCAAACAAAATAAGCTAAATCAAATCAATATTTGCACCATTAAATCTAACACTTTTCCTAGTGTGGATTATAGATTTGGATTTATTAATTGGTATAAGATGTAAAAATATATTAAATGAAAGAATCCAGGGAAAATAATGTTGCAATAATGAATAAAAACCTTAAATGAGTATATATGAAACAACCAAAACAATAAACTGTAGGGGAAATAAATAGCATGAAACCTTAAGGTTGATAGATTCGATTCACATTAGGTTCATCAAAATATTTTACAAAAATGGTACACAAGTGTTAAAAAACCACCAATATTATAAAATAATGGCATAAGGGGTATTTAGGAAAAACAACAAATACAATAAACCAAACCTCCTCAAGTGCTAAAATGGGAAATGATTGATTGAATGATTGATAATTGAAATGAAAAATGGAAAGAAATGAACAAAGAGAGATGTGTACTTGAATGTGACTTACGTCAATTCTAGAAACAACTTAGATGATGTAAAATAGACTCTAGAAATGAATAGAAAATATCCTTGGAAGAAGATTGTGTTTAGTGCAAACAACTACTTTTGCTACCATTGATAACGATTGAACCACTTTCATATTACCAAAAATGGAAGTTTTGGTCACATATAGAAAGCAACTATGAATATGTCCTTATTGATCGTGGATATCTAAAACTTTATAAGATGCTTCATCAATAACATAGGTTTAGGAATCTGTCTTTACTAAATAGAATGAGTGTGCACAATCATCTCAATCTTCTTTACTTTGATGTAACCCTAGTTCACTAAAATGTCACAAAAATATAAAAAATGTGTAAAGTCAATACCCTAACCCCCTTGATCATTACAACTATGTATATCACATCCTCAAAATCAAGGCTTGTGTAGTTATATGCATGTGAGTGACCCAACCCAAGTGAGATAAAGGACTTCACCTTCTCTCTCAAAGATAATTAATGATAAATTTATATTCTCCTTAATGTGATCTTATTTTGGTATAAGTATGAAACCAAAATATGATGAGGGAATAATATGATCAATGTGTAGCCTTAAAAATTGTGTAATAGATAGATTCAATGTGTAACTTAATAATGAGGAGATAGGAGGTTCTGAAATAGATTGCTTGATGATGATTGCTTTAGGGTAAATATGTATATGCAGGCTCCTTTGAATTTAAATTTGGACACATTAATGTGTAGGCCGACCATGGAAAAGAGTGAAAACCAATAATCAAGGCATGGGAAATCAATACAAGGTACAAAGGACCCATAGAGGGAACTTGACCATTTTTTATAGCGTTTAAACTAGTCAAGTTGGAAAAGACCATGAAACAAAGATTAAGTTGAATTGGGGATGACTAGAGGGATTTTGATGTAGACAACTAACAAATCTAATGGTGTTTATGGGAAAATCTGAATGACACAAGGTTATTAAGGGTCTAATGTGAAGGGAAAGTATATCAAAAAGATAAAAAAGTACACAAATTAGTAAAATACATGAAAAATAAAAAAGACATTGTGATTACTTGGTTTGCACCAAAATTATGTGTCTACAGATACCCAACACTTCCTCCTATTAATACCCTAGTTTGGTTATGGGGACTCTAAATCTAAATACTCCTACCAATATGCAAACAAAGAAACTATTATATGACTAAGTCAATGGTTATGTGTACTTGAATTCTATGACATATATATTGAGACCCATAATAGGCTAAGGGTGTATCAAATGATGAAAAAGGGGATAAAAAGTGACTCTAAACTTATAGTGAAATATAAATCAAAATCAAAATGAAAAAAATACCATAAGCATAGGGAAACCAAGGGGATACTATAATTAAGACACAAGAGAAACAAAGAACCCAATTGGGTGACCTAAAATAGAAGTAAGTAGAAACTCCCATAGTCCATATGCACATGCCTAGAAATATGGAATCAAATAAAAGAAACAATAATAAAGAAAAAAATATGTAGAAGTACTAAGATATTTAATTTGAAAACATGAGTAGTTAGTTAGGAAAATCTAAATAATAATATAACCATAATCAAGGGGATATAATATGGATGTTTAGGGTGCTTAGGATAGGTTTTTAGCCTATATTTATCATCTCATCTTATGTATGTTTCCCACCTATAAAAAGTGTATTAATGACTATTATGCATAGTCAATAGGTGGTTTGTTATTGGTAGGTAGGTAGATATTCTCATGGAATTTCCCCACTCATTAGGGATGTAATATTTCATTTCTATTATTAAGTTGGAAATCATGATAAAGGAATAAGTGAGATTTCCTCATTGGTAGGAACATTTTTTACTTGTAAGGGCCAATTTAAAGGCATACATTTTTTCAATACAAACTAGTTAGAACCTTGAAATTATATTCTATATACAAACACATAGTTTATTTGAGTAAGATAATTTGTTGCACATCCTGCATGTAGACCCCTAAAGGGACAATTCACCACATGTGTTGTGTAGACCCCTATCTGCTATATTGCTTGATCATTTGAGAGGAATGATTGCTCATTGAGTATGTAATCCTCATTAGGAGACATGTTATTCATCAATATATATATATAACTTAAAGCATGTGTATAATCAAGATCTAAATTACGGTGGTGGGGTACCATGAGTTTAAGAAAGATAAAAAAATATCATTATTTTCATCACCTTCATTACTTACTATATTTTCTTCCATAACAATATGATCTTTTTTTTGCTAGATAATAAGGGTTGGAGGGTCCTTCACCCATTTTATTAAATGAAAAACAAAATTACAAAGCCCATATGGTGATGGATGAAGTTAAAATACACCTGAGAACCGAATGATTCACAGTTTTGAATCGAGGGCCAAAAACTTAGACATAACACCACATTAAAAAAACACCAGACCAAAGACCTATATCCCAGACATAAGAGCACAACAACCCAAAATTCATAGTAAAAACCACTTATAAATAAGACACCATCGATACTAGCATCACCAATTTACAAGGCATTGCCAACCACCAATGTCCCACCACCATGTTCATCTTTAATGCCCTCAAAAGGGGCTCCAACCAACACAAAGATATTGGAATCAATGACCTAGTCAACTACAACCTCCATCCTATCCACATTAGTCCATCGAGGTGAGGTGAATTTCCACCTCCTCTTTAAATTTATAACTTGATTCACACATAATTTCCCTCCTAAACTAGGAACCACCCTCATTCCTTCCAATTGAGCTTGTATGCGTGTCAAGGTAGCTCTCTTTCTGGTAATGGGCCCAGTCCTCACACATACTATAATTGAATATGAGAGGGGTGTATTCCTAAAAGAGTCATGAGAGTAGTTTCACCACCAATGCTAAGTTTGGATAATTATCTCACTAGAGAGTAGCCATAATTGATGTTGATAGGGAGTGTAGGGCTCCCAAATCTAGAATTGGCATGTGGTTTCCAAAGGACCCAAGTTCTGAAGCTAGGATTGCAAAAATTCTATGTGAACTATAACGTTATCAAACATGTCATCCAAATCTTGAAAGGCTCTAAATGGGATGAGACTAGTGTTTACCAACCTAGGAAAAGCTTGAAGTCTGTTGTCTTTCAGAGATAAATCCTCCACAACTACCTCTGAGCAAACATGAAAGCACTCCTGAACCAGTTGTGATGACACTACCAAAGTCATTTATTTATCTGTAGAAACCTAAAAGAAATTTTACATAAACATGAACAACACCAGAGAGTTAACCGTAACCCTGTATTTTGTCTCCAAGAATATTATACCCATGAATTCTTTTACAACATGCAAAACATTCCCCATCTGAATGAAGATAATCCATTTTAACCTAGTGTCTAACACCTAACCTTCAAATGTCAATTCTCATTTGACTACTAGGACATACAAAGAAGGCTCATTGAGAGCCACTTAGAGAATTCATTCCATGATTAATTGATCCACTAGCCAATATTTACAAAGGTTAGTTAGATAAATGCCAAGCCTAGCCAAACATTATAACATTAAAGACCATAGTCTTGAGTTGGGTGATGGGGCATGGAAATCATCAGGTGAAGTGTGGATGATAGTTCCCACGCTTTGGTCATTTAACATCATTGATAGTCCCTTCACCCCATGAATCTTGAGCTCAAAACAATCATATGGTATTAAATAGATCCCACCTCTCTCAATAATTATTGTGGATTAACTCTTTTGCTTGATAAATGCCTCTATGTACCAACTCATCAACCACTTGATTCACTTCACGAAAGCAATGCATAGCCTCCCATACAATTAAATATGTTAGGCATTCCCATGACAAGCTCAAAATATTCTTGAGGTTCTATAAATCTGCCTTCCCATTCCACATAACATGAATTATAATCATTGAGTCTCCTTCAACGATGATTCAGTCAATTCTATAAGTACACACAAGCTCAAGTCCGAAAACTAATGCTTGGGCCTTGTATTCATTATTGGTTCCATACATCAATTGGTTTGAAGTTGTTCTAATGAGAGATATTGTGCAATCCAAAATTACACAACCTACAACAAATGCACTAGGGTTACCCCTAGTCATGTCATCAAAATTTAGTTTAAACATTCCTGGAGAAGGCGGCTTCCAATCCATCCTCCCTGCACGTTTATCAACCTTTATCAACACATCTGAACCATTAATGGGAAGTTATATTATCATTCTTATTGATGTTATCTCAAACAATTGGATCATTTTTATGCTCGCTTATTTGTGGGGATAGTCTTGTATTTTCAAAATTTATGTTTTCTTACATGATGTATAGAATTTGGTTGTTCCTTTGGTATTTCTTTATATAAGATCTTTTATTAAAAAATTTATTGTAGATAATATACATCTATTATAATTTTAATGACTTTATTTCAATTTAAAAAATTTCAAACATTGGTGTAAAGTACAAGGAATTGCTCTAATTTGATATATCCATGGTCTACCAAGAAGAACATGTCATAAGATCCATTATTGAGTAGCATATGAAATAAAATTAAAAGTCTCTTGGGACCCACCTTAATAGATAAGTTAACACAATCGAGTGGCTCTCTACCAATACCATCATATATCATAATGATTGTTGAATTATTTTCTAAACCTATTCTATAGATTCTAGTACCATTAGCAAATTTGCTAGTACATATATTGATGCTTGAACCATTATCAACCATAATGCCATCATTTTCTTGTCTAGCTTTGCTAGTGAAGTCTCTTATGAATAAAGGCTCATTGTATTAGATTTCATGTTGGATCTCATTATCAAAAAAATAATAATTGGAGTACATATCTCGTTCCATATAATTTCACTAACCACATAATAAACACATTGAGTAAGTGAGTATTAGAAGCTATTGATGTGTCTCTTTGATCATATATATATATCTATCATGTGAACATTTCCTTGATCCTTTGGTTGATATTATGATTTGAAATAGGGTTTGTAAAAAGTTTCAAGTGTTGATTTATTGGACCCATTGATTCATTCGAATTTTTCTCTCCACTTGAAATTGATTATTATCAACGAGATTTTGTATCATATGCTTCAAGGTAATGCATATATTTGAATAATGTCCATAAATTATATGAAATTTACAAAATGTACTTGATCATAAATGTTATGTAATCTCTTTTAATTATAAAATTATCTAATATGATGAAAATTAATCATATTACACTCAACCAAAAATTTCAACACATTTTATGGACTTTCACTTGTCCTTGTAAACTTCTAACACTCCATTTTTTGAGATAATATGAGCATGCTAGGTGGTTTTTCTATAACATTGACCAAATTATTAGTATCACTATTAGGTTGAAGGTCATTCTCATTACTCCTAACTTTGAAATTTATCTTAATTTGGAACTCGACATCACTTTAAATCATAACATTTAACCCATACTTAAGCACATTTTCCTCTAAAATCTTCACTTCAAAATATTTAACCACATGAAAGAGTGACAAGTGTTGGAGACCACTTTTTACTTAATAGTTATAAGATACAAGCAAAAATACTTTGATGTTTACTATTTGGTAGTTCATGAGTCATCTTAGTTAAAATAGTCTTAAATACAAACACATACTCGCTAATAGGCTTAAATATAAACACAATCACGAATAGTCTTACATATAAGCACATACTCACTAATAGTCTCATTTGATCCTTGTTTGATTTGATAAAATTGTGTAAATTAACATTAATACTAATATTAATTAAAAATAAAGTTAATAAATCATCATCGCACATTGTAAATAATGTTCAGATCCACATGGTAAAACAAACCACCAATTAAATGCATAGTACTTCAATATTATTGGAAACAACTTAGTTGATATTTGATCATCATGAATGAAATATAAAAAGAGGCATAAAAAGCCCTAATGTCATAACAAGGCTATCCCATTCCATTGAATAATTCAAACTTTGGAGCAACAAGTCCTATTAGAAATGGATATACAAGCACTTTATAAGTAACATGATCTAGAAGAATATCATTAAAAGTGACCCTATTATTTGGCTTTTCAAACCCTTGAAAAAGAACCTTAATGTCATTTTATAAGTCATTTTAGGATTTATAATAGAAGTATAATGTTTTAGTGGAAAGTTCACAATGTGGTTGTATGCTTAAAAAATTACACTAAACCAATAAAAACATTCATATGAGACAAATCTAACCTAAATAAAATAATATAATATTAAAAATATATCTAAAATGTGCAAATACAATGATTAAGGTGCTTTAAAATTTTGACAAGGAGGTTCATAGATAAATGCCTAAAGTATGACTTACCTACACACTTTGAAAGGTTAAAAATAAGTGGGAATAGGTCCAAAAGAAATCTTAGAGAAAAACAAAGAACTTGTGTTATTCATAGAAGTGCATAAAATAGCCAAAATCAAACTGCTCAATTCTGGTCAAGAAAAAAATCATTAGCTCGATTTTCATAGATAAGGTTTAATTGTGCTAAGTTGAGTTTAATCTCAGATAATTAATGTCATATTATGATGGTGGTTTTAGTGCTTTATATGTCTATATTGATCAAAAACCTCTTTTGGATTGTTTTAGTCCACTATAAATCTCCCAAAATTACTTCTCCTTTCTCTAAACCCTGATTAACTTCAAGAGACCTTGAAAGAGCATAAAAATGGGAATAGTTATGAGGGGCCTACCTCATTCAGACCCTTGTTCTTAGATAGTTTGACAATCAACACTCGTGCAGTCTAACAATCAATCGAATAATCAATCAAGTTTAATATGAAGTTCTTGACCCTTATCCCTATGTATAAGGTGAAATAGGCCAATATATCTTATACACTCTTTCACTAATTATTCATAATTTTGTATAAGCAATAAATATACTTTGATAGATGGTAATATCAATAAAAAGTAAAGTGTGTCCTTAGATATGAATTCCAATTCTTTATCCTAAATGTATTAACATGTTTGTGTTTATATAAAATTATTGAATTTGAATTAAGACCTTATTAGTGGGCAAGATAAGAAACAAGGCATAAGAAACCATCAAAATTAAGCATAAAAGGAACCACAAAAAAAGATGACCAAAATCAAATTAGTCAATTTTGGAGAGAGAATATCCCTAAAACAATGTTTTAGACATTTTAAGAGCATCTAGGGTTGTACCGGGGGGAAAATAGTGTATATATACATGTTTTCAAGTATTTCATATTGAATGGTAATATTATCATTGACCCAATGTGATCAGAAAGATTTTTTTAAGGAAAACATAAGGCAAGGCAAGGCAATACAGTGCCCAACACAAGGGAAACACTCCAATAAAAACCTAATATGAACTAATGATCCATATGCAAAGAAACACACTAATACCATAGAACATAAACATAACTAGTCCTATACCAAAATTAGGTGTCCACATAATGCTCCATTTGATGTGATTATGTGCATACATATCAAAGTAAAATAAATAAGTGCATCTAGTAGGCTTAGAGATTAAGTTCTAGTCAAAACCTATAAATTTTACTAAAAGTTAATATAGAACATGATAATGATCTGAAAGTTAAAAGGAGAGAGATTACATTATCACATATTCTAGCTCTTAAAACCTAAAAAATGGAAAAATCATGTCTCCTTGCTATCTGCATGAATATCTTAACTGCCACTACATGTCCTCAAATGCACCTTAATGCTCATGTGTCTAGAGTGTGAATGTCCAGCGTACCTATAAGAAAATAAAAACATTTAAAAGTAGATACATATCTATATAAATAAATAATTAAAAATTGGTGAAATCACTGATTAAAAATAAATAATAAGAAAGAACACACTCCATCATCATCTTTGTAGAATCTCTAAATGTACATAGTGTGTGTTATAACTCTTTATTATGTACAACAAGCCTTATGACTCTTTAGTTTGCATCTTTCAGATGCAGAAGTAACTAATTTTAGTGTGTCTTATTGACCCCCTCTAGGGGAAAATAAAAATGTTTGGTGATCACCTCCAATATTACAGAGGAAAATGTTTGTAGTGTGTCATGTTGACCACCTACGAGAAAAATAGCTTCAATATCACCATGTATCTAAATATAGAGTAAGTGGATCATATGTCTCCATTTTGAGGTGTGGGTTAACCTACATATCGCCAATGTCAAAATAAATAATTGTACATACCATGTGTAAAATAGGTAATCACATAAATACCAATATAAAATCATAAGATGTTAGAAGGATTAAAGTGTATTCATCACATGTTCATGTATAACATTTAAAATCTATAATCATTTAATCACATATATATTAATTAAGAAAGTATGACCACTTGGGGTGTCACCATGTAAGAAAGATATAATCATGAAAATATATATGCTACTTACGAGAGTCATTTCGTTGCAAAGTGGATATGCAACTCAAGAGAGTCAAATCATTGTAAAATGTATTTGTGACTCGAGACATTATGATTACTATGGGTCCAATGCTTTGTAAGTTAATATAGTAATGGCATGCCCCTAAATTATTAGGAAATAATTAATGAGGGTAAAAATTATATTGCCTACTGTAGAAAATATATAAGTGATGAAGGACAACAATAACATGCCCGAATAGATGCCTAGTGAAAACCATGTGAAAGTAGGCAACAAACACTTATGCAATGAAGCATGATAATGGCATTACCCAATATAATCAGTGTAATATCAATGTGTGAATGGGTGTATCATGCTCCTAATGAGTGATATTTAATAAATGAAATCCAACATTAATACACCCCTATAAATGTATGAGAAGGGACCACATCAATGCAAACAACTAGAAGGAAGGACCTACATAGAAATAACAACTAAAAAGTACTCTAAGACATACACTAGAATAAATGTATAAATGACCATTTTATGTATGCCAAATTGGATGCAATGTGAGAATAAATTGTACCACCATTATATGGACAAGGTGTGGTCTATATAATCACATAAGGGATATGTTGGATTTATTCTGAGAGGGTGAGTATAATCAATATGAATACAAGTAATAGTGTGCCTTGGTGTAGACCAAAATTTAGTAAGGAAACATGGAAATGACATGCCATTATATAATCCATATACACATAAACAATAGTATGGTCTAATGTAAATAATATGTAGGTAAGGACATATGTCAAGTATAATGCCAGATTTTTTTGTCCTCCTATGTCCTGCAATTATTTGGGACATTGTTGGGTTGTGTACCTATTATTGTTTTTTTAATGTGTTTAGTAATGATCTTGCCCATGTCACTGAGGGTTTTACACATAAATATGATTATTGTCATTAATTATGGTTTAGGAAATTATGTTAATCAACTTGATTTTGATGACATTCTTAGGGTATGTGTTGAGATGATTCCATGTTTATATTATTATGTGATTACTAAAAATATGATGAGGAAGCTCTATTTATCCTTGACACATACATATGTTGACTACATTCATCTTCATTAGCTTTATTATTAGTAACATGTTGATGATTATGTATATAACTAGACCTTTAATGATGTCAGTTTTAGTTATGTTTTTCACTTAGCATTGATGTGGATTGTACTCCCCCTCTTTGATGTGATATGATTGAGATTTAGGGTTTAGCTATGGAGGATTGAGATATATATGTATAGATATGAGATTATTTGGATGTGCTAAGATTAGTTTACATGGTTATATTTTTCATGTTTTCTATGAATTTTGGACATTATTATTAATGGACATGAGATATTTTGATGTGTTATCTAACTCCATATACAATATGTATGTGATTCATTTTGAAATTAATTATGATTGATTAATGTAGTATTTTATGGTGGTTGACACCATCCAATTCACATGTGTTATTTGATTGCTATGTTAACAACATGTGTGGATGTTCATTTTATGTCTACTATTGGTTATTTTCACTACTAATTTCTTATGTGGCATGTGATGTCAATGTGTACCCTATGGGCGATTAAAACTTTGAGATGGATTTGTGATAAGATATTGTATTGATAGACATGGAGAATGATGTGTGTGTCTTAGATCATGTGACCATAATTACAAAAGGATATCATGCTTATGGACATGGAGTGTGATAGTGTGCCTATGATGGGATTCATGAAAATACATGGCATTAGCATGTAAATTATGAGATGGATCTATGAGGGGATATTGTGGTTTTGCAAATGGAATGGGATACCTGTATCATGGATTATATGACTGTGATGGATTCATAGAATTATGTGGGTAAATTATGAAGATATTGATGTTGTATCACTATTATATTATTATATTTTGAGAACATTTTAAAAATTGTAATGAGTGTGTAAGTTACATGTGTTCAGAAGTAGAAAGGGGGTCAAGATGTTGACCATATACCCAATGACCGTTCCTATTCAAGATGTGACATGGGGACCATATACCTAGCCTAAATAGTTGTTATCTAACCTATATGTGTGTGGAACACAAAGTACTTAAGATTTTTTTTAATCTAACCTATGTGTGAATATACCCTTGATTAGGCTATTTCCAAGAAGTTTGAAATTTAAAATTACCTTGCAAATCCAAAAATACTAATCCTTAAATCTGTCCTCTTGCATTTTTATTAGTCAAAATCGAGGTGCTTTTGCATGTGTAACATTTTTCCATTATAGCAAACCCTCTATCCAAGATTTTGGACTTTCATATGTTGTTTGGGAGTAGTGGAGTTGTAGGCCTAGAGAGGACACATGTCCCCCATGAATGGATATAATATGCAATAGCCTACTCCCATTTTGTAGTAGTTTTTCTACATGAATCTCTTCATTCTAATTTAAATAGAAGGTAGCAGATTAAAAAGCAAAAAATGTAGGTAGTAAAAGAGAATAGTTGAAGGAAAGTGGAATCTTTACTCTTACAATGTTTCATGTAGGATCTACACCTTAATTATATCTAAAACTACGTGTTGTATTTATGGGAAATGTTGGGAATACATGCATGTGTTTTAATTTGATAGGCCTTGGGGAAATGAGTGAATATTTTGAGTAACTTAGGGCCTAAGAATTGCATTTGCTTCTCCTAAGATAAAGATGAGAGTATGTGGTTATAGGGAGATTGTTGACTCTCCTCTCACATTCTTAAAATAAATATGCATATTATTTTCCTTTTAAACAAGAGGAGTTCTACATTACACTATTTTTATTCCCCCCATTATTCCCCAAGTGAAACTTGTTATATAAAAGTGATTTTTCTGGGTATGGCTATGTGTGATCTTTTATGAATGTGTTTCCCTACATGATATTATGAGTGTTTACCATTTCCCTTACGTCTACAACCTTTTATCTGGGTATTGGTTCTTTTAAAAATCTCTTATGTTTGGGGTTTGATGAGGGCCATAGATGGCTAATGATGTCTTATGTATGAGAGATGAACACCTCCCCTTTATGTCTATGGAGTTACAAAATTAGAGCAGAAATAAAGTTTTAGGGTTATGTGAAGGATTTTGTATTGCTCTGGTTAAATAATGTAATTTTTTTTGTGTGTTGTATTTTAAGTAATGAAATGAAAGGAAAATATTAGTTTATCATTGAAGGATTCATTTTTTTCCTAATCAAGGATTGGGTCCTTGCATTTCTACATGTTTCTATATTAGTTTAACACAAATAAATTAATATTAAACGTATGGTGGATTCCAATTTATGGTTTACTATCATGAACTATTATTATTATAAGATTGCTAAATTATGATGTAACCAAGATGCTTCAAAGGAAACCTTGATTATGATAAATGTTGTCTGAATTAAATGTATTATTGAAAAAGATTACAAGATTGGGTCATGTGTAAGGATATTGAAGCTTTTCATTTAATTTAGTTGGGATTGCATCCCTATGTTAGAATTTCCCAAGTGAGAGTTATCTTAGTTACTATGTGAAATTACTTAATTATTGGTTGCCTTATTTATTTCTGCCTATGTGACTATTATAATATGAAAGTCTATTTTACATAAGGAAATTAAATGTTTTAAGAAATAACAATACATATTTATTGAAAACAAATAATAATGTCTTATTAAAGGTGCCCAAGTTTTGAGGTGGGATTTAGTAAAATTGTTTGAATTAAAGAGATGCAAAAAAAAAAAAGTGTCAAGTTACCTTGAATCATGGCTATCCTGCTTCTAAGAATTAGAAGGTCAAAGCTGCACATTAATATAAAATTGTTAGATTGGATATATATATAAATAAATATGTATATACAAAAGTGATAAGAGAATATATTTAAAATAAGTATATTTACGTTAAAAAAGAAAAAGCAAAAGTAATTATAGTGAAGAGGAAGTGGTTGGGCTACCCCAAACCCATGTGTGTTATATTAAAATATAATAAATGGGAGGGAGGAAACAACATCACCTTCACACCCCTCCACCATGGTAAGCCACATTTAGGATGACATTGTCATTCTGGGACTATGGCGGCTGGACCATCATTCCTTGACCACCCTAAATATACATAGTCAAAACTAAGATGTGACTCCTTGGCCACATTCATATGAAACCATAGCCATGGCTAGGACGTCACTCCCTTTCTACCATTAATAAATACCAAGAGCTCAACCTCTTTGGGAAAAAAACATAGGACTTGCAATTTTATTTAATATTGCATCTAGATCTTAAATACAAAAATAATAATAATAAACACATGCATATATATACTTGCATGTGTGTGTGTGTGTGTGTTCTGTATATATAAGTAACAATGTGTTGGATATATAAATGTAACCCTTGAAAATATATGATTATGTATAAACACACATATCAATTTGGATTTCAACCTTAAACCTGCAAAGAAAAATAAAAAAGAAATCAAATCTTTGAGTGAAGCCATGAGAGTCAAGGTGGATGCAAGCGAGGAGGCAAGGTGTAGATTTTTCCTCCTTCATTCTCTTCCACCCACAGACAAAATCCTTATCTTGTAATGCATAAAATGAATAATTATTTATAAGGAAGTCCTTTTATAAAAAATCATAAGGATTTTAGGGTTGCTACTAAATGAAAGGCCCAGATCTTCTTGATTTGATGATTGTGAGTTAAATTGATGTTGAATTGCTTTTTTATGGGTAATTTGATTTTTCAAATATGCCTTATCTATTATTTTTATTAAAAGCCTTTATATGTGAGATGAATTAATACTTTCTTAATTAGTTCTTTTATTTATTTAGAATCACAAAATAAAACTATACAACTTTAGCCTTGTATTTAAAAGTGATTTAAGTGACTTTTAAACACAATCATTAACTTGAAATAGAATATTTAATGTTTGATTATATTTTAAACCATGGTATAACCTTTATTTAAGTTTGTTATTTTAATTATTCAACTAGTGGGAAATAACACCTTAGTGCAATAATGATAAAAGTTGGAGAACAAAAGTTTTAAACTCGTTGCTTAGGGGCATTATGTGTGCCTCATAAACCACTATCTACATTGCTTACCTTTGTGCTTGTGACACAATTTTTTTTTCCTATGTTATTGAATGGCGAGTCCTATGTGTTAATACCATAACACATAATGAGTAATGGTAACATTAAAAAAAATCCTTGTTTTTACCCATTTGGGACACATGTTTTGAATGGGTGTTGCATTAAAGCCTATCCTAATATAAACAATGTGTAATCTATAGACATATGGTCATATCATGCCGCTAATGAGCATATATATGTAATGCAACATGACAATAGATGCCTTTGTATAGGTGATAGAAAATTGATACATGTGTACTACTAATTTTCCCCTATATGGTAAAGGTTAAATCAATTAAAGCACCAACATTAGACATGCCACACTATGGACAATATATAATTGATAAATCTCATAAATAACCTACCCAATGTAGATAAGATGTAAGTAATGAAACATGACCATGGTGTGTCCCATGTAGTTAAGATATAAGCAATGAGGCACAACAAATACATACCTAATATAATAGAAATATAATAGATGTAAGCACAGGGGTAGTGTGGAAGTATCAAGTCTCATATAGGAAAAAATATGGTCAATATAAACATAATAATGACATGCACCAATATGTCCAAGGTATAATCGATGCATAGAACACACAAAATTATTTGACTTAGAAAGATACATGGTATAGATCATGACAACATAAGATATGACATAAAACATTTCACATGATATGAATCAAGGTGAATAAGGGATCTAGGGACACATGGCAACCAAATAATAAATTGAAAAATAATATGAAAACTAAGCATAAGTATGCAAAATGTTAAGAAATAAACTCTCTGGAGGAATAATTAAAAAGTAGTAATTAAAAAAAAGTGGTAAATAAAATCTATAAAAACTATGTAAATAAATAAAAGTGACCAATCCATAAAAGGAACAATCAAGAGAAATAAAGTCAAAATAATGTAAGAAAATAAAATGCCCCCAAATGTCCCCAGAGCCAATTGGAAACCCATGATTATATGTATATAATGTGGGTCACACATCTAATGTAATAATACTGAGTGAATGATTATATTGTACATAAATATATGATAAGGCATTGAAACACAAAGTATGTTAACAAAGCTAACCAATAATGTAAAAAAAATCCAAATAATCATTATAGGATATACATTTAAAAGCATGGGACTTTATAAAATGATACATAGGTAGTGAATCTAGGAAGTATTCATTATAAAAAGTGGTGTCTCTAGGGAATTGATGTGTAACATTAAGTTTAAATTATTTTGGAATCATAACATGTAATGGTTGATTCTCTATCATCAATGGTGTTTATATTTAGTTGAACCATGTGTAGCTCCTGCATAGCAGAACAAGCTCCTCACTCATTTCTCTACACACAAATTGCACTCCTTAAAACTAATTTTGCTTACACATTTGTGCATAAGTCCTATAAGTATTTACAAACTTTTACACTCAAATCACATCCAATCACAACCAATGCACTTCACCATGCAATGTTCAACTCACAACCCTATGAAACTCACTCGTACTCACTTGTAGACTCACATGCCCACACTTATATTCATTTCAACACCTGCACTTATTAGCCTACTCTGACCAGATGGATTACCTAGTGGCACTTTCTAGTTGAGACTCTTGTTAGTTGAACCGTTAGTCACCACCGACCTGAAAGCTCGACTGTCATCTAATAAAGAAGATGAAATGACTCAAATGTCATCTTTATAACCAATAGTAGTTGTAACTACTCTTGTATTATTTTTGTATAAATATGTAACATATGCATCCAACCAAGTGTCTATGCCATATATAGTCATAACATAAATAACATTCTCCATGTATCTACTATGTAATTCATACACCATAACACATTATATCATTTCTCGATTCTTTGCTATTGAATAAAAGTTACATTTCTTGAAAGTAAAGGATTCCACTCCATTGAATGTGTTTAGTTTTGTTCTATCTAAATTAATTTTATGCATTCACTCTACACAACCAAACTTGGTTGTCCCCCACACACTTGGTCCTAGGCCCTAGGGTGAGTATCATTTGTATTAGAGTAAGTACTCCATTCCTTTCTATACTTGTAAACACATGAATGCAACTAGATAAATAAGGTCTATCAATCAATTCTATTTTAGAATATTCGAAATAACACCATAGCAAAAGTAAGATGGATGATGCCTAGAAGAAATCGAAGGTAGCCCCAGAGGTTTAAAGGCTCATCACCAATGCATTAGAAGCACAATGCATTAAAATTTTTCTTCACTTTCACAAGTTGGTGATACAACTTGTTGGATTATTTTATGTTCTAAGGTCCTTTTATTTTGTACATGTTTTATATAGTATTTACTTTAATGTTATGTTTTATTTTTAAAACTAGTTGGTTCACGAGAATGTTAGTTATATCCTGTAACCACCTCATGAAAAGATTTTAAAGATTTTCACCTCTTTTTATAAATATTATCTAAAAATAATACATTATCATTTTTTGTGTGAAAATATTTGTTTATAATGTAATTTATTCACAATGCCTCCATTAAATTGGGCCAATGGTGGTATCAGAGCATAGGATATCTAAAGAGGACGATTGAAGAATTTAGAGTCTAGTTGAAGGTGACTTCTAGCTAAAGTAAATTTCCAAGTGCTCTCTCTGTATTCACTTTCAACACTCTCCTGTTGTAGACCTAAATGGTGGATTGAATAATTTAGGTTTATCATGATAGACTGCAGACTTGGGCGATGGCTAGAATTTTGTGTGTGCTGGTAATAAAGCATAAAGTTGAAGGAGATCACAGTTCCTTTTTAGTTTGTTATTTTTGCTGAATTTTTTGATATCCTTTATGACCTTGGTGTCCTGTGTGTATGGTGACTGAGGAGAAGACAACATTAATAAATTCATTTTGCATTCATACTCACCAATCCAATATGGCACACCAGGCAGGGGAATATTGATCCTTCTCATCAGCTAGTTTTGATGGTGTATTAGGTTTAAATTAAACTTAAAATATTGCTAGTGTACCATTATAGAAAAGAAGCTTCATAATACATAAGCTCAAAACATCAAACCATGACAGTACAACTTGGTTCCAATAGTGGGAAAACATAAAATTACCATGTAAGCTTCTATTTTGTATTTATTTATTAGTTTTCACTTACTGGGTCCCTCTATAAAAGTGTTGAGTCATACAAGTAAAAATATTTGATAAAATATAATATTGAATGTAATATTTTAATTTTTATCTTCTAGAAAATCATGGTCATATGTAAAATCTTGCCAACTTGTATTCATCTTTTTTGAAGGGTAAGTTGGTCATAATACTTTTATTAGTTTCTTGTACAAGAAATAATCTAGGGTTCAAAACCCATTGGTATTATTCCAAGTCAAAAATACTTTTTGACATCATTTTATATAAAGGAGTTATTATTGACACTGTGGATTGCACCCTCGATAGGAGGCTGAGCTCATGTCTTCCACGCAACATAATGGAAACTCCTCTCTTACCTATGGGCCTGGCAAAATTGAGGGGAAAATCTCTAGATAAGGGCTAGCTCCCTTTGATGCATCTCTAAGGTCCTGGATTTCCTACTATTAAAAATGGGGGGGGGATGAAAAGAGAGAAGGATTACTAAAAATAGAACATAAACTAAATGGTGATGCACCAAAAATGGTTGATCTACTTAGCTTGAACATATACTTTCCACCAAGAACAAGCTGATATACACTTCATTTGATACGAGAAATTCTTCTGCATCAGTGAGCTAGGGGTCCTCTGGAGATACAGGGAGGAAGAACTACTAGAGGTGTTCTAAGACACACTATGGCAACCTGTTCACATGTGCCTATACTTTGCTGTAGACACTTCTGGCTAACCTACAAAAGAAGAACTTAAAATACACTAGACATGCTGGAATCATTCTATGAAAGCATGAAGGAAAATGACTTACCACAAAATAAAGCCATATACATATGCAAAAGTGCAAACTCAAAATGGAGGTAAAAATGCTATGTCTTGATTCAAGGTAAAATCCAGTAGAACTCTACCTTACAAGCTGAGAGATCTCCCTCAAATGAGAGTTTTACAATATATATATATATATATATATATATATATATATATAGAAAGAGGAAGCAAATGGCACCCTTTTTACAAGTGGCCCATGTCGCATTGAGAACATTAGGAAGAAGAAGTCATTGAAAGAACATGCTATGTCAGCTGCCAATCTTGACTTTTGTATCTAAGTTATATCAAACATTATTATGAAAGCATGAGTTGTGTTGTTTGTCTACCAACAAGACCACTTTTTAAAGACATTCATGCAACTGTCTACTCATTAATGCAAAATGAGGAAAAATAGGCCACATCATTCACTATTTACGCTCCTTGATGACCACTTAGCAAAGGCTATTTCAACCACTAGAATAACTCCTTTGTCGACATTTTCCTTTTGCCACCTAGGCTGGTCTTGTCTTTCCTTGTTATTTTTGTCTCTTCCTAGCTTTGTCTTTTCCTAGATTTGTGAGCACTCAGGGCTATCTTCTTGGTGGGTCACTGAGTTCACTTGTGGCATGTCCTTAAGCATTTCAAAATCAATAGCTATTTCACTACCTTAAATTTGACATTTTCACACCCATCACTGGGCATTTGAACCTCCAATAGCTAGTTTGCCATGCTAGAATTTGATGTCTACGGGCCCATCACCCCCTTTGGCTTTCTTTCCTTTGGCCTTTTTTCCTTCAGCCTTTTTTCCTTCCTTTGGCTTCACTTTCTTGAGTATTCTTTTAGGACTTAGTCGTTGAACCCTCCTAAAGGGAAGGTGTCCCTTTGAGGCTTGGAAAGGTCCCCTTTTTATAGTCGCTGAGAGTCCCTCCCAAAGGCACCTGCCCTTTAAGGTCCTTTGGGTCCCTTAGTCCTCAAATCTTTTAGATAAAATGTCTGAAGGAAACCTTTCCTTCATACTTTCTCCTGCTTGTTTCTTTTGGTCGGCGCTTTCTCTTCAGGCAAATTCCTTCAAATAAAAAGTCTGAAGGATTTGCCTTGTTCACTTTGTCATGGGATTTTCTTCTAGAAGAATTTCTTTTGGTTCTTTGCCTTGTGAATTTTTTTAGACAAAATGTCTGAAGGAATTCCTTCGGGCATTTTACCTGAAGAAATTCAACTTTTGTCTTTGCCTTTTCCTTAGGAAAACTCTGCCCTTTTGGCCATCTTTCTAAGTGTTTTTTGCCCTCTATAAGGGCTTCTTGGTCCATTTTGTGCCTGATTGCCCTCCGCAAGGGTGCCTGTCCTTTGGGCTTCATAAAACCCTTTTAAACCTTCTGATTGAACCTAAACCTGAACCCTTTTTCAGAGTTCAATGGTTCAATGATTCAATGGTTCATCACTGTGTCTTGTAAGGAGTCGCATTCATTCAATTGACCGCTTGAACCAAACTGCTTAAACTGAACAACTTGAATTGACCAATTGAACTAAATTATTGAACCAACTGACTGAACAAAATGATTGAAAAAGTTGATTGAACCAATTGATTGAACCAAATGATTAAACCAACAATGGTTCAACATTATTTAATTTCAAAGTTCAAAGCTCTTGGAAAGATCAGGTCATTGAACCCTGACATTGAACCACTTTTTACAACCTTAAGAAAAAGAGTCTTGAACATTTTTAGTCTCTTTCCTTATGAATTTCTCCAGAAAAAATGTTTGAAGAGCTTTGTAAGAGCCTTGCATTCTTTGAACTGGTTCATCCTTTTGCTAAAAGACTTGTGCAACCCAAAATTTGAATTGGCTCAGAATAATAGGGGAAGAAGGAGACCGATTTTGGCCTGCAGGGCTAAAAATGGTCAATAAATTAACAATTCTTAGGGGAAGCATGCCTGTTATGCTTAGAAACCAATAGCCTCAAATTCCATTGGGCACAAAGTTAGAATGTATCTTGAAAAAAGTTAGCAACAGCCTCGAGAGATCCAAGAATCAATCGTGAAGCTTTTACCCCAAACACAAAGGAAGACACACACAACAAAGGCTAAAAACTCTACCTGTGCAAACAACACTTAGGGAAAATAGGGAAAGAGAAACTAAAAGCAACTACTATGTACAACTAACCAGTTATATTTTCCTCCCTCCTGGATCAAAGGTAAAATTTTTTAAGTCTCCTTCATGTTAAGAAAACTTATGATGCTAGACAAGTGGCTGAATGGAATGGAGAGTTGGTGACTTGCTCTTCTTGCCTACCACCTTAATTGGCTCATATCTAAATGAATCAAGAGAAAACATGCTTCCAACATATCTATATTCATCTTGTTCTTGGAAGCTTGCCTCTTGCTGGTTCTTCATGATGGTGTGTTTCACCAAGAAATCCATGGCTGCTAGCTCATCACCATAAGCCCCTTGATATGCATAGTCCCTTTGACATGTATCATGGTTTGACTCATTCCCTTTAGACTCATTGAAGACCCTATCAAACTCATTTTTTGCTTCATCATGGATTTCTTTAAGTAGGGTGACTGTTATGATGTTTGAAATGGAACCACAAATTGATTGCTCATCCCACAGAACATCACCTTCTTGCTCAAGGCTCTCTTCTTCATGGTTCTCTTTTTCTTGCTCAAAGACTAGAGTCTCTGGTTGTTCAAAGACATCCTCCTAATCCTCTCCCAACTTGGGTTCCATGGCATGGTCATCCTCCTTTATAACTTCAAAAATATTATCTTCAAATTCACCAACCTCTTGAAAGGATAAATTTGAAAGATTGCAGCCCCTTTGCATACTTATTTGAGTCCCAATGCTGCCTTCTCCACCCTCAGCCAACCATAGCCTCCTTGAAAAAGAGTGTAACCTACCCTAATGACTTCAAATAAATCATTCAAAACATGATCAAGAATCTATCCATGCTCTTCCATGATGTCTTGCAAAGTGAGAAAAGAGTCAAAGATCATCTCTTCCTCATTAGAGATAGAGCCAAAATCTTGTGACTTATCTTCTTGTTCATCAAAGGGGGTACCTATGGTGATCTCCTCTTCATCTGCACTCATAAAATCTCATTGACCAATCATGAACTAAGCACACTCCTCCTCACTTACTTCCTTAAAAAAAGGTTCCTCCTTGAGAAGGGATGAAGTCAAAGGCTGATGGTTAAACATATGTGGAAGAGGAGGCAATCCTCGAGCTAGAATTGAAAGATTCTCTTTCTTCCATTTGGCCAGCACTTCATCGATATTAGATGTGGCTAGATAGCTCTCTTGGAGGGGTCTAGATGAGGTGTGTTCAAATGTAGGATCTTCTGCTTGATCTGAACTATCCATCACACTTTGGCTGAGGAACCTCATTTTGGATTCCAATTCTACAATTTGCCTAGCTAAATTTTCTTGAAAGAGCCTTTCTTGGAGGTCACAAGCATCATCATGATGAGTAGGAGCAGCTTCAACTTCTTTAAGGTTTTGAGTAAAACCTTTCTCCTCCTTCTTCCTGCCCCATGATTCTATTATTTCCTTCCAACTCATGACCTTGGGGTTGGAACTTTTCCCTTGTGAATAAGCAACAACTTTATCTTCTTCAAGGTCCCGAGCTGGTTCATGATATTCCCTCTTCCAACTTGGAATCTTGACATCATGTTGAAAGACTTGAGGATTGGTAGAAGGGGTGTCTTTTAGCATAGGCTCCTCTCTAAGGTTTGAAACCTCTACCTCTCCTTCACTAAGTAATCTCACTTTTGCCTCTAATTCCTCAATTTGCTTAGCTAGATTTTCTTGAAAGAGTCTTTCTTGGAGCTCAAAGGATTCATCATGGAAATGGGGAGTGCATGAAGGCTACCATGGAGTACAAGACTCTTCTTAAGGAAGGGTGGGAGGGACTTGAAAAGGACTAGCCTCATTTTTCACCTCACACTCTCAGATAATGTCTTTCTCCTCGTTGTTCCATGACTCAACGACTTTACTCCAGCTCATGATATTAGGACTGGAAATCTCCTTTTTGGGTGATGGGGTTGCAATGTGAGAGGGTAGTGAGGGTTTGGATTTCACTTCCCTTGCTGCCAACATAGACTGCTGCATTTGAAGATTTGCCAATTCAATTTGCTTATCAAGATTGGCATTAAACACTAGATTTATTGTTTCAGAACTCTCCTCAACATGATTGGGGAAAGGACTTTGATAGGCTTGACTTGGCTCATGAGTAGGGGCTGCGTATGTTTGATATGAAACTTGGGGAAGTGAGTATGCAGGTTGATAGACTTGGTAAGGCTACCTCTCATGAGTACTTAGCTTCTCTTCTAAAGATGCAATCAAACCACTCACATCCAGCATCTCATTTGTAAGCCTTTGCCAATTGGCTCTTTCAATAAGAGTCCATTCAATCTTAACTAGATCTAGTGAATTTCTCACTTGATGGATGACATGATCAGGGATTTCTTGGCCATATCCCCTTCTAGTCTTAAGCTCCACTACATACTTTTCATAGCCCAGTAGTGCTCATTTGAAGGTGGAAATGGGTTGATTGGCAAAAATATTAGGTTGAGTAGGAGAAGTGACACATTGAGAAGACTGGGCATAAGATTGATATAGCTCATGATGGGGCTGAGATTGGTCATATTGGACCTAATAAAGATCAACACAAGGCTAGTAAGGATCATATCCAGGATGGCTAAGGACTTTCTCAAACTGAGGAGGAAGAGGAAAGGCTCAAAATGTTTCACCAACCTACAAAGGGCAAAACTCATAATTGTATGCACCCTTATTGCTTGAGATGATTCCATGAACAACCTGAGCTTGATCAAAACTATATGAAGGAACACAAGACCCATGGTTCTGAGCAATGGAATTATACATACCAAAATATGATTTCTTGATGGCACCAAAACTGCTCAACCAACTGATTCAACTCAGAGTCGCATTGGTGTTGATAAAAAAGCCTCTAAAGGCTGGTTGGTTAAAGAACACACCAAGATTCTTCAACTCTTTGGAATACAAACTAGTTTGTCCCATCGAGCATGCCAAAAAATATTGATGCTATTGATTGCACCCTCGATAAGAGGTTGAGCTCTTGTCTTCCATGCAACACAATGGAGACTCCTCTCTTGCCTATAGGCTTGGCAAAACTGAGGGGAGAATCTTTAGATAAGGGCTAGCTCCCTTTGATGCATCTCTGAGGTCCTAGATTTTCTACTGCTAAAAATGGGGGGGATGAAAAGAAAAAAGGATTACTGAAAATAGAACCTAAACTAAACGGTGATGCACTAAAAATGGTTTATCTACTTAGCTTAAATATACACTTTCCACCAAGAACAAGCTGATATACACTTCATTTGATACGAGAAATTCTTCTGCATCAGTGAGCTAGGGGTCCTCTAGAGATATAGGGAGGAAGAACTACCAGAGGTGTTCTAAGACACAATATGGTAGCCTATTCATATGAACCTATACTCTACTATAGACACTTCTGGCTGACCTGTAAAAGAACTCACAATACACTAGACATGCTAGAATCATTCTGTGAAAGCATGAAGGAAAATTACTTAACGCAAAATAAAGCTATAGACATATGCAAAGTGCAAACTCAAAATGGAGGTAAAAATGCTATGTCTTGATTCAAGGTAAAATTTGGTAAAACTTTGCCTTACAAGCTGAGAGATCTCCCTCAAATGAGAGTTTTGTAATATATCTGTGTGTGTGTGTGTGTGTGTGTGTGTGTGTGTGTGTAGAAAGAGGAAGCAAATGGCACCCTTTTTACAAGTGGCCCATGTCATGTTGAGAACATAGGGAAGAGGAAATCACTGAAAGAACATGCTGTGTCAATTGTCAGTCTTGAATTTTGCGTCTAAGTTATATCAAACATTATTGTGAAAGCATGGGCCATGCCATTTGTCTGCCAACAAGACCACTTCTTAGAGACATTCATGTGAATGTCTGCTCATTAATGCAAAATGAGGAAAAATAGGCCATGTCATTCACTATTTATGCTCCTTGATGATGACTTGGTAGAGACTATTTCAACCGCTAGAATAACTCCTCTACCGATGGTTTCCTTTTACCACCTAGGTTGGTCCTATCTTTCCTTGTTATTTTTATCTCTTCTTGGCTTTGTCTTTTCCTGGCTTTGTGAGCACTTAGGGCTATCTTCTTGGTGGGTCACTGAGTTCACTTGCGGCCTGTCCTTAAGCATTTCAAAATCAACAGCTATTTCACCACCTTAAATTTGACATTTGCATGCCTGTCACTGGGCATTTGAACTTCCAACAACTAGTTCACCATGCTCGAATTTGATGTCTGTAGGCCCGTCACCCCCTTTAGCTTTCTTTCCTTTGGCCTTTTTTCCTTCAACTTCCTTTGGCTTCACTTTCCAGAGTATTCCTTTGAGACTTAGTTGTTGAACCCTCCTGAAGGGAAGGTATCCCTTCGGGGCTTGGAAAGGTCCCCCTTTTTATAGTCGCTAAGAGTCCCTCATAAGGGCACCTACCCTTCGGGGTCCTTCAGGTCCCTTGGTCCTTAAATCCTTCAGACAAAATGTCTGAAGGAGACCTTTCCTTCATGCTTTCTCTCGCTTGTTTCTTTTGGTCAGCGCTTTCTCTTCAGGCAAATTCCTTCAGACAAAAAGTCTGAAGGAATTCCTTCAGACCTTTTGTCCAAAGGATTTACCTTGTTCACTTTATTGCGGGATTTTCTTTCGAAAGAATTTCTTTTGGTTCTTTGCCTTGTGAATTTATTTAGACAAAATGTTTGAAGGAATTCCTTTGGGTATTTTGCCTGAAGAAATTCAATTTTTGTCTTTGCCTTTCTCTTAGTAAAACTCTACCCTTTTGGTCCTCTTTCTAAGTGTTTTTTGCCCTCCACAAGGGCTGCTTGGTCTATTTTGTGCCTGAATACCCTTTGTAAGGGTACCTATCATTTGAGATTCGTAAAACCCTTTTAAACCTTCTGATTGAACCTGAACTTGAACCCTTTTTCAGAGTTTAATGGTTCAACAATTCAATGGTTCATCACTGTGTCCTGCAAGGAGTCACGTTCATTCAAATGACCACTTGAACCAAACTGCTTGAACCGAACAAATTGAATTGAGTGATTAAACCAACTAACTGAACCAAATGATTGAACCAACTGATTGAACCAAATGATTGAACCAATAATGGTTCAATGGTTCAACATTATTTAAGTTCAAAGTTTAAAGCTCTTGGAAAGTTTAGGTCGTTGAACCCCGACATTGAACCACTTTTTCCAACCTTAAGGAAAAGTGTCTTGAACATTTTCGGTCTCTTTCCTTATGAATTTCTTTGGACAAAATGTCTGAAGAGCTTTGTAAGAGCCTTACATTATTTGAACTGGTTCATCCTTTTGCTGAAAGACTTGTGCAACTCGAAATTTGAACTGGCTCAGAATAACAGGGGAAGAAGGAGACCAATTTTGGCCTATAGGGCCAAAAATGGTCAATGGTTATAAGGTATAATATTTTGACAAGTTCAAGGATTATTTGTAAATCAAAATCTATTCGGTGGTAAAGGCCAAACCCCAATAATATTTTTCATTTTTAACTCTTTTATTGCATCATGGCAATTTTTTTAAATTAAATCTCAAAAAATGGTAAATTATCACCTAAAAATTATAAATAATGGATTAGAAACATGGATAACACCATAATTTTTAATGATTTATGAGAAATCATAGAGAAATAAACAACACCACTAACTGAATCTCTGAAGTTGGTTGAGTACCAGAAATGTGCTAAGCATGCACTCACACTTTTGTTATCATCTTGTACTAATAGGTTATCTTTCATATTTATGCAGTTAAAATTGGTGTATGAAAAGCATGGAAAAAATTAAGGGATTTGTGTGACAAGAAACCTGCATACAATAAGATTGACCTTCTTATGCATTTTCTAAACAATAAATTTTTAGGTAATGAAGATGTCTTTGAATGTCTTTCCCACATGAAAACCTTAAAATAAGAGTATTATACTATAGGGGGTAAAATTGATGATGAAATATTTATTTCCATCACATTGAATGGGCTTAGTTCAACATACACCAATTTTTTTCTAATGCTACAACTTAGTGATAAGATTAGTGGTTCCACATTTGACACCATCCATGAGTTATTGACTCAACATGAGAGATAATTTGTAAAGAAGAAAAGTATGCCTATTGAAGAGGCTCACTATGTAAAAAATAGGTCACAACACAAAGATTATCACCATGTATAATGATAGTTTCATAATCATTCTCTAAAACACTCTCAATGATATTCTCCACATCATTCTTGACGGTCTCCACAACATTCAAATCAACAGTCTCTGGGGTGTTTCAAATGTAGAAGTCACAATCGACATTCTTCTCACTATCATTCTCTAAAACACTCTCAATGATATTCTCCACATCATTCTTGACGGTCTCCACAACATTCAAATCAACAGTCTCTGGGGTGTTTCAAATGTAGAAGTCACAATCGACATTCTTCTCACTCCTATAGTTATTATAATGATTCAACTTCTTTTGGATCTTTTTGGCATAGGAAAAAGCCAAAATGTTTCAAATGTGGTGCTATTGGGCATCTTGCAGATGTTTGTCCTCAACAACCCCACTCTCCATGTAAAAAGAAAGTTGAGGCCAATTATGTGGATCATTCTAGCAACAAATTTTTTGGTTACTCCAATTATTTTAATTATTCTAACACATCCTCTAATAAAGACGCATCCTATATGGCCAAGGTCTATGGTCCTGATGGACTTGACAACTTATTTTGAGTGATCAATGATTCACTCATCTTGTGCGAGCTACTAGGCTCAAGACTAGGATTTGTTGTAGTAGTAATTTTTTTGGCTTGTGTTCTTCCTTTGAGTTATAGATTGGATTTCTCTCATTACTATTCATAACATGGAGCAGATAGTTTTAGTTGATTTTGATTCTCTTAGTGCACAACTTATCACCTCTCACCTAAAAGGGAGAGAAGATATTGCATTTGTTGGTCTTCGATCAGTCATCACTAATAGTATGAGTTGAAAGGGGTTTCTAACACCTTTAGTGTTGATAAAATGTCAATAACATTTGCTGGACATTAGGGAGATGTGTCATACACAATACATGTTTATCACTTGGATGGATTCCTGTGTGGGACCTTATATGGGTTGATGTAGTTGGACATGCTTGATTGTGTTAGACATGCCTGATCATGTTCTACTGCAGTACAACTTGATGATCACTAGGGATGAGTAGGATTTAATAATGTTCATTAGCCATTTTTACCATAACTAATAGGGGTGGGCTTCTTTATGAAGTGACATTAGTTTTTTGGTTAGTGCTAGAGGTATAGTGTACTAATTATAATTATGACAGAGTTCCTTTGATGATTTCAAAGTCATTATTCTAGGTCTTTCATACCCCTTTGGATCAAGGGGGAGTTTGTTGGATTATTTTATGATCCAAGGTATTTTTATTTTATACATGTTTTAGATAGTATTTATTTTAATGTTATGTTTTATTTGTAATAACTAGTAGGTTCACAAGAATGTCAGTTGTATCCCATAACTACCTCGTGAAACGCTGTTAAAGCTTTTCACCTCTATTTATAAATATTATCTGAGAATAATACATTACCATTTTTTGTGTGAAAATATTTGTTTATAATGTAATTTATTCACAGTGCATATATATTCCTGGGATAACATAACTCAACCCGATGCCTTCTATTACACCTCCACAATACGCCCAATAATGGTTTTAAAAACAAACCCCCTACAAAGTATGAGTCAATCTCAACATCCCTCTTTTTGAAGGCAATATCAACACTAAATCATTGGATTCTTGGATTCAAAAACTCAAGGTTTACTTCTCAGTCAATTACTTCACTGAGCCTAAGAAGATCACCTTCATAATACTAAACATGTCCATTCTAGTTACTCACTAGTGGGAAAAATTTAGTACATAGTGTGCATAAGAGTGTTTTCCAATAAAATCATGTAAGACTTTTGTCGATGCATTGAAGAAATAATACTACCCTCTCAAACACTTTGAAGATGAATACATCAAGTTTCAACAACTACATTAACATAGATATTAGTCAGTGGAGGACTACACCAACATATTCCATGAGTACTCTATGCATCTACAAGATAACTTGAGTGAATAAAATAAAGTGATAAGGTACATTAGTGTAATCTTACCTTATATCTATGTAAAGATGGAGTTATTGACTTTTTACACATTGGGGTAAGCATATTACAATGCCATGAAGATCGAAGCTAAGGCAAAGATGAAGTAAAATTCCACTTCTTCATCGAATTCAATGCACAAGGGCCAGCCCTTAAATAAATCCACATTGCATCTTTTTATGTAGAAGTAGAACACTTATCATAAAGGTGAGCAACCATAAAAGACTACACAAAACTCTAAGGATCTTACATCTTCTACTTTAGATAAAGGCAAGAAGAAGTTTGGTGATAAATGATGCCATCACCATTATTCATCCACTCACAATGATTCTAAATACCATGCACAACAATCCTTACTCATTAAATATACATGAGGACCCACACCAATGGACAACATTGATCTAGATGGCTCTTGTCTAAGCACCAACACCACTATGATTGACATCTTTGAGGAACATGAATGTCTCTTCGACACCAATTTTTGGGTGGTGGGTCAACCTCTCTATGTCATCATAAACAATGGTAGTCAGAAGAACATCATTATACAATCCACAACTCAACACCTTGGTCTTATCATTGTTGCACATGCCAATCCATTTTATTTGGGGTGGTTGTAGTAGGGGAAAGACATACAGGTCTAATGACAATGCACTTTTTAGTATAAAGTCAAGCCTATGGAAGATAATGTCACTTGTGACATCATACCTCTTGCAGTCTATGGCATCTTGCTAGGAAGATCGTATATGTTCAACCATGAGGCTACATATTAATCCAAGCCATAATGTTAGACTATTCATGTATAGGATCACTTCTAAAATCTCTTTGAGTCGGTGCCCATGACTAAAGTCACTTTGGTCTCTACTAAACAGTATCACAAGCTTGTATCACATGTACAAAAGTTTATGTTACTCATGGTTTATCCTGATACACCTACGTAAAAGACAAATCACACTTTGGTAATGCACAACACTCACACAAAATTATATAAGTAATAACTCATTAAGCTAATAGAGCAATATAGTGAAGTCTTTGAAGTGCTTGAAGACCTTCAAACACACTACATAGTAAAACATTGCATCAATCTAGTTCTTGGATCCCCTCTTTTGAATAACCCCATGTATCATAGATCATTTTGGGAGAATGATTACATCTGATGCCAAATACAAGATCTCCTTAATCATATCAATATTATGCCTAAATATTCACCTTGTATAATTTTGATAGTCTTTTCACCCAATAAAGATGGGTCTTAGTGATTGTGCATAGGCTATCATGCACTCACCAAAATAAAAATGAAGAATAGATACCCACTTCCACACATTGAAGACCTTTTGGATTAGCTTCAAGGTGCACAATACTTTACCAAGATCGACTTGAAGTCAAGCTACCACCAAGTTCTAGTCCTTCTTGAAGACAACATTCAAGACATGAGAAGAATTGTATGAATGTTCGGTCATGCATTTTTGCCTAACCAATGCACCAACCACTTTATTACACTTGATGGATGATCTACTCAAGCAATTCCTGAACTCCTTCATCATTGTCTACTTGGATGGTATCCTCATTTTCAAAAAGACTTGAGAGGAGCATATAGAGCAAATCTCACATGTCCTAAACACCTTGCATCAACACAAGTTATAAGCCAACTTATCAAAGTGTACATTTGCCACTATACATATTCAATACTTGGGCTACATTATTGATCACATAGGTATGCATGTAGATCCAAAGAAGATCAAAGTGATCCAAGATTAGCTTACTCCATGCAATCTCATAGAATTGAGGAGTTTTCTTACACTTGATAAATTCTACTATAGGTTCATCCTTGGTTTCTCACACATATCTTGGGCCCTCAACTAGAAAACATGAGTAAAATCCAAGTTCAATTTGACTCATGCACAAAACACACTTTTGAGGCACTCAAGCAATGCTTCTATGTAGTGCTTATTTTAGCAATACCCAACATTGTGTATTCCTTAAAAATTCACACTGATGCATCTAGATACACATTTGATGTAGTGCTCATGCAATATGGACATCAAGTTGCATATCACTCATAAACATTTAGTAACATAGTGCAAATGTACTCCACCTATGAGAAATAACTGTATTCTATTGTTTAAGAATTTAAGCAATGACACCACTACATTTTGGGGAAAGAAATAGTTGTTCATTCAAATCATAAGCACTTAAGTTCCTATAGACATAAAACAAGTTGGAGAATATATGACACGTGAATTGGATGATTTACCTACAAAAATTCCATCTCATGATCAATCACAAGATAGAGAAGGATACCAAGGCAACATATTACCTTAGTTGATCACCTGTTCACATACTCATCATGATGCTAGACACGTATGGCAATAACTTTTTGAACTTGGTACCACTGTACTCAACTTGTTAAGACATCATAATGACTTACACTAGTTTAGTTAAAGTTAAACAAATTTAAGAGTTCTAATTGTCTGACCAGCTTCTCTACAAACTTGAACATCTTTATTTTCCTAATGGCATACATTATCAACGACTCATTTAGGATGTGTACTACACCAATACCTTAGGACACTTCAATGTGATAAAGACTCTAGTCGCATTACATTCATATTTATACTAGATACACATGTGCATGGATGTGGAATGCCATAGTAAGTCTTACATTCTTTATTGCATTACAAGCCCATGAATAGGAAGCTAAGAATTTACACACTTCTACCAGTTCCATCTAGACCATGAGAATATATTAGTATGGATTTTATGACTATATTACCTACAATGAGATGCCAACATGAAATTATGTTCATTGTAGTGGATAGGTTCAACAAGATGGCTATCATGGTTGCATGTAGGAAAAACATTAACGCAACTAGCACTACACGGCCTTCTTTAACCATTTTTGGGTGCATTTGTTAGTAGAGGTTCCTAAAATTACACTAGAATATGCTAATTATAGGGATAGATTTCATAGTGGAGAGTATTCATAAGCACAAAAGAGATGACAATAGTATAACCTATCGATGATGTATAAGAATAAACCAAAGATCAAGACAAAGCAACTATAAACAAAAGCTAAACCATAACCAGTATCACATCAAATAATAAATTAAAGCAAAACATAATACTCATTGTGTAAAAACCATACATAAAAGAGGATAAGGAAAACCATAACAGAATGATTTTATTAATCTCTATCAACACGTCAAACTAGATTCTATTACATCAAAGTGTTATTTATAGTCTTTTATAATTATATTGTCTCTTCAAAATCAAACCTTTCAAAATACCAATGTAAAGAGTCTTCTCATTCTTCTACCTGATTAGGCTTATAAGTATAAACACATACAAAAGTTATATAAAATATAAAATCATACACTTTGCAAATGTGTTCATCTCAAATACTTCATGGTTTTAGCAAGCTCCATTCTTCATCCAACACTTTACTAGACTTAAATATTTATCTCATTTCAAGATAAAATCACAAGCTGATCTAAAATGAGCTGAAAAGATAAGTCTTAAATAAAAGTCGTAGTTATCACTCCAGGTGTTATTTACTGATTTTTACCCTTTGCATACTACTTAGCTGCCATTTCAAGTTTTCAAATAAGTAGCATACTGGCCTACCACCCTTTTGAGTTTTTAATAGACTAGCATATCTAGGTGGTTGCCCTTTATGGGTTTTCAATCATTTTGGCCCCACCCCTAATTTTTAGACTATCTTACAAAAAATTAAATATGCTAGAAGTTAAGAAAAGGAAGTATGCAAACCTTACTACTACTATCGAGGACGTTTGGCTGGGTGACTGTGGTGGTTATTGTGGTTGGGCATTAGTTGACACACTAGCTATAAATGTAGCCACTTCCAAAGGTATTTGTGAAGACTATGGCTTTATGCCTATCTTCCTTTCCTATATGATTTATTGAAGCTATTATGGAGGAATGAACTAGGGCTTATCTATTATCTACGCAATGGCCATATCAACTTGAGAGAGATCATGATTGAGAATTTTCCAGTTGGTGAGCACTTCATGTACCATGGAAAGTAGAATGTGCAATGGTACCTAGATCATCATCATGTTTTTTAGATCTTCATATTCTATAATTGTAAGCAATTCCTTGGAATTAGATTGTTTCTACTGAATGTCCAAGATGAGCTCATCTAATCTATCTACTATCCTCTAGGCTTGGATGTATGTAAAAGTATTGTGCATAGTTTTATTATGCCATACTTGTAGATATGTATGATATCATCCCAAAAATCTAACAATTATTTGAGTATGCCACTCATTTTATTTGAAGTTATTATTTTATCATCTAATACGTCTTTAGCTTTATTAGTAGTGGTAAATTCAAGCTTCACAGTGGCTAAAGATTGATTCAAATGTTGTCTCCAATTTAACATATCTTGGGCTATCTTCTTGGCCTACTTCACAATAGTGTCTAGGACATACTCATACTCATAAAGGAGTTGACACATAACCCATGTTTTTGTCTTGAGAGCTTGTTATTGTGTGCATAAAGCCAAAAATTCTATGGATCTCTGCAAATCTTTTTGAGTTCTATCGTAAAGCGGTGAATTATTTATCTTCTCACATGACTTGATCACCTAGTACTTGAATAACTAAGGTGGGAAAAGCATTATTGATCAATTACCTCATATTCACCATCCTCTCTTATGCTTCAACCTTTTCATCTTATAGCCTCAAGACTTCTTACTCCAAATATGAGACCTTCTATGAAATGGATTCCTAGAAGGTGACTACTCCTTCATTCTATTTGGAGAGTGGTAGTTAGGTTATGTCTAATATTGTTTACATCATAGTAGTGGTAAGTGTCATGGATGTGGTCATATATGTCATATGAGTAGGTGTTAATTAAGAGCATGGGAACAATAAAGTAGTCCATCATGTTGTAGGGACATCCCATAGCCATTGGCTAGAGTGTGCACTACTTCTTCTTCAGTGCCTTTAATGCAAGTTGTGGTTGCTACCTCTGCCTATACTTGTCTATCCTTGAGCTCCTTGGCTTGGCTTACTATTTTTGCTTTGGCCTTGGTGTAGGCTTTAGCTTCCTCTTCGGCCTTATCTTGAGCCTTGGCCTTTAGATTTAGCATCCACCTTAGCTTTAGCTTTTGATTTATCTTCAACCTTAACTTTGGCATCTTTCTCCTTCCATTTTTATTGTGCAGCTTATGCCTCTTGTTGTTGCCTTTGTGATTCATCTTATTATTTCTTTTTTACCTTCGTTTCTTAAACCTACTTGCACATGGATTCTATTTCCTCAACTTTCTTCTTTATGTATATATCTTCTTTAGCTTGCTTCCATATAGCCTTTGTTTCCTCAAATTTTCATTCTAATAACTTTTACTTCTTTGGATTACTTATGTGCAGCGTCTGCTCCCTCAAGTTTCCTTTATTGCTCAGTGTCTATATCTTGCTACTTATATTGTTGAATCTACATAACTTCCTATTGTATTACTTGTGGTACTATTGCTTGTTCTTATGTTTCTTTAGTCCTTTATTCCTCTTGCATCTCCTTAAGTTCAAGTGCACCCTGTGTAGTTTTTTTTGCCTCTACTTCCTCAATCGTGGTTATATCCATGGGTTCTTCATCCCCTTTGAGCTCATTGTTGGAATTCATAGAAGATGAAAAAGTGTGTGAATATACAATGATGCACATGCTCACACTTGGAATGAAAATATCTTATACATTCAATGTGCCTACAATAGATCCCTTCAGATCTCTATGCGTCATAGTCCATTCTAGACATGTCTTAGGTTTTAACCTTCATCACCTTTAGACATATCCTACTATGCACTAGTAGTCTCTGAGTCATGCACATAGGAATAAGAAGTAGACAAAATTGAGAAGTTTATATGACACATTTAGTCTATTCATCAATAGGTTCAATATATTATCTCTTTCACACAAGCAAAGTAAAAAGAGCGCTATGATGCACATCACACACCTCATGCATTTTTAATTGGTGATAAAGTATAGATGCACATGAGTGCTAACTAGATGCCCTCTCCCATTGGTCAAGGTCATTTATATATGGTCAAGGATCGAGCCCCATATATGCATAGGGGTTGGTAGTCAGTCGAGCACTAACTATATCTAGGGGGCCCTGATCTAGAATCTACCATATCAAGAGATGGGGGTCATCAGAGTGTAGCTATTATGTCATGTTCATGCCATAGTGGTATGGTATGAGAGAACCCATATATATTGATTGAATAATAATCCCACTCCCATCTAGGGTATGGGTATTCAATTCATCCAATCCCTAGTTCTCATTGAGAGTGATTCAAGGAGTATGTCTTGTTCCAAATGGATATATTAGTTGCCCATTATTTATAATACTGTGGGGGGTCCTATTTGTAGTTTCTTTGGCCCATACCACCATATGGAAATGGAAATGGAAATATAAATGGATATATAGGGTGGGGGGAACCTACTCTATCAACCATGATTGGGAGATATAGATTCTAGCATATATCAACTACGTAACATGAATCACTCACTCCAAGCTTGTAACATGAATCACTCACTCTGAGATTGATTGCATGACATGTTAAAAAGGAATGCTTCAAAGTTTTTCACCAAAATATTAAGATTCAATGCTATGGTCCTTACACCATTCTACACATAGCTGGTGAGAATGCCTTTATTCTTGATCTCCCTCCATACTTGGGCTTGCACCTAGTATTCAACATAGAACTTCTTAATTACTACACTCCACCACCTCTTGAGCATGTGCATGTTTGTCAATTCACACACTTGTTCATCTTTACTGCATTTCCAAGCCCATAAATAAGAATCTAGAACTTTACACACCTCTAATAGTTCCATCTAGACCATGGGAATCTATCAACATGGATTTCATGACTGGTTTAGCTATGACAATGACATTATGTTTATTATAGTGGATAGGTTATCCAAGTTGGATATCATGGTTGCATGTAGGATAGACATTAATGAAATTAGAAATACAAAAGCCCTCTTCAGCCATGTTCAGGTGCATTTATTAGTAGAGGTTCTTGGAATTACACAAGAACATGTTAATTATAGGGATATCTTGTGCAACAGAGAATAATAATACGTGTAAAAGAGATGAAAATAGTATAAACCATATATGATGTATAATAATAGATTGAAGAGCATCAGATTGGCCTTTAGATTTAACATATACATAAGCCTTAACTTTGGCTTCAGCTTTAACCTTAGCTTTGGATTATTTATTCTTATGTTTCTACTATGCAACTTGTGCCTCTTGTTATCACCTTTGTGCTTCCTCTTACTATTTTTTCTTTACCTTCACTTCTTCAGCTTATTCATGCATAAATTATGATTCCTTAGTGTTCTTATTTATGTATTTATATTCTTTGGCTTACTTTCACATAGCCTTTGCTTCCTTAGCTTTCTTTATGAAAGCTTCTACTTCTTTGGCTTGCTTCTGTATAACCTCTACTTCCTCAACTTTCCTTTGTTACTCAACGTCTATATCTTACTACTTCTATTATTAAATTTGCATAATTTACTATTGTGTTGCTTATGGTAATATTGCTTTTTATTCTTTTTTCCTTAGTCCTTTATTCCTCTTGCATCTCTTTAGGTTCAAGTACACCCTGTGCAGTTTTTTATTCCTCTACTTCCTTAGTCATAGTTGTATCCATGGGTTCCTCATCCCCTTAAAGCTCATTGTTAATCACATACTTTTTCATCTTCTATGAATATACATTCATTCACATGTTCACACTTAGGATCACAATCTTTTATACATTCAACATGCCTATAATAGAGCCCTTCACAACTCTATGGGTCTTGGTCCATTCTAGGCATGAGTTGGGTTTTAACCATCAACACCTTTAGACATCTCCTACTATGCACCAATAGTCCATGAGTCATGCACACAAGAATAGGAAGTAGACAAATCTGAGATGTCTATATGAAACATTTAGTCTATTCATTAATAGGTTCAATAGATTCTCTCTTTCACACAAGTGAAGTATAAGGAGTGCCATGATGCACATCACACACCTCATGCATTTTAAGTTGGCAATAAAGTTTGACTTCACATTCAAAAAGAATGCTTTAAAGGTCCACACCATAAGATCAAGACTTAGTGATATGGTCCTTACACCATTCTACACATAACTGGTGAGAACACCTTTATTCTTGATCTCCCTCCATACTTGGGCTTATACCTAGTCTTCAATGTGGAACTTATCAAGCCCTACACTCCACCACTTCTTGAGCTAGTAGTGACACAATATCCTTTTGATTTAGATCTTGAACACTTACACCTTGCAGACAAAGACTAGATCATTAAAGTGATAGACACCCACACCCACCATGATATACATAAAATTTTTAGAGTGATCAAGATTAGATAATATGTTGATCAATCAATATAGTAAACTTCTCAATAACTTTGAGTGTAGTTTCCTTAGGTGTGCACCAATGTAATAAATACCATTACTCTTCAAGAAAGGGTGAATGATCTATTCAAAATTTCTACACAATAAAATAAGATCCTCACTTGTTTCTCTACACACAACTTTCACTCTTTAACATGAATCTTACTTACACACTTGTGCATAAGTCCTGCATGTGTTCACAAACTTTTACACTTAAATTGCACCCAATCATAATTGGTGCACTTCACTATACACTGATCAACTTGTCGCCCTACACACCTCACTAGTACTCACTCACAAACTCATATGCTAACACTTGTCTTCATTCCAACACATCCACATGTCAACCTGATATGATTGTGTGGCTTATTAGGTAGCATTTTCTAGTTGTGAATCTTATCAGTTGAACCATTAGTTACCACCAAACTATAAGCTCAACTATCATCTAGTAAGGAAGATAAAATGACTCAACCATCATCTTTATAATTGACATAAGTTGTAACTATTCTTGTATTATTTTTATATAAATATGTAACATATGCATTGAGCAAGGATCAATGCCATACTCAGTCATAATGCTAATAACATGCTTCATATATGTAATTTGTAATTCATGCTTTGTAACACACAATACCATTTCGCTATTCTTTGTTAATTGAATAAAAGTTAAATTTCCTACAAGTAAAGACTTCTACTCTATTGAATGTGTTTAGTTTTATTATGTGAAAATTAACTAAACGTAGTCACTCTACACAACCAAATTTGGTTGTCCCTTACACATTGGTCCTAGGCCTTATGGTGATGATCATTGGTCTTGATTCACTTTTTTCTTAAGTACCAATTTGAGTTCCTTATTGTGATTATCTTTATTGATCTCATGAATATTGATAGATTGACATGAATAATTTGGTGATTTATGTGGTCTATTTATGATTTCAATATCACCACAATCAATAAGGTCTCAATTTTTTTATTCAAAGTAAAAACATATATTCGTTGAATGTCCTTTTAGCTTTGCGATACTCACAATATGAACTTACATTGTGTGTCTTGATAGGTGGAAAAGTTATCATGTTAGATTCGTATATATTATTCCAAATTTTGTGTGGATAATCAAAATGTTTAGTAAATTACCTCCATTCTTTGTTAGAAGATACTTGGTTCTTTCATGGTTACTCTATATTCTTATCCAATCTTTTAGTATCATTTATTTTTAGCACATGGTCATCATTTGTAATATTGAAACTTGTATTATTTAGGATGGAATGGCATTATTAAGAACATGTCTCATATGTAAACACATGGGTGTGTAAGATCTCAACCTCTAGTGTCTTAAACTCACAATAGAGGTTGTTAAAATATGTATATTCAATGAAAACCACTTTTTATTTTAGATGTGGTAGAGGACTTTTGATAAATACGTATTGTTTTTCTAAATCTGATGGTTGGCAAAGAAACCACTACATACTAACTCTAAATTGAATCACCTAATCATGAATATTCTCATGCAAAGCTTGTTGGATAAATGGTACATGCTGAAAGGTAGCTTGTGGGTGCTTAGTAATAAAACACTCCAAGGAATTATTTTCTAACATATGAAGGGAATGTATGGATCCACTCATTAAGGTATGAAAAAAATCTAATGAATAGTTTTTCAAGCTTCTTGGAAATATAGTAAGTAATAATATGTCATGATGAACATAATTTCCAAGAAAAGTATAAAAGGTATTAATATGATTATAGACATCTCCACTTTCATTGAACAAAGTAAAGTTAATCATGATAAAACCATGTGGAATAGGTGATCTTGCAATCTTGTAGCCCACAAGGTTTTATAAATAACATGAGAATCAACACTAGCATTAGGCTCATGGGATTCAAAGGAAAAAATTGAACTTTTTAATGTAATTCAACTATCGTACCTATCATCGTGATTATTTTAGAAGTTGGTATAGTTGTAACATGAAGAGGATCATTCAAAAGAGAAGATTATCATGAGAAGAGTCTATAGGAACCCTAGTAGGTTTGGGTGGAGGAATGGTTAGTTCTAATTGCTTAGGTAACAAATATGAAGACACACAATTGAACAATTAAAAAAATGATAAGAACATCATTTAAAACACAAGTGTGAATTTGACTAGCTATTTCTATCAACATGTCCATAATCTTAGCAATTAGAGAAGGATTTTCCTTAAAGTATGTTCTAATAGTTTAAATAGTTTCATGTTTATATTGTTCATCCATTTCAGCTTCAACATCATAACCATCATCATTTGAAGTCTAATTATCATCTTGAGAAGCATGTAAATTTATATCATTATCAACATTGGTGTTCAAAGAATAAGAATGGAGACAAACATTTTTTTCACATTATGTTAAATACAAGAAATAACATGTTGGTGTTCACATCTAGGTTTAAATCGATATTTCTCTAGGTAAATTTGCTTGAGACTAACACCACTTTCTATAGTAACTAATTTTTACATATCAAAATTTAACGTTTCCTAAATATGAAGATTTAGAGAAAAATAAGCAACATCAAAATCATTCTTATCATTTGCATTTTCATTTGGTCCTATGGGGTTGGAACATAGTTGCCCTAATTTTATCTATATCATCCCCACCATCATAATAATCAAATACATCATCATCATAATAATAATTACTATTTTATACGTAATTATGGAGAGACTTAGAAGTCATAAAAGCACATTTGTAACTCCATGAAATAACACATCTAAAGGATAAGCCATCACACTTGTACACTATAGATTTGAAGCAAGCACAAACAAAATCGGGCTATAAATATTTAACAATGCAACCCTAAGAAAATGAAACACTAGAAACACAATATAACCCTAATAGGGGGACACAACATAATGGAAATGTATGAAAACACCATAGGATAAGTACAAGGAACTAAGGCTAATGATAGATAAATAAATGAGTGAAACCCCATAAAAGTTATAAATTGGATAATCATAATGATATCAAACCCTATAAGGAAAGGAGTCATGTATATAATTGTGAATAACACTAGACACACACAAGGGATAACCCTAATAAGATGGTACAATAAGGAAAAGGTTTAGGAAACTCTAATAAAAATTAGATCCAATATTTAATATCAACACAATCTAACCCTAAGGGGTGTAAGAGGGGATGGGATCGCCAAATTTTTTTTAATGGAAAATACATAGTTTTAGGCTAACAAAAGAACACTAAACAAATGAAAACATGTGAACAAGACAAATTTGACCCAAATAAAAAATATATAACAACAGAAGTATATTTGAAATGTGTAAATAAAAATATTAAAATGCTTGGAAATTGACAAGGAGATTCATAGAGAAATACCTAAATGCTAACTTACCTATGCAATGTTGGATGCTAAAAATAGGTGTGAACAAGTATAAACCCAAAAAACTTGTGTTAATTAGAGAGGTCAAGAAAAATAGTGAAAATTTAACTGCTTGATTCTGGTCATGATCAAAATCATTGAGTCAATTTTGGTAGCTCTTGTTCAATTTTGATAAGTTGAGTTCAATATTGGTCAAATAATGTAATATTTTGATGAAAAATTATGAGTGCCTTTGTTTATATCTACTGATAAAAAAATTCATTAGGATTGATTTAAGTCAATGTATATCTCTGTAATTTATTCTCCTTTCTCCATGACGTAATTATCTTCAAGAGACCTTGTAAGATCATTAAAAAAGGTTGTATAAATGAAAAACATGCATCAATTATACCCCTATTCTTAGAAAATATAACAATTATCACTCATGTAATAAAAAAATAAAGGTAGTATAATATAAATATCCCAACCCTTATTCTTATGCATGAGGTGCAAGCGTATAGTAGATTCTATATGGTCTTTCACTAATTTTCTAGCTTTTAATACAAAGGATACACATATTATACTAGTAAAAACTATAGTGTATCCTTGGATACAAATTCTAATCCATGGTCATATATGCATTAGCATGCTTGTATACACACACACACACATGGAATTCAAATTAAGACCCTATTGGTATATAATCTAGTAAAAATGAGGTATACACTTAAATTTTTTCTTGCAATACTCACTTGTGCATCAATATTCCTAAGCTCATGTTATAAAGAATGCACTGGGGTTGAGGTTTGGTTGGCTCATGGTAATTTATGATAGATTTCCATATGATCACTTATTTTACTTATTTACACTCATTATCATGTTATCTAATCATTCTTACCTCTTTTGGTGCTTGTTTCCCTGCTTCTTGCCTCTTCTACCTAATTCAATGATTTATTTCAACTAACTCACCATGCTAAGTTAGTTATGTTTTGGTCCTTATGTGTTATATTATATCTGCTATGTCCAACACAATCATTTTTATGCCTTTAGTACCTTTTATTGTTGGGGATGGGAGAGCACATTGAATTGGAATTTCCCACTCAATTTGTTGAGGTTTCTTGTTGATTTTCAAGGGTTGATTTTAAATTTACATGAATTGATTTAAATTATTTTATTACATATGAGCCATTCAATTCAAAAATTGCATCATTAAATGAGTAGTGTAAAGTTCAATATGATTGGTATGAGATGATTAAATCACATGTTGACTAGAAAGAGAATCTTAGGTATCACTAGATTATTAATTATAATTAGTGTGGATGTTAACACTTTAGGTTTGGGTACTATTGTCTCTTGGATGCACCCTATGAGAAGAGGTTTTCCAAGTGTGTAATCCAAGTGGCAAAATGGGGACATCTCACTTGTTGTGGGTGAGCAAACTTGTGAGATGAATGTCTAGATTAGGGGCTAGCTCCCCTTGATGCATCATTTAAGCTCATGTCCTGCTACTAACAACTTAGGGGGGATGAAAAGGGAAAAAATAAAAATAAACCCATTCTACTATAGGTGATGCACCAAAATATTGTGCTCTACTCTTACCTTTGACATACAATAGAAACTAATGACACATAGCACATGCACTTCATTCCACAACAATCTCCCCTCTCACATCACTATTTCAACATGGGGTCTTGTAGATGAGATAAGGTAGGAGGAACTAAACAATAGGCATTCTAAGACACTCTATAGATAAGCCTACTCACTTACACCTGCATTCTCTTTAGAAACTTCTTGTTGACTTGCAATAATGAAAACATAATACACTACGTACCAATGGAATCAACATGTGAAGGTAAAGGAAATTACGCTTACACAAGACTAAAACCAAGCATATACACTTAGTGAAATATTTAAATGAGATAAAACACTTGTCTTTATTGCTTCAAGGCAACATTATGGTAGGGATTCACCATACCCAAATAGAGAGATCCCATACAATGCCAAAATGGCCAAAATTTACAGAGTTTGAGAGATGGAGAGAGAGAAAGAAGTCAAAGCGTCACTTGGACATGTGTCAAGATGAGAATTTAAGTTAAAATTTCATGTGGAAGAGAGGTGGGTTGGGATATGCCAAGTCATACTATATCTTGTCAAAAATAAGTCATAAAGATAGTGAAAAGTGGCACAAAACTACCATTTTGGCATAAGAAACTGCCCACTTGAGTTGCCTTCCAAAACTACCTTTATCCCTACATATGGTCAGGTTTGATGATTGGTCTAAGCAATAGGGGTTACAAAAAAGGCCCCACATTCATTGGATTGATGCTTGACCATCCCTATTATTGTGGACATGCAAAATCATCACTGGTAATTTTCAAAAGGCCCTTTTCCATGTACCTTCTCCACTTGTCATTAAAAAATCCTTAATCCTCATAACTAATCCATGAAAAAGAGGATATGATAATTGTAAAATTCTCCCATACCATCATTTTCAAGAGAAAGCCTTTAAAAGGCCTCCCTAATCACTTTTCACCCCTTTCCCCAAAAGTTCATTGTTTGGTTCACTAGAGTGGCCAAAAGTGAAGCCTTTTTTGGGAAAATTAGAATGATTTTAAAGAGATTAAGTGAAAATTTTGAATTATCTCAAGTGTAGAGCTTCCCCTCAAAATTTAATTCACCTTCTAACTCCTACAATTTGCACACCATCAAAAATGGTGAAAATAAGCTCTTTTCTCCCCTATTCTGTATGGATCCATATGAAAAATACATATGTATGGAACCATTATAATGTCATATACAACTTTTATTTTATACTCATGGTATAATTAGTCCATTTGAGTGCATTTTTTGCGTGCTCTCCACCATCAAGTCTGCCTAAGGGTTTTAGGAGGGTTTAAGAGGGTTTTTGGTCTTAGTGATTGTTCATACAATTGTGACATTTAACACTCTTAAAAATTGATATTTTTCTACCTCAAGGGAATCCTTCAACTATCCTAAAATCCTTCAAGTCCCATGCAATATTTTAGGGAAGATACAAGGAAAAGAAAATGACCCTCGAATAGGATTCTTGCATTATGTGAGGGTTCTAGCATGTCTGAAGCTCAAATTTACTTCTCTTGGTGTTTATATGCCAACCATATACACACACATCTCTGTAATTGACCCATGAACATTTCCAATTACCTTGGGGTGCTCACCAAGAACCCAAACTAGAATTTGCCACTATTTTGGAAGAAGAATCATGCCTTGCCAAACAATTTTCTAGCCCTTTATGAATCAATAGATGATGTCCTTCTCTTTAAATGGATTTATGGAGTATTAAATAATCCTATTTGACCATGTAAGCATCAAAAAAAATATTAGAAGTCCTAGAGGAGTATGTAATTTGAGTTGACACCTTGTTTGGGGTTGGGTAAACATGTTTTCCTACTAGACCTTCATGCAAAAGCTTCTTGTGTGAACCAAAACCTTGAAATTCATTCCATATAGCTTGGTTTTTTAATACCCCCTTATTTTTCTCCAAATTTTATACATCTCCTTTAGTGGTCAAACTTAGTACAATTCTCTCATTTGCAAGATTTCTCAAAACTGGTCTTTTTCTTGCATGCATGGACTAAGGTAAGTCTGAGACAAAACAATGAGTCTAAATCATATTTTTAAATGAAAATTTAATATTTTTAGAGCTCTAATAGGTCATGATAGTCATTTTTACTGAATGGTTTGATTGGATTCTAAGTCTAGGTGGTCAAACCAACTCAACTTTGTCAAAAAAGGGGTCAAAAACCCTATTTTTTGCATGTTTTCACCCAAACCTCCTTGTGAATCCACTTAAAAACCTTTCTTGATGCATCAAAACTATTTATACATGATCCTCACCTTCATTTAATTCTCATAGAATTTAGGGATCCATCAAAAATCTCTCTTTTAGGTGAAATCCTCTATTCACCGCTTGAACCAAAACCTCTCTTAGTTTGACCATATGATTTGAATCAACTTTACTACAAGGGAAAGGTATTGGAGTGGTTTAGTATGAGTTAGGAATGTAATTTCATTAATTTTATCATGAGGATAATATCACATTATTTTAAACTTCCCCTTTCCTTTCTTAGGTACCTCAACCTTAAACACATACCTCTCACATTAGAGCCCTACCTGTTGCAATAATGAATATGGGTGTTCTTATTTAGATGCATATTTAAGGATTTTATCAAGATGAAAATACCTTATATATATTAATTTACACACCTTCATATGAAAATTTTAAACATTCCAGAAACCTATCATCTTGAAACTTCTTTACTTGCCAATTTTGTCACTATCTTTTGGACTGAGACAGTCTGCCTGTAGGTGCAAATTGAACCTTAATTTAAAATTTTGGACCTCATTTCACGTTTATTAGGCCATGTTATTTTTCCCATCCCTTTTAATCCATTTGGAAATCTTAATCCAACATCAACTTCTTACTTAAGTCTTTAGCTAGGGTAACACTGTTGACTGTGACAATCATATTTTACCCCTATTCTGAGGTATGTTGGTCTTTTTAGGCTTTGTTCATGATGTAATCAAGTCATTATTGATATTATATAGGTAAATATTCATTTTTTAAAATCAAAATCTCCACTTTATAACCCCAAACCAAGCTTTAACTTTCAGATTCCTCCTCACTGTCAATATACCTTTCGTTGACTATGTTTCTAGGCCTATAGATGATCATTTGCTCTTATGGATGTTGCATAGAAGTTAATACTACTATATTTGTGGTCATTTCTCATTAATTTAAACCAAATTCACAAATTTAACTCATTTTATATAAGGAAAAACCATACCTGTAACTTTACTTTTGAGAGAGATAACTTCCAAACCCTAGGCTGTAGGTGTTCATTTTCCATGGCTGTAGATTGTATTTTGGTGAGATTTTAGTCTCAAAGGTCCATAAAAAATTTCTTGTCCATATTTTCAATCCATTTTGATCATCTATCTAGTTTAAAGTTTCAATTAGCTTTTATAGACCTTACTTGCTCTTGATTGAGACCAACCTCTAATACCCCTGGTTGTAGGTGGATAATATAGGGCCTGTGGGTTACATAAGAGTCATTGAAGCATGTTCACCTTGTCTAGGGACTTGTTTAGCTTATATATATTATTATATAATTCATATTAGAACTTAATTCTTTATTAAAAATGTTTAACACCATCTCCTTTATGTTAAACATTGAAACACTACCTCCATTGCCTCTCTACCCTGTGTACGGATAGGGGATGGCCAAGAGAGGTCATTTCATGTAGTCACCACTCTTATTAATGGCTTAAATCTCAAGATTGGGTATTGATTTTTTTTTAAATGTTACCTCTTGTAATATTAGGCCTAGGACTAGTCAATTGTATTGTAAGGCAAGTGCTTATTAGGAATCTTGTATATATCACTGTCTACCTTCAATGATTTCTTGGCAACTTTGAGGGGTTCACAATCCACTTTCCACTTGATATTTTCTCCTTGAAACTTTGGTGAGTACTTATTTGGTATAGGGAAAACACCCCCACCCAATATTAGGATTAAAATACTCTTACAAGTCCATTTTGAAGAGTCCATAGAAACCCTATAGACCTCTGTTTGATCATTTCAGGGCAAGTGGGCCTAATCACCTTTCAACACTCAAAATGTTGTTCAAACATCTTCCATTTTCAAAAAAAGCTCCTTAATAGGTATATTTTATAGTATTCATAACAATGGACTTCAAAGTGGATTGATCATTCATAAAAATCATCTCTAGAAGAGCCATTTGTGGCCTCAACTGTGGATGCCATTCCCTTTACACATGTAGACTGACATCACTCCTCAAACATGCTAGTTATAGCATCTAAATGCCATTTTATAACACTTCCATAAATTCAAGAGGTCTCATAAGCTTGAAATACCATGTCATAACCTTCACATCTCATTGATGACATTAACATACTCCTGTAGGTGGAGATATGTGACTGTGTTATGCAAGGAGGTCATGAAGAAGTAAGAAAATGCAAGGAAAAAATTGTCCAAGCACCAAAAAATAATATGTCATCTCTTATTTTCATGAAAAATGTGTATCATCCTCAAAACATATCAAATCACTCCTCCCAATGTGAAGGCAACATTTCCAAAGCAGGTGAAGTGACTGCTAGTGCAAATTCAAGCCTTTTACAAGCCTTGAAGAGGCTTTCCCAAAAAAATAAACTCTTAAAGAAATAATGAGCATGGAAATATATTTAAAATCAAGTGGATTCCCCTAAATCACTCACACACATCAATCCAAAACAAGAGAACTTGAAATATATTCAAAAAGAGACCCCTTCTTGGTTGAATAGGCATAAGAAGCTGACTGGGATCAAACTGATGGTTCATGAAGCAAGAAGAAAAAAATACACTATTATGTATTTTAAGAGGAATCCAAGTAATATCCACCTATAAAATCACTCTTCATGACCCAAATTGTACAACTTGTACCCATTGTTAGAAGTTGCCTCTTCTTTGTATGCCAAGATGAAATTGGATAAAAATGAGTTGCAAATGCAATTTTTTGTGATAAAAATTAAAACCAAATTTGGATATGACCTATGGAGAGGTGAAGAGTCACACCACCATGTTTTACAAGTGGCACACTTTTCAAGGATCCATACAAGTGTCTTTTTCTCAATCTTTAGTAAAAAAAATTGCCCTTTTCTGAACAACCTACCATTTATTCAATTATGTCAGCTTACGAAACCCGTACAAAGCATTAAATGCACTATTTAGACCCTTTAAAATGACTAAAAATGATAAATGGACCTAGAGAACACTTAACCAAAGCTAATACAACATCAATTAACACTAATTGACCTATGAAACACATTATAACAACATATTTCACCCTTTTAATTGCCTAAAATTGATTTTTTTACTAGGGGTGCCCTATTTTGACCTAACAGTTAAAATTGGTCAACAAATTGGTGACTCATAGTGGTAGTATGCTTGCTATACTTAACTAGACTAGTGGCCCTATTAGTCCATTTGGATTATGGAGTCATATAAGGAATGAGGTAAATGAGAAACCTTGACCATTGACTCAAACCTTGATCATCAAGACAACCATTTACTACCTTATACAAATAAAGGAAAAAGACACACAACAAGCACTAAAGTAAACACACTTGTGCTACTTAGCACTTAGGGAAAACAAACACAATAGAAAGGAAACAATTATGTACATACATCTTGTTCATACCTCCCTTCCTAGATCAAAAAAGAATTAGCTTAGGTCTCCTTCCTTACTAGATGAGTTAGGATGCCAAGGATGCTTTTTCTTAGATGGGGTATTGGATGACTCTTGTCTTCTCTTTGCTCTTTTATTTTTCACACCATTTAATGGAGTCATCTCCCATGTATTTTCAAAGTAGTTGAGGTCCTCGTAAACCTCAAAGAATGGTACAAACTATTATCCCTTTATCTTGTCATGACAAATCTCAAAATCCATATATGGGATTGTAAGTCCATCTCTCCTTTAAGGATTTGATCATCATTTTCCATTCTCATAATCTCTTCAAACTCCTTAAGGATCATTGTATCAGACCCACTTGGGAGTGTTTCTTGTTGACATTATTCATGGAATTTGTTGGAGGTAGATGCATGTGTGGATGTGGGAACAAACTCAAAATCACTTTCAAAGGGCCTAAAATAATCATAGATTGCTCTAGTATGATCTAGGCTTTCTTCATTATGGTGCTCTTCAACATGTATTTATCCTCTCTGACTTTGAGCTTGCTTGTCTAGGAGCTTGGCCTTTTCCTCCTCCTCATACTCTTGGAACATTTGCATGTAAATCTACCACATGTCCTCCTTTTTAGACACATCTTCTTATTTGTCATGACTGGTCAACTCCAAGCGATTTGTAGGTTATTTGAGAGATTCAAATTCATTACATATTCTCTCAAACATTTTCCATAGGTCATCATCCTTTGGCTATCGTAAATCATGAAAAGGAGGGACAAAAAAGGCCATTTCTTCTTCTTCTTTAGAGTCCAAGAGAACTTGTTCTAATGCATCTTTTCTATCACAAGGAGAATCTTCTTTCATGTCCTCTCAACTTGAGCTCCCCTCTCCATCATTCAGCCCTTCTTCATCCTCAATCCAATCTAAGATTTTAATCCCATCCTCCCTCCTAGTGACAACCCCCTTACGCATTTCAAAAATAGAGAGTTTAGCTAGAGGGGATTCCCAAGTGGCAATACAATTTTCAACATTAGGATGGGAATATTGGCTAGTTGGAAGGGATGAAAGGATAGTTTCAAAATTTTATTGATGAGGGTGGGAGGGATTTTAATGGTTCCAAATGTTTCTTCCCTAAAAAATTCTCCACTTAGGCATGATTTTCTCCCTCCTTCATGAGCTACCATCACATCTTTCCATCTTGGGAAGGTGGGTTCAAGGATATTTTCATAGAGTTGAGGGGCTGATGAAGGGGAGAAAGATATATCTAAGAAACTTGGAGTTTCTTTGGGATTGGTACCTTAATTTAAATATGGAGGAGTAGGTCTATATAACTCACTTTCAACTACCATGATAGGTTTCATCCACATCTGATTTGCCAACTCAAATTCCCTTTCAAGGTGAGCCTCAAAATTCAATTTTTCTTCTTCACAATATTCCACAAGTGTACTAGCCTGTTCCATCATGATATCTTCCTTTCCTTAACTAATTTATTGTATGGGTTTCTAAGAGGATAAGTTTTTAGGAAAGGACAAGGAATTTGGAACACCTTGAGGCTGCCAAGATGGAGGTTGTTCATAAGTTCTCAACCTTTCTTCTAGATGGAAGATCAAACCACAAACATCAAGCATATCATTGCGAAGACATGACCAAATAGTTTTATATATAGGAATCCACTCCATTTTCACTTCTACAAATCTTCCCTCACACTCTTGACATAAATAGTAGGAATATTTTGATCACAACCACACCTAGTGTCAAAATCTAACATACAGTTTTGATAATTAAGGAGATTTCTTTTTAAACTAATAATGGATTGGCTTGAAGAGGAGATAGGTGATATATATGTTGCTAAAATTTGATGAGGCTGGTCATTAACAACATATTCTTGATGAGGATCATGACAAAGTTGGCTAAGAACTTACTTATAACTAAGAGGAAGAGGCAAAGCTGGACACAACTCTTTAACTTGTGTCAAAACAAGCTCAAACTCATGATTTTTCATGAGCTACTTCACAAAAATATTATGAAACAAGAAAATTTTTTCAGTAGGTATACTTGGACTACTCAACTAGTAAATATGAACTTGGAGTTGCCATTGGTGCTTAAGGAATTGCCTCCAAAGGCTGATGTCTTGAGGAGAAAACCAAAACTCCTCGAATAATGGACTCAAAAGTCCCACCGAGCGTGCTAAAAACTATTGTCACTTGGATGCACTCTATGAGAAGATTTTTTTCAAGAATCTAATACAATTGGAAAAATTGGGACATCTCACTTTCTATGGGTGAACAAACTTGTGAGATGAACCTCTAGATTAGGGGCTAGCTCCCCTTGATGCATCATTTAAGCTCATGTTCCTACTATTAACAAATTAAGGGGGATGAAAAGGGTTTGAAAAACTAAAAATAAACCTATTATACCATAGGTGATGCACCAAAATATTGTGCTCTACTCTTACCTTTGACATACACTATAAACTAATGACAAATAACACATACACTTCATTCAACATCAATCTCCCCTCTCACATCAGTGTTTCAACATGGGGTCTTGTAGATGACATAAGGTAAGAGGAACTAAACAATAGTAATCTTAAGAAACTCTATTGAGAAGCATACTCACTTACACTTGTATTCTCTTTAGACACTTCTTGTTGACTTGCAAGAAGGAAAACACAATACACTAGGTACCAATGGAATCAACATGTGAAGGTAAAGGAAATTACACTTGCACAAGACTAAAACCAAGCATATACACTTAGTGAAATATTTGAATGAGGTAAAAAACTTGTATTTATTTCTTCAAGGTAAAATTTTAGTAGGGCTTCAACATACCTAGGCAGAGAGATCCCATACAATGCCAAAATGGCCAAAATTTATAGAGTTTGAGAGAGGGAGAGAGAGAGAAAGAAGTCCAAGGGTCACTTGGACATGTTTCAAGATGATAAGTTTAATTAAAATTGCATGTGGAAGAGATGTGGGTTGAGATATTCCAAGTCATACTGCATACTTTTCAAAAACAAGTCATAAAGATAGTGAAAAGTGGCACAAAACTACCATTTTGGCATAAGAAACTGCCCCCCTAAGTTGCCTTCCAAAACTACTTTTATCCCTATATATGGTCAAGTATAATGATTGGTATGAACAAGAGGGGTTACATACAATCCCCAAAATTCATTGGATTGATGCCTAACTATCCCTATTCTTGTGGACATGCAAAATCATCACTAACAATTTTCAAAAGGCCCTTTTCCATGCACCTTCTCCACTTGTCAATCAAAACTCCACAATACTCTCAAATGATCCATTAAAAAGAAGAAATGACACTTTTAAAATTCTCCCATACCATCAGTTTCAAGGGACATCCTTTAAAAGGCCTCCCTAATCACTTTTCACCGCTTTACCCCAAAGTTCACTATTTGGCTCATTAGAGTGGCCAAAAGTGAAGGCCTATTTGGGAAACTTAGAATGATTTTAATGAGATTAAGAGAATTTTTTGAATTATCTCAAGTATATAGCTTACCTGAAATTTTTTTTTCACCTTCTAACTCCTACAATTTTCACATCATCAAAAATGGTGAAAACAAGATCTTTTCTCCCCTATTCTATACGGATTCATACAAAAAATACATATGTATGGAACCCTTAAAATGTCCCATACAAATTTTATTTTATACCCTTGGTATAATTCTTCAATTTGAGAGCACTTTTGGCATGCTCTCCACCATCAAGTCTACCTAAGGGTTTTAGGAGGGTTTAAGAGGTTTTTTGGTCTTAGTGATTGTTCATACAATTATGACATTTAACACTCTTCCAAATTGAAATTTTTATACCTCAAGGGAATCCTTAAACTATCTTAATAGCCTTTAGGTCCCATGAAAGAGTTTAGGGAAGATACAAGGAAAAAAAAATGACCCTCGAATAGGATTCTTGCATTCTGTGAGGGTTCTAGCATGCCTAAAGCTCAAATTGACTTATTTTGGTGTTTTTATGCCAAAAAAATGCACCCAAATATCTATAATTAACCCATGAACATGTCCAATTACATTGGGGTGCTCACCAAAAAATCAAACTAGAATTTGCCCCTATTTTGGAAGAAGAATTATGCCTTGCCAAGCAGCTTGCCAACCCTTTATGAATCAATAGATGATGTAATTCTCTTTAAATGGATCCTTAGAGTATTAAATCATCCTATTTTACCCTATAAGCATAAAAAAACATTATAAGTCTTGGAGGAGTATGGAATTTGAGTTGACACCTTGTTTGGGGTTGGGAAAGCATGTTTTCCCACTAGACCTTCATGCAAAGCTTCTTGTGTGAACCAAAAAATTGATATACATACCATATATCTTGTTTTTTTAGGTCTCCCTAGGTGTCTCCCAATTATAGACAACTCCTTCAGTGGTCAAACTTAGTGCAAGTCTCTCATTTTTAGGATTTCTCAAAACTGGTCTTTTTCTTACATGGATGGACTGAGGTAGGTTTGAGATAAAATAATGAGTATCAAGCCTATTTTTACATGAACATTGAATATTTTGGGAGTTCTAATAGGTCATGATAGTCATTTTTACTGAAAGTTTTGATTGGATTCTATGTCTAGGTGGTCAAACCAACTCAACTTTGTTAAAAAAGGGGTAAAAAACCCTATTTTTACATGTTGTCACCCAAACCTTCTTGTGACTCCCCCTTAAAATTTTTATTTATGCATCCAAACTATTTATACATGATACTCACCTTAATTTCTTGGTAATAAAATTTAGGGATCCATAAAAAATATCTCTTTTAGGTGAAATCCTCTATTCACCTCTTCAACCAAAACCTCTCTTAGTGTGACTGTACGGTCTGAATCAACTTTGATACAAGGGAAAGGTCTTGGAGTTCTTGAGGATGAGTTAGTAATGTAATTTCCTTAATTTTATCATGAGGATCATATCACATTATTTGAAACTTCCCCTTTCCTTGCTTAGGTACGTCAACCTTCAACACATACCTCTCACATTAGAGCCCTACCTGTTGTAACAATAAATAGGGGTGTTCTTATTTATATGAATCTTTAAGCATATTATAAATATGAAAACACCTTGTATATATTCATTTCCACACCTTCACATGCCAATTTTAAACATTCCATAAACGTGTCATCTTGACACTTCTTTGCTTTCCAATTTACTCACTATCTTTTGGACTAAGACAGTCTGCCTGTTGGTGCAAATTAAACTTTAATCTAATGTTTTGGACCTTATTTAATGTTTATTAGGCCATGTTATTTTTTCCATCCCTTTTAAATCATTTTAAAATCTTAATCCAACATCAACTTCCTACTTGAGTCTTTAGCTAGGGTAACACTGTTGACTATGACAGTCATATTATACACCTATTTTGAGGTATGTTGGCCATTTTAGGCTATTTTCATGATGTGATTAAGTCAATATTGATATTATAGACGTCACTCTTCATTTATTTAAGCCAAACCTCCAATTTATAACCCCAAACCAAGCTTGAACTTTCAGATTCCTCCTCACATCAATATACCTTTCCTTGACTATGTTTCTAGGCCTGTAGATGATCATTTACTCTTATGGATGTTACATATAAGTTACTCCTGCTACATTTGAGGTAATTTATCATTAATTTACACAAAATTCACCAATAAAACTCATTTTATATAAGGAAAAACCTTACCTTCAACTTTACTTTTGATATAGACAACTTCCAAACACTAGGTTGTAGGTGTTCATTTTCCATGGCTGTAGATTGTATTTTGGTGAGATTTTAGTCTCAAAGGTCCATAAAAAATTTATTTTCCCTCTTTTAAATCCATTTTTATCATCCATATATTTTAAATTCTCAATTATCTTCAACAGACCTTCTTTATTCTTGATTGAGACCAGCGTTCAATACCCCTGGCTGTAGGTGGATAATACAAGACCTATGGGTTACATAAGAGTCATTGAAGCATGTCCACCTTGTTTAGGGACTTTTTTATCTTGTATAATTCATATTAGGGCTTATTTACCTCTTAATAACCTTCAATAAAATCTCCTTTATGCTAAACATTGAAACACTACCTCCACTGCCTCTCTACCTTGTGTATGGATAGGGGATGGCCAAGAGAGGTCATTTCATGCAGTCACCACTCTTATTAATGGCTTAAGGATTAGGATTGGTTATTTAGTTGTTTTTAAATGTTCCATCTTGAAATATTAGGCCTAGGACTAGTCAAGTGTCTTGTAGGTCAAGTGCTCCTTAGGAATCCTATAGATATCACTGTCTACCTTCAGTGATTTCTTGGCAACTTTGAGGGGTTCACAATCCACTTTCCACTTGATATTTTCTCCTTGCAACTTTTGGGAGTAATTTTTTGGTATAGAGACAACACCCCCACCCAATATTAGGATTAAAATACTCTTACAAGTCCATTTTTAAGAGTTCACAAAAACCTTACAGACCTCTGTTTGATCATTTCAGGGCAAACAGGCCTAATCACCTTTCAATACTCAAAATATTGTTCAAACATCTTCCATTTGCAAAAAAATCTCCTTAAGAGGTCTATTTTTTATTATTCATAATAATGGACTTCAAAGTGGATTGATCATGCACAATAATCATCTCCAGAAGAGTCATTTGTGGCCTCAACTTTGGATGGCATTTACACAGACAAACTGACATCACTCCTCAAACATGCTAGTTATAGCATCTAAATGACATTTTATAACACTTACATGCATTAAATATGTCTCTCGAGCTTGGAAGACCATGTCATAACCTTCACATCTCATTGATGATGTCATCATACTTCTATAGGTGGAGATTTATGACTGTGTTATGCAAGGAGGTCATGAAGAAGTAAGAAAATGAAAGGAAAAAATTGTCCAAGCACCACAAAACAAGATGTAAACTCTTATTTTCATGAAAAACATATGGATCATCCTAAAAACATATCAAAACACTCCTCTCAATGTGAAGGCAATGTTTCCAAAGTAGGCGAAGTGATTGCTAGTGTAAATTCAAGCCTTTTGCAAGCCTAGAAGAGGCTTTCCCAAACTAATGAACTATTCAAGAAAGAAAGAACATATAAATATCTTTAAAATAAATTTGAGGCTCCTAAATCACTCACACACATCAATCCAAAATAAGAGAACTTGAAATAGATTCAAAAAGAGACCCCTTCTTGGTTGAATAGGCACAAGAAGCTGCCTGGGATCAAACTGACAGTTCATGAAGTAGGAAACACTGAATCTTAAGTTCCTATTATATATGTGAATATTAATCCAAGTAATATCCATGTATAAAATCACTCTTCATGACTCAAACTGTACAACCCATAATAATTTTTGGAAGTTGCCTCTTCTTTGTATGCCAAGAGGAAATGGAATAAAAATGAGTTGAAAATACAAATTTTTATGAAAAAAATGAAATAAAAATGTGGATATGACCCATGGGGAGGTGAAGAGTCACAACACCATGTTTTCCAAGTGGCACACTTCTCAAGAAGCCATACAAGTATCTTTTTCTCACTCTTTGGTTAAGAAAATTACCCTTTTTTGAACAACCTACCATTTATTCAATTATGTCAGCTTCTTAAGGAATTGTAAGGACACATGGAGGATTAAATTATCATTTTTAACTTGTATAAATTCTAATAAACCTGTAAAAAGAATTAAATGCACCATTTAGACCCTTTAAAATGACTAACAATGATAAATGGACCTAAAGAACACTTAACCAAAGCTATTACAACATCAATTAACACTGATTGACCTATGAAACACAATATAAAAACATATTTCACCCTTTTAAATGCCTAAAAGTGATTTTTTTACTAGGGGTGCCCTATTTTGACCTAAAAGTCAAAATTGGTCAACAGGTACTAAAGGTATCACCGACCATGCTAGTTATTATGTTAGGTATAGTGGAAGAAAAAATATTGAAGGATATCATAAAATGACTTGCCACAAGTCTTGTCAAAAAGATATAACTAGGAGTTTCAAGAAAAGAAGAAATCACAAGGGCATTAATTTATTTAAGAGTTTTTCCTACATGTTGATGATGTTCTTGAAAGTATAGTTTTAACTCATGAGTGTGCTTTAGACCATCTTCGACTTCACCCTTAGAATCACAGTCTTTGTAGGTTTTGTTATCCAGAGATCTTATCTTGACATTAGGGTTAGGATTGACATGCTTATTTTTTTCATATCCATATTATAATCATTCGTAATATTTTCTTGAGAAATGGAAAAATGGTATGCATAAGATTTTAAGGTTATTACTAGTATTAGTCATGGACATATCATTAGGACTGTGAGAGTGATATCCTTTAAAATTACTAATGTCATGGCTAGCTTTGCTTTATTCGTTAAGTAAATCCATTGTAGGAATAAAATGATGGCATTTAGGGATTCTAAAGGAAAATAAATTTGGAAAATGAAGAACTTTTTACAAATTGGGAGAGCTAAGAAGCTAGGAAAAGGAGATATGAAATTACCCAACATAGTAGTGGGTTAAGATTCAATTTGATTTCACCAATATGTTTTTGGCTGCAACACATATGGTTGAAGGAGAAGAAGGTAATTCCTTGATATGAGGAGTCTATAAATGTTATTTCTAAAGAACATGATGTTATGGCCTTAAAAAACTATAAAAATGCTACTAGAGTGCTCTACACTTATCCATAAATTAGGTATAACACTCATGTTATTTTTATAGATGTCATAAATGGGAAGATCATCATAGGGATATTTGACCATGTTATGTGTATAAAATTGTAATATCATCATGGATATATTCGGCCATGGGAAATGAAATGATTGATTTTGGTTTAGAAAAATTGCACCATAAAGATTTGCCTTCAATAGTGGAAAGGAAGAGAGAAATGAGAAATCTGTGTAGAATCTAAATGGGTTAAAGCTCATAGATAAACTATAAAAGGATACATCATTGAAAATCATGGAAAAAGTTAAGAAGCTATAAAAAGAAAAAGAAAACATGAAAATGACCTAACATAGTGGTCAGATAAGATTCGCATCAGGTTCACCAAAATCTAATGATGGTGAAGATGTTGCAAAGAGAGAAGGGAATTTGGAAAGTAAAGACTGTTTGATAAATTAATAATCTAAGATGCTAGTAAAAGGAAGTATGGAAATGATCAAACATAATGGTGAGGTAAGATTCATGTTTGGTTCACCTGAGAAAATTTGAAATTTGATATATAATGCATACACAAAAGATATAGATGATAATAAATTAGCAACTCACCACATATCAAGTTGACATGATATTTAATGTGGAAAACTTCAGAGAAGTAAAAAACCATAGGTTGTTTTTATTCAATATTTGAGAAACATAACCCAATATGAAATTCCCCTCCTTCTCACTTCTTTTCTATCAAGCCTTCACAAAATTCTTAACAATATTTTCCACATGTAACTATCTCACAATGTTGTGAATCACTTGGGATTCAATAATATAAATTACCAAAGGGGTAAAACCCTTTTTATATTGGGGTGTGGAGGTGGACTCTTATAACCAACAGATCCATCCTCTCCCTGATGATAATTATAACAATGGTAATAAAATAAATAAATACATTTTATTATTTATTTACATGAGGTTTTCAACCCATTCTAATAAATAATAAATCATTATTATTTAATTAACTAATATTAGCTAAGGGTTCATAAGGAGAACCACTTAGTCATTAAATGTTCCAACATTCCTCCTTAATACTAAGTGGGGATTCATGTCATAGTCACATTTAATAAAGGAATTATACTATTTAAAAATTCAAAGGATCTAAAAACCTTCATCATGCCAAAATCACCTTTTAAAATAAAAGGAATTGTAATCCATAAACTACTTAGAATAAGTTTTAGGTTATCATAATCATGAGACTACATTTCACATTTTCTAATTAATAATCAACCAAGCATAATTGGATCCTTGTATAACATAACGTCCTCCATTACAAAGTATGCTTTTATGTATTAGGTACAAAAGTAAAACTTCTACACAAATTTACTAAAATCTCATAATGTGACATATTACAATGCTTTACAATGAGAAGAAGTATAGAGAAGAAGGAAACCCATGACCATTGTGAAGTGACATTGTCATGCATGCTCTCCCTCAATGGCAACTCTGAGAGGCCTAACATTGTATAAAACTGACAAAACTTGGTAGCACTAAGTGGTTTTGTGAAGATATCTACCACTTTTTCATATGTAAGATAAAACTATAGATCAATATCACCATTGAGAATTTTCTCTTACATACAATACACATGAACTTCAATATACTTAGTTTGTTAGTGCTGCACTAAATTTTTTCATTAGAGTTATACAACTTTAGTTATCACAATGAAGGGTGGTACTATGATAAAAATTCAAATAAATTTATCCTAACAACCTTCATAGCTACATGGCTCCTTTATTAATTTCCATAACACTTCTGTACTCTACTTTAATAAAAGAGATATATACAATGGGTTGTTTTTTGCTGCTCCAAGTGATAACAACTGCACCAAACTTAAACACTTATCCAAAAGTAGATTTATGATCTATAATATCATTAGAATAGTTAATATAAAAAACATATAATTTATCATTATCAATAGAAGAATAAAATAAACCAAAATTTACTATTCCTTTGATATAACAAAGAATACATTTCACTAATTTCCAATGATCCAAATATAGATCCTGCATGAATCTAGAAGAAACGCCTAAAACAAATAAAATATTTGGCCTATTAATGGTTAGATAAATCAAACTACCAATAAGTTGTTTATAAAGAGTAGGATTAGCTTTGCCACATGCAAGTTATATATCAAGATTAACACCAACTTCAATAGGAGTAGATGTAGGCTTACAATCAAGCATATTAAATTTAACAAGAAGATTATGTGCATACTAAGATTGTGATACAATAATTGAATTTTTATATTGAAATATAGTAATTCTTAAAAATAATGAAGAATGTCTAAATTAGTCATTTCAAATATTTGACTTAGTTTATCCTTATATTTATGAATTAAACTAATTAGATCATCAATAATAAGAAGATCATCAACATATAATACAATTAAGATATTATGACCATTTTTAATTTTAACAAAGAGATCATTATTATAATGACAATTAGAGAAACCTAATTATTTAAGATAACTAGTAATTTTATAATACCAAGCTCAAAGAGCTTGTTTTAAACCATACAATTTTTTCTTAACTTGTAAACATAATACTCTTTATTAGGGTTAGTAAAACCTTTAAGTTGAGTCATATAAATTTTTTCTTCTAAATCACCACTCATAAATGCATTTTTGACACCCATTTGGTGTATAATCCAATAATTATGAGCTACAAGAGCAATGAGTAGTCTAATAATACTCATTTTCGCTACATGAGCAAATGTTTCAACATAGTCAATCTTAAGTTTTTGAGTAAAACTGCAAGTGACTAATCTGCTTTAAATTTATCAATTTTACCAATTGAATTATATTTGATTTTATAAATCCACTTAAAATCAATAATATTTATTTTAGATGGACATGGGACAAGAACCCAAGTCTGATTTTTAATTAAGATATTATACTCAGATTGTATAGTAATATTCCATCTATCATCTTGAATGACTTCCTCAAAATATTGAGATTCACATTCATACATGATAAGAATGTTGACTTCTAGTTAATTTATTAAGATTATTAAGACTAGAAGATTAGATTAGGGATTCTATCCATTTAGGTCTTTTAGATTGAACATGAAATTCAAAAAAAATTTAGATTCTAAGTTATCCATAATTGGATCAACTTCTTCTAGGGCATCTATTTTTTCATAAGGAGAAATAAGAGAGTCATGCTCATTAAAAGAAAAACATTGAGGAGGTTTTATAGAAGGTCCACATAAAGATTTTTCAAGAATAAGAACATTTTTAATCTTAATGATTTGTCTTTTAGATGGATCATACACTTTTAATCATTTAATTTTACCTTCATAACCTACAAAAAAGCATAAATAGGAGGTAGGATCAAATTTATTTCTTTTATATTTATAAACAAAGATAGAAGGAAGATTTCCAAAGATTATAAAATGAGCCACACTGGGTTTATTTTTAGACCACATTTCTAAAGGGGTAGAAAGATGTAAATCTTTAGTAGGGGCTCTATTTAGAATATGCACAACAATATTCATGGTTTTTGTGCATAAGAACTTAGGAACATTTGAAGAATGCAACATTGTTCTAATCATTTTTATAATGGTGCAATTTTCCCTTTTAACAATACAATTTTGTAGTGGGTGTTATGAGAAGTTAGTATTCACATGGTTATTTGTGATTTATTATGTGGTAAATATTAATTATAGTATGGTAAATTAGTTAGTAAACTATATTATTATGGAATAATACTATATATTTGGTTATGTTATATGGTTAGTCTAATATATTAAAAATATAGTTTATAATATATTATTGTTTATATGAGTCTAATAACCACACAATTTTAGGAGAGAATCATGGGTTGTTGACTCCCTATTCATAGGCTATAGTTTGTTTATACCTACAGGTGTGTGTAATTGAGAACAGTAGAATATATCATGTGATTAAATCTCTCTCTCTCTCTCTCTCTCTAGTTTCAACAATATTTTCATGAGTTAATCTCTCGTATAACCACATCTAATACCTAACAGTGGTATCAAAGTAGGCTATGGAGTCCCAAGACATTACACATGGGAAAACCATCATTGTTATTGACTACCTCAATTAATGAGAAAAACATAATGTGAGAAAAACTTTTAGTATTGTAAATATTACTAATATAGATCAAATTAGTTTTAGGAGTGTCATTCTTTAGAGTTTTCATAGGTAGTTTCTATCACTATAGAACTCTACATACGGATTTGATACACTAGAATTGAAAACCTCATTGGATAATTAATAGAGTATCTATTCACAGGAGAATGAGATGTGTAAATCTACTATAACATGAACATATTTGTGTTCTATCCATGGCCCCAGATAATTCCATAATATGGATTAGTCCAAATGTTTTCAATCAATTCCTTGTATTGAAGTCATTCATTTCCATGTATTCTGCCTACTTACATTGATGTATTCTATAGATTGCATTATGTGCATACCTAAATTAATGCTATTGTCCATGTATTATTCAAAGTTCTAAGTTGTGAGCTTTAGTTTTTGACATGTTGACATTTTATAGTCCATTCACATCATTTATACATTCTCATGTTCATGCATTAATAACATTGATATATCTTCATTGTGCTTGTAATATTATCAAACTATGGTCAAAGCTCTATGCAAATATGACATTAGGTTTCCATGCATCTTGCCAAGTACATTGCTTATTCATCAAAATCAATCAAAATTTAGGTCTCGACATTCTATCTACCCCTGCCTGCATTGTAAGTTTTTGTATAAAGTTTGCCTAAGTTGTACTCATTCATATGCATTCCATACACATATAGATTGTATCCATCAACCTTATTATTAAGTATTTTTGGCTTTTATAAAATATAAATTACTTAATTTCCTATGAAATTAAATAAATTCATAGTCAATAGGCATTATTTTTAAATGTTTAGTTTCTAGTTTTTTGGTTATAAGTTGTATTTGAATTAAAAGTCTATTATATAGTTGTTATAGGAAGTCCATATAAGTTATTATTAAATTTGAGATAGTTATCATATTTTCCCAAAAGTGTCATTAAAAATCTAAATGGTCATAGTTTTTAATTGTCCTATTAAGTCAATAATATTATTGTCTATTGAGTCATTTTGTCATTGACACTAAGTTAATGTATGCCGTCAAAGTTGATATTTGGTCATTGAAACACTTAAAAATGTTAAAAAAATCAATTTAAAACCATGTCATATTTGTCAAGAGTCAAATAAAAAAATGTATTTTCAGGTGACCTTGACATCCTATGAAAATGTATTATTTCACATTGAGGGGGAAATAAATCCAAACTGAGCTTCCATTTCTAATTGTGAACTAGGAATTTGACTCAAGAGAGGATGGTTAGTTTGGTGTTAGTTCCAAAAATGAAATCAAAAATGAAGTAAACACACTAGCATAACATGTCTAGGCTTAGTTACTAGGGGGAGCTTAATTAACAAAACATGACTAGAAAACAGACCTAAAAAGAAAAAGAAACCTTTCTTTCACCTTCCTTGGATGCCCTAAAATGATTGTTGTAGTGGCTTGCTCAATTTTGTGTTCATTAAGTCTGCATCAATGGAAGCTTGGCTATTTCTCCATCTATCTTTGGCACCTTATGTAGATTTGGCTTGGCTTGGTTTAGCTCAATATTTGGAAATTATAACACTAGTTGCATGAATATTTCAAATGCATTTGGGCATGATAACTTTGACTTATGAGACCTTAAAATTCATGTAGTAAGGCCTCCTATTTATAGATTTTGGAAAATGGCTAGAATCAACCTGAACCATCCATCTCAAGATTGAGATGTGTGGCTAAGAATTAATCCAATTATGTTATTAAAATCCATAAATAGGCTCATCAATATTTGGGATAGAGGGGAATTTAAGAGCCATGGGAGGCATTGATGAGGCATGGGGTGGATTGATTTAGATATTTGTGGCATTTATGGTCTAGGGATGCCTTCCCAAGAAATGATGTCACTTGATGATGTAGTTAATAGAAATTAATTTCCAAAAAGAAATATTTAACAAATCTCATAGAAAATTATATTAAGGCCCTAATTTGGTTTAATTATCCTAAAACATTATTAGTCAACTTTGGTAAAATTTTTGGCCCTTGGTGCACAAATTAATCAAATTGGTCAAAATGTCTTGTTATTGGTCCAAAATTTGACCAGATTAGAATTAGGATGCGATGCCAAATGCATTGGATCCATTATCTCATTTAGGATGTTGCCAATGCCAAATAACAAAGGTACATGTCTTGTGCAAGAGATTTGATAGAAAAGAACAATCTAGAGCACCCAGGTGTAAAATTAGCATTTGACTCAAAATGATCTTATCAAAGTTAGCTGGTCCATAAATTACATTGCCCCATTTAGTGACACTCTAGCTAAAATCGGCACTTGAATATGTCAATTTTAACTTATTTAGTATGTTTTAGTGTTTTTAGGCCAATTTGTTCATTTTGGTAAGAATTAGGTCAAAACCCTAGTTGAAGGGTATCGATGGCTAGTTTTAAGTGTCCACAGTTTGCTCTTATTTGGGAAGGCATTACAAGCTATAGGCATAGTAATGTCTTCTCAAAAAATGAAAGGGTCCTACATGCCTACAACTACAATAATGATGAAATAAATGTATGATGTTCTCTTGAGGGAATGGTTGGCATAAGGAAAGGCTGGTAAGTAGTCCCTCTAAAAGAAAGAATAGAGATGAGGGGACCAAAGAAAAGGAAAATGATGGGTTGAAAACATAATGATATTGAAAAAGTAGTCAAAATCATTGAGAATGTAAGTGAGATGGTGTAAAATGGTTTGCCCAAAGGTAATTATAAGCATTATACCCTGATAGTGGTAACATGGTATGAAAACACAATGATTTGCCCAAAAGTAGTTATAATCATTGAGAAGATGAAGCTATCCTAGGTAGGATAGACAAACAAGATAACAACATGCCCCTATTTGGGCAAAAAGAAAGTAAAGTTGATGAGAACATAATGATTTTCTTAGAGGTAGTTATAATCATTAAGAAATGTAGGTGGGATGGTGTACAATGATTTACCCATATGCAATTATAATTATCGAACCTTGATTATGGCAAACATGATTGATTAGCTGATTGATGATGGTAACTTAACACACAGGGTAATGATGAATTGGGATAACCTGCTAGTAGTGAGATGTTTATCTAAACTAACAAAGGTTGAAATTCTATTGTGATTAATTACTCTATGTAGGATATGATTGGGATTAAATTAGGATGTCAGTGTTGAAAAGATGTCAATGCAACCATTGCTAAATAGACTTCTTTAAGCTGAGGTTTGTTATAGCACGTGTTGATAAGAATCATGATATAAAATCATGAGGAATTGGCCAAAATATGCATAAAGATTGACTTCCATAATTAAATAATTAATATAAAATAATGCACCAATGATAGAAACCATGATGCTAATGTAGACGTATGAATATGGATGGATTCAAGTGTAAGTACAAGAAAAAAATCACCCAATGAATGCACATAGAATGAATCAAGGAAATCGTACTGAAAGTAAACAAATAAACATACAAACAAAATGACAAAAAAATAAACAAAGAAACAAATAGAGAAACAAATAGGTTAATTTAAACCATATGAACATTGTCCCTAGAAAATAGGTGATAACTTAACAAACTAATAGAATGGGGGAATAGAAAAAAAAGAAGGGGGTGGCCTAGCTATCTCCATATACACTGACAAGTGGACACTGCCTACATACTTCCATTGATGTAATATCCAACAAAAACTTTAGGCCAAATGTAGTTCTCTCAAGCAATGGGAAGAAAATGATAACTGATGAAAACAACAAAATGGATGTGATAGAAGAATAAGAATGGTCTTACAAAATGGTAAGTGCATGAGAGAAAAATTTGAAAAAGATAAGGAAATTAAGTGACAAGTGATTTGCTTGTGACTTAATAAGGGTTCCTAGAATCCTTAAGGCAAAGAAGTGGTCAATGTTTTTGGTTTTTTAATGATTTTACAAATGTTTTTAGAATTTTTGAAGTATCTCAACTCAATCAAGAATGATGAGACACTAAATGATTCAAGCTCATAAAACAATGAGAATGTGGCTTAGGTTACTTGAAAAATGGAAAGAGAATGGCTTAAGGGTGATTGAGATGACCTCAACAAGTATCAAGCACTACCTACATAGTCCCACGATATGACCTCAAGTCACTGTAGTTCTAGCTCACAGTATAGGGATTTGACTAGTGTAGCCATCTATTCAAACAAAATAGGCATAGTTGGTATAAAGGCATAGTACGACATAAAAAATGGCAAGTTGGTATGTCAAGGCTTAATAAACAAATGTTGCCCCTAGTTTTCCCATAGGTGGTTATAACTAAGACACAATAACATAGGTGGTATTAATTTGCCCATAGACAATTATAATTAGTAGCAAAATTGGTGATAAGAAGGGAAAAACGAACGAAGGATGCAATTACCAAAACTTGTATCATATAACCCCAAAATACTATCTCTATTTGAAATGCTTAAAATAACTGCTAGAACTGATCATATTCATTGGTGCTAAAAATGTGCAACTAATGGCAAAACCAAGGTCAAACGAGCTAGTAAATAGGATTTAAAATATGCTTGGTTGATAGAATAGAATGGTAAATGGATAAGTAATAGGCTAAGAGGAATGATAAGAATAACATTCATACAAAGAAAAATAGTGATAAAGTGGCATAATGGAAATGGTCTTTATAGACAATACACCATAGTGCTCAAGCATAGTACCACTTGAGGTAAATGATATTCATCAGCTCAAGAAGTTCATTTCCATTTAGTGTGGTGAGCATGTATGCTCCTAATTCATAATCTACAGTAATGATGAAAGGTCCTATCCAATTTGGTATGAATTTACCTTTATGATTCTTCTTGGCCGTGGTATTCTTTTGGTTTTCTTTAAGGGCAAGATCACCAAGTTTAAATGGTTTATATATGATGCACTAATTATAGTGGTTTTTGAGTCAATTCTGATATGTTTGAATATTATTGAGTGTAGCTATGCATTTTTCATCAAGTAGGTCTAGCTCTTACAGGCGAGTTACTCGATAATCATGATCATTTAGGGCATGTTTGAAAGATATGCATAGTGAAGGTAACTCAACCTCAATAAGAAGGATGACTTCTGTACCATAAACAAGTGAGTATGGAGTGGCTCCTATGGGGGTACAATGATTTATACAATATGGCCAAAGGGTGTGGAATATTTAAAAGTGCCATTCATGACTGACATCATTGATAATCTTTTTGAGAATGTTAACAATTATTTTATTATATGTCTCAACCTGACCATTACCCTGAGGGTAATATGTTGTAGATAAATGTTATGTGATGTTTTACTCAATACATAGCTTGTCAACATCCTTGTTCTTGAATGATCCTACATTATCAGATATAATGTCAGAGGGGATATCGTAGTGATAGATGAGATGGTTGAAAATAAACTTAAAAATTTGCTTTCTAGTCATGTAAGTGAGGGGTATAGCTTCTACCCACTTAGTGAAATATTCAGTGGTGGTAAGGATATGTTTATGACTATTTGAAGATGTAGGATTGATTTTCCCAATGAGGTTGAGTCCCCATGTAGCAAATAGCCATGGTGTCAACATTGGTTTCAAAGTCTTAGCTGGGGCATGGATCAGATTGGTATGCCATTGACATTTGTCACACTTTTTTATATATGCAGCTACATCTATGTCCATCATGGGCCAATAATAAATAGTATGTAAAAGATTTTTGGATAAGACTGCCCTACTAGAGTGGGCTCCACATACTCCATGTACTTCTCATAATGCTAATGTAGATTTTTTTGAATTTAAATAATGAAGCATAGTTCCATCAAAACTATAATGGTAGAGGGTTGATCTAAGTAGAGTATAATAAGTGGAGTGATGGATGAAGGATTTGGTTTGTTTTTGGGATAGGTCAAGTGGTATAACTTGGTCACGAAGATAGTTATAAAGGTCAAAATACTAGATAGAATTAGGATCAATAATTTCATAAATCATTGTAATGGTTGAAGGTTCATGAGCTGGTGTGAATAAATTCTCAACAAGGAACCGATACTCTTTAAATTTGTTTGTTTGTCAAATTAGAGAGCCAATAGTGGCCATAGCATCAACAGTTCTGTTACTTGCCTTTGATATATGCTCAAACTAAATGTCGATAAGTTGTTGTTTGAGAGTGTCGACTATGACCTTATATGGAACTAACTTGTCATTTTTGGTCTAAAAATTGTTTTTAACCTAATTGATGATTAACTGAGAATCACCATAAACCTTGAGATGAGATACATTATATTATACCACCTGGCAAAGCCTTGAAATAACTCCTTCATATTCAACCATGTTGTTGGTACAAGTAAAACTGATTCAGAATGATTTAGGGATTAAATCCCCCTTTGGTGTAATAAATAAGAGGCTTTCCCCTGATCCATGTGTAGTAAATGATCTATCAAAATACAACTTCTAATGTTGATATTTAAGAGGCATGTCAACAATGGTCATTATGGATTCATGAAAAAATTAGAATGTGAGTGGCTCTAAATCTGAAAGGGGTGCTTTAGTAAGCTGATCTATAAGGATTTATCCCTTGATTTCCTTCTGATTAACATAATCTATGTCAAACTCACTAAGAAGCATGATCCACTTGGCCATTATGCCTTGTAAAGCTATTTTAGATAGTAGATAATTGAGCAAATCTACTTTTGAAATGACTATGGTCTTATTATTCAACATGTAGTGTCATAATTTTTGAGCTGCGAATACCATAGCTAGACAGGCTTTTTCAATAGGTGCATAGTTGTGTTCATATGTAACCAATGTAAGACTTAAGTAGTATACCACATGCTCTTTTTCATTATCATCATGTTGAGCTCAAAGTTCCCAAGGCACTATCTGTAGCTGATAGGTATAATAAAAATGGTTTTCATGGTATAAAGGGTAACAAAATAGGCAGATTTGCTAGGTAATCTTTGAGCTATTAAAAATCTATTTCGTAGTGATTATCTTAGTGGAATGCAAGTCCCTTAGTCATAATATGTGTAAAAGGATGAAAATTGTCTCCTAACTAAGATATGAAACATCAGTTTGATGAGATCTTGCCCTACAAACTGTGAAGTTGCTTCAAATTGGTTAGTGGTGGCATCTCTGTTATAGCTTAGACTTTGGTCAGATCAACTTCAATGCCTTTACAAGACACAATGAAGCTAAATAATTTACCTGATGTTATGCCAAAGACATATTTCTTTAGATTTAGTCATACCTTTTACTTGCGTAGTCTTTCAAATATTCTATGTAGCACTACTGAATGGTCGACCTTGGTTTTGGATTTGCCTAGTATGTCATCGATGTAGCCATCAATAATATCATTCATCATATTATGGAATATGACAGTTATGGCTCTTTAATATGTAGATCTATAATTTTTAAGACCAAATAGCAATATCTGATAACAAAATTTTCTCCATGGAGTGGTGAATGTTGTCTTGTGTTGATCTTCTAGTGTTATTCTGATTTGATTGTATCTTGAAAAGCCATCCATAAGTGAAAGCATATCATAACCCACAGTGGAGTTGATGATCATATCAATATTAGGTAATATAAATTCATCTTTAGGGGAAGCTTTGTTTATGTCTCAAAAATTAGTACAGATTCTTATTCTTTTAGGCTTTTTGCTAATAGGTACAACATTAAAGATCCATTATGAATAGTCAATGGATCAAATACATCCTGAATCCATTCTGACTTATACCCAACAAATTTTTCAATTAGGTGTGCCATTATGTGAACTAAGAATTTGACTCAAGAGAAGATGGTTAGTTTGGTGTTAGTTCTAAAAATAAAATTAAAATTGAAATAAACACACTAACATAACATCTCTAGGCCTAGTTACTAAGGGGAGCTTAGTTAACAAAATATGAATGGAAAACACAACTAAAAATCAAAATAAACCTTCCTTAGATGCTCAAAAATTATTGTTGTGGTGGCTTGCTCAGTTTTTGCTCATGAAATCTACATCAATGAAAGCTTGGCTACCTCCATCTCTCATTGGTATCTTGTGTGGCTTTGGCTTGGCTTGGCTTAACTCAATATTTAGACATTATAACACTAGTTGTATGAAGCTTTCAAATGCATTTGGGTATGATAACTTTGTTTTATGAGAGCTTAAAATTCATGTGGCAAGGCCTCCTATCTATAGATTTTGGAAGATGGCTAGAATCAACCTGAACCATCCATCTCAAGATTAAGATGTGTGGTTAAGGATTAATCCAATTACGTAATTAAAATCTATAATTAAGATCATTAATATTTTGGATAGAGGAGAATTTAAAGGAATGGGAGGCATTTATGAGGTATGAGATGGCTTGATTTAGATATTTATGGCCTAAGGATGCCTTCTCAAGACATGATGTCACCTGATGATGCAGTTAATAGAAATCAATTTCCAAAAATAAATATTCAACAAATTTCATAGAAAATTAACTTAAGGTCCTAATTTGGTTTAATTAACCTAAAACATGATTAGTCAACTTTGGTGTAAATTTTGGCCCTTGGTGCACAAATTAATCAAAATGGTCAAAATGTCTTGTTATTGACCTAAAATTTGGTTGGATTAGAATTAGGATGCAATGTCAAATGTGTTAGATATATTATCCCATTTAGGATGTTGTCAACACCAAATAACAAAGGCACATATCTTGTGTAAGATATTTGATTGAAAAGAGCAATCTAGAGCACCCATGTACAAAATTAGCATTTTGATTCAAAATGATTTGATCAAAGTTAGCTGGTCCATAAATTACATTACCCCATTTAGTGACACTCTGGCCAAAATTGAGACTTGAATATGTCAGTTTCAACTCATTTAGAATGTTTTAGTGTTTTTAGGCCAAATTGTGCATTTTGGTAAGAATTAGGTCAAAACCCTAGTTGAAGGTTATCGATGGTCAGTTTTAAGTGTCTACACTAATCAACTAAGTAAACAACTTCTTATGAAAGAGGTCAAAGGTAATAGAGGAAGAAGGTGACCTCTCATCAGTCATTAATGATGGGGCCATACTTTCGGTATGGTGACTTATTTTTTAATTGTGTGGAGTGATACATTTTTTTTAGTGCAGTGTGTAAAATAAGAATGAATGTAGTATGTTCATATTCACTTGTGACCTAGTGTAGTCCCCTGATATAAAAATGTAATATAATAATAATTAAAAAATTACTATAGCACTCATAGATCTTGTAAGGCTTATTGGTGGTCCTAGAAAACCATTTGTAAAAGTTATTGGTGAACCTGTAAAACTATTTGTGTAAGGTTTTTGGCGAACCTGCAAAACCATTTACGAAAGGTTGTTGGTTGAAGCCTAAAAAACCATTAGTATATACGTGTGGAGGATGGATAGAAGTGCAGGGGCCTACTCATATCTAGATGGTTGCTATATCTATTTATGAAATCCATCTATGAAGATACAACTTATTTGGTGTTTTGTACAAGCCCGATGCTACACACTTGTATGAGAAAGCTTGATGCATCACATGTGTGAGTCAAGATCATGACACAAGGTCCATTGGTGGCAGATTATAGTTTGAGAATGAGATGTGTTATTCCATGTAAAAATTAAGGGGAGAATGTTAGGAAAAGTTAGTATTCACATGGTTATATATAATTTATTGTATGGTAAATATTACTTATGGTATGATAAATTAGTTAGTAAACATTATTATTATGTAACAATAATGTATATTTGGTTATGTTATATGCTTAGTATAATATATTAAAAATATAGTTTTTAATATATTATTGTTTGTACGGGTCTAACAACCATGATTCTAGGAGAGAATCATGGGTTGTTGACTCCCTATTCATAAGCTATGGTTTGCCTATATATTTGTCTATACCTACAAGTGTGTGTAATTGAAAATAATAGAATATATTATATGATTAAATGTCTCTCTCTATAATTTGTATTAACAATATTTTCATGAGTTAATCTTTGGTATAAGTACATCCAATACCTAATAGTGGGGAATAGAGAGTTGTTAATTCCCTTTGAATACAATAACTATTACAAAAAATAATTAAATTATTTACTAATATATTCACCACCATTATCAGATATTAATCTATTAATAACAAAATTATAATCATTTTCAATAATTTTAAATTCTTTGAATTTAGATAATACTTCGTATTTCTTCTTTATAAAATATGATCAAATCATTCTAGTATGATCATCTATAAAAGTAACAACATATAAAGACCCTGTTAGAGCA